>CM042800.1:7675693-7702855 GCA_018691245.2 Ips nitidus | reverse complement strand
ATGGTAATTATTTTGATAGTTGTCACGTGACTGTTTAAGTCAGTAGGGTTCTAGTGTCACGTGACAACTGTCTGATACGTCAAAATCTGGTCTGTAAAGCTCAAACACTCGAAATACAGTTTTCTTGCAGTTGCAGTTACATAACATGCTTTACAGCTTCATGGTAATTATTTTGATAGTTGTCACGTGACCGCCTTAGTAACTGATGATCTAGCGTCACGTGACAACTGTCTGATACGTCAAAACAGTCAAAATTTGCTCTGAAGAGCTCAAACAGTCAAAATACCGTTTTCTTGTGGTTAGAGAGACATGACGTGTTTTACAGCTCCATGGTAATTACTTTGATTGTTGTCACGTGACTGTTTAAATAAATAGTGTTTTAGTGTCACGTGGCAACTGTCTGATACGTCAAAACAGTCAAATTATGGTCTGTAAAGCTCAAACACTTAAAATACTGTTTTCTTGCAGTTGCGGCTGCATGACGTGCTTTACAGCACCATGGTAATTATTTTGATAGTTGTCACGTGACTGTTCAAATAAATAGAGTTCTAGTGTCACGTGACAACTGTCTGATACGTCAAAATCTGGTCTGTAAAGCTCAAACACTCGAAAGACAGTTTTTTTGCAGTTGCAGTTACATGACGTGCTTTGCAGCTTTATGGTAATTATTTTGATAGTGGTCACGTGACTGTTTAGGTAAATAATGCTCTATTGTCACGTGGCAACTGTCTGAAATGTCAAAACAGTCAAAATCTGCTCTGAAGAGCTCAACAATCAAAATATTGTTTTCTTGTGGTTGGAGAGACATGACGTGTTTATGGGGGACGTTGATAATACAATTTTTGAGTTTGCAACAGTGTAAATGTCAATTGACATCTGTCAAAAAGAGTCACGTGACCTTCAAAATGTAGTTTATTCGTTAAAATTTGTTAAATTACATTTCTACAGTTGTAAAAGCTGAAAGACGTGTAAAATACACGTCACGTGACGTTAGTAATGCAATTTTTGAGTTAGCAACAGTGTAAATGTCAATTGACATCTGTCAAAAACAGTCACGTGACCTTAAAAATGTAGTTTATTCGTTAAAAATGTACTAAATTAAATTTCTACAGTTGTAAAAGCTGAAATTGTAAAATACACGTCACGTGATGTCGATAAAGCAATTTTGCGCTTGCAACACTGTAAATGTCAATTGACATCTGTCAAAAACACAAAAGCAGTCACGTGATAATTATAATGTAGCTTATTCGTCAAAAATGTGCTAAATTAAATTTCTACAGTTGTAAAAGCTGAAATTGTAAAATACACGTCACGTGACGTTAATAATGCAATTTTTGAGTTTGCAACAGTGTAAATGTCAATTGACATCTGTCAAAAACAGTCACGTGACCTTCAAAATGTAGTTTATTCGTTAAAAATTTGCTAAATTAAAACGATAGAGCTGTAAAAGCTGAACATGTAAAATACACGTCACGTGACGTTAATAATGCAATTTTTGAGTTTGCAACAGTGTAAATGTCAATTGACATCTGTCAAAAACAGTCACGTGACCTTCAAAATGTAGTTTATTCGTTAAAAATTTGCTAAATTAAATTTCTACAGTTGTAAAAGCTGAAATTGTAAAATACACGTCAAGTGACGTCAATAACGCAATTTTTGAGTTTGCAACAGTGTAAATACCAATTGACATCTGTCAAAAACTGTCACGTGACCTTCAAAATGTAGTTTATTTGTTAAAAATGTACTAAATTAAATTTCTACTGTTGTAAAAGCTGAAATTGTAAAATACACGTCACGTGACGTTAATAATGCAATTTTTGAGTTTGCAACAGTGTAAATGTCAATTGACATCTGTCAAAAACAGTCACGTGACCTTCAAAATGTACTTTATTCGTTAAAAATTTGTTAAATTACATTTCTACAGTTGTAAAAGCTGAAAGACGTGTAAAATACACGTCACGTGACGTTAATAATGCAATTTTTGAGTTTGCAACAGTGTAAATGTCAATTGACATCTGTCAAAAACAGTCACGTGACCTTCAAAATGTAGTTTATTCGTTAAAAATGTACTAAATTAAATTTCTACTGTTGTAAAAGCTGAAATTGTAAAATACACGTCACGTGATGTTGATAATGCAATTTTGTGATTGCAACACTGTAAATGCCAATTGACATCTGTCAAAAACTGTCACGTGACCTTAAAAATGTAGTTTATTCGTTAAAAATGTACTAAATTAAATTTCTACTGTTGTAAAAGCTGAAATTGTAAAATACACGTCACGTGACGTTAGTAATGCAATTTTTGAGTTTGCAACAGTGTAAATGTCAATTGACATCTGTCAAAAACAGTCACGTGATCTTCAAAATGTAGTTTATTCGTTAAAAATTTGCTAAATTAAATTTCTACAGTTGTAAAAGCTGAAATTGTAAAATACACGTCACGTGACGTTAATAATGCAATTTTTGAGTTTGCAACAGTGTAAATGTCAATTGACATCTGTCAAAAACAGTCACGTGACCTTCAAAATGTAGTTTATTCGTTAAAAATTTGCTAAATTAAATTTCTATTGTTGTAAAAGCTGAAATTGTAAAATACACGTCAAGTGACGTCAATAACGCAATTTTTGAGTTTGCAACAGTGTAAATACCAATTGACATCTGTCAAAAACAGTCACGTGATCTTCAAAATGTAGTTTATTCGTTAAAAATTTGCTAAATTAAATTTCTATTGTTGTAAAAGCTGAAATTGTAAAATACACGTCAAGTGACGTCAATAACGCAATTTTTGAGTTTGCAACAGTGTAAATACCAATTGACATCTGTCAAAAACAGTCACGTGACCTTCAAAATGTAGTTTATTCGTTAAAAATGTGCTAAATTAAATTTAAAGAGTTGTAAAAGCTGAAATTGTAAAATACACGTCACGTGACGTTAATAATGCAATTTCTGTGTTTGCAACACTGTAAAAGTGAATTGACATCTGTCAAAAACACAAAAGCAGTCACGTGATAATTATAATGTAGCTTATTCGTCAAAAATGTGCTAAATTAAATTTCTACAGTTGTAAAAGCTGAAATTGTAAAATACACGTCACGTGACGTTAATAATGCAATTTTTGAGTTTGCAACAGTGTAAATGTCAATTGACATCTGTCAAAAACAGTCACGTGACCTTCAAAATGTACTTTATTCGTTAAAAATTTGTTAAATTAAATTTCTACAGTTGTAAAAGCTGAAATTGTAAAATACACGTCACGTGACGTTAATAATGCAATTTTTGTGTTTGCAACAGTGTAAATACCAATTGACATCTGTCAAAAACTGTCACGTGACCTTAAAAATGTAGTTTATTTGTTAAAAATTTGCTAAATTAAATTTCTACAGATGTAAAAGCTGAAATTGTAAAATACACGTCACGTGACGTTAATAATGCAATTTTTGCGCTTGCAACACTGTAAAAGTGAATTGACATCTGTCAAAAACACAAAAACAGTCACGTGATAATTAAAATGTAGTTTATTTTTCAAAAATTTGCTAAATTAAATTTCTACAGTTGTAAAAGCTGAAATTGTAAAATACACGTCACGTGACGTTAATAATGCAATTTTTGAGTTTGCAACAGTGTAAATGTCAATTGACATCTGTCAAAAACAGTCACGTGACCTTCAAAATGTACTTTATTCGTTAAAAATTTGTTAAATTACATTTCTACAGTTGTAAAAGCTGAAAGACGTGTAAAATACACGTCACGTGATGTTATTAATGCAATTTTTGTGTTTGCAACACTGTAAAAGTGAATTGACATCTGTCAAAAACACAAAAGCAGTCACGTGATAATTATAATGTAGCTTATTCGTCAAAAATGTGCTAAATTAAATTTCTACAGTTGTAAAAGCTGAAATTGTAAAATACACGTCACGTGACGTTAATAATGCAATTTTTGAGTTTGCAACAGTGTAAATGTCAATTGACATCTGTCAAAAACAGTCACGTGACCTTCAAAATGTACTTTATTCGTTAAAAATTTGTTAAATTACATTTATACAGTTGTAAAAGCTGAAAGACGTGTAAAATACACGTCACGTGATGTTATTACTGCAATTTTTGAGTTTGCAACAGTGTAAATGTCAATTGACATCTGTCAAAAACAGTCACGTGACCTTCAAAATGTAATTTATTCGTTAAACATTTGCTAAATTAAATTTCTTCAGTTGTAAAAGCTGAAATTGTAAAATACACGTCACGTGACGTTAATAATGCAATTTCTGTGTTTGCAACACTGTAAAAGTGAATTGACATCTGTCAAAAACACAAAAACAGTCACGTGATAATTAAAATGAAGTTTATTTTTCAAAAATTTGCTAAATTAAATTTCTTCAGTTGTAAAAGCTGAAATTGTAAAATATACGTCACGTGACGTTAGTAATGCAATTTTTGAGTTTGCAACAGTGTAAATGTCAATTGACATCTGTCAAAAACAGTCACGTGATCTTCAAAATGTAGTTTATTCGTCAAAAATGTGCTAAATTCAATTTCTACTGTTGTAAAAGCTGAAATTGTAAAATACACGTCACGTGACGTTAATAATGCAATTTTTGAGTTTGCAACAGTGTAAATGTCAATTGACATCTGTCAAAAACAGTCACGTGACCTTCAAAATGTACTTTATTCGTTAAAAATTTGTTAAATTACATTTCTACAGTTGTAAAAGCTGAAAGACGTGTAAAATACACGTCACGTGATGTTATTAATGCAATTTTTGAGTTTGCAACAGTGTAAATGTCAATTGACATCTGTCAAAAACAGTCACGTGACCTTCAAAATGTAATTTATTCGTTAAAAGTTTGCTTAATTAAAACGACAGAGCTGTAAAAGCTGAACATGTAAAATACACATCACGTGATGTCGATAAAGCAATTTTGCGCTTGCAACACTGTAAAAGTGAATTGACATCTGTCAAAAACACAAAAACAGTCACGTGATAATTAAAATGAAGTTTATTTTTCAAAAATTTGCTAAATTAAATTTCTACTGTTGCAAAAGCTGAAATTGTAAAATACACGTCACGTGACGTTAATAATGCAATTTTTGAGTTTGCAACAGTGTAAATGTCAATTGACATCTGTCAAAAACAGTCACGTGACCTTCAAAATGTAATTTATTCGTTAAACATTTGCTAAATTAAATTTTTTCAGTTGTAAAAGCTGAAATTGTAAAATACACGTCACGTGATGTCGATAAAGCAATTTTGCGCTTGCAACACTGTAAATGTCAATTGACATCTGTCAAAAACACAAAAGCAGTCACGTGATAATTATAATGTAGCTTATTCGTTAAACATTTGCTAAATTAAATTTCTACAGATGTAAAAGCTGAAATTGTAAAATACACGTCACGTGACGTTAATAATGCAATTTCTGTGTTTGCAACACTATAAAAGTGAATTGACATCTGTCAAAAACACAAAAACAGTCACGTGATAATTAAAATGTAGTTTATTTTTCAAAAATTTGCTAAATTAAATTTCTACAGTTGTAAAAGCTGAAATTGTAAAATACACGTCACGTGACGTTAATAATGCAATTTTTGAGTTTGCAACAGTGTAAATGTCAATTGACATCTGTCAAAAACAGTCACGTGACCTTCAAAATGTAGTTTATTCGTTAAAAATTTGCTAAATTAAATTTCTACAGTTGTAAAAGCTGAAATTGTAAAATACACGTCACGTGATGTCGATAAAGCAATTTTGCGCTTGCAACACTGTAAATGTCAATTGACATCTGTCAAAAACACAAAAGCAGTCACGTGATAATTATAATGTAGCTTATTCGTCAAAAATGTGCTAAATTAAATTTCTACAGTTGTAAAAGCTGAAATTGTAAAATACACGTCACGTGACGTTAATAATGCAATTTTTGAGTTTGCAACAGTGTAAATGTCAATTGACATCTGTCAAAAACAGTCACGTGACCTTCAAAATGTACTTTATTCGTTAAAAATTTGTTAAATTACATTTCTACAGTTGTAAAAGCTGAAAGACGTGTAAAATACACGTCACGTGACGTTAATAATGCAATTTTTGAGTTTGCAACAGTGTAAATGTCAATTGACATCTGTCAAAAACAGTCACGTGACCTTCAAAATGTACTTTATTCGTTAAAAATTTGCTTAATTAAAACGACAGAGCTGTAAAAGCTGAACATGTAAAATACACATCACGTGATGTCGATAAAGCAATTTTGCGCTTGCAACACTGTAAAAGTGAATTGACATCTGTCAAAAACACAAAAACAGTCACGTGATAATTAAAATGAAGTTTATTTTTCAAAAATTTGCTAAATTAAATTTCTACTGTTGTAAAAGCTGAAATTGTAAAATACACGTCACGTGACGTTAATAATGTAATTTTTGAGTTTGCAACAGTGTAAATATCAATTGACATCTGTCAAAAACAGTCACGTGACCTTCAAAATGTAATTTATTCGTTAAACATTTGCTAAATTAAATTTCTTCAGTTGTAAAAGCTGAAATTGTAAAATATACGTCACGTGACGTTAATAATGCAATTTTTGTGTTTGCAACACTGTAAAAGTGAATTGACATCTGTCAAAAACACAAAAACAGTCACGTGATAATTAAAATGTAGTTTATTTTTCAAAAATTTGCTAAATTAAATTTCTACTGTTGCAAAAGCTGAAATTGTAAAATACACGTCACGTGACGTTAATAATGCAATTTTTGAGTTTGCAACAGTGTAAATTTCATTTGACATATGTCAAAAACAGTCACGTGACCTTAAAAATTTATTTTATTCTTCAAAACTTTGCTAAATTAAATTTCTACAGTTGAAGAAGCTGAAATTGTAAAATACACGTTACGTGACGTTAATAATGCAATTTTTGAGTTTGCAACAGTGTAAATATCAATTGACGTCTGTCAAAAACAGTCACGTGACTTTTAAAATGTGGTTTACGCATTGGAAAACTGGTAAATGAAATTTAGACAGACAGTTTATTTAAATGTAACTTTATTTTTATAAACCTTAGAGCGACAGAAGCTGGAATAATAAAAAATAATATAAATAATAATAAATATATAATATAATAATATAAATTATGACAAATTTTAGTTTAGTGTCAATTTTAGGTATAGAATGTCATATACAAACGTGTAGCTTTAACTTTGTTGAAAAAAATGTCCTTTAATTGTTCGTTGTCATTGTCATTCGACGCCATCTTGAACGTCAGTTTATAGTTGATGATTTTTGACAGTTGACAGCTGTCACTCCATCGATCTATAAACTACTCATTGAAGTAATCGATTGTCAGGTTTTTGTGCAGAACCAAACGCTATCGCTCGTATCATCATTGGATATGACGTCGTTGCAGCATAAGCGGCTTGTTTTTTTTCGATTATTGGTAAATTGGTGATTAAAAGCACGTATTATTTAT
Organism: Ips nitidus; assembly: GCA_018691245.2. NCBI lineage: Eukaryota > Metazoa > Arthropoda > Insecta > Coleoptera > Curculionidae > Ips > Ips nitidus. The sequence goes on along the minus strand of CM042800.1, from coordinate 7,695,405 downwards.
TGTTTCGCCCGTAATTTAGATAAACACGTGACAGTTTGATTAGTTTTACCCTCACCGAGATTGGATTATCGCGGGCCGATCCGGGATTATGTTTGCCATTGAATTATTCTAATATAAAAGGGACTTTCACTATATAAAGTTGGAATTGATTGACTCTGGTGGTTTTAGTAATAAATTGAACTTCTATCGACCTAGAATGGTCTTTTTCTACTCCTACAGGGATATTGGTTCATTCCTTAACAGTTTAGAGAACGGATAAGTAGGCAATTGCCAACGGTTGAACGAATACAGAATCCTAGACAATCTTCAGGTTTTCTATCAGGAGAACAGGAGTAGCAGAAGGTCAATTCAGTTTTCTTGACAATTGGCTTAACCCCCTTGCAGTTCTGCTTTCCTGATAATATGCTTGATTTTCTGTAAAAATTGGGTTTTCTATCAGGAGAACAGTAGCAGAAGATCAATTCAGTTTTCTTGACAATTGGCTTAACCCCCTTGCAGTTCTGCTTTCCTGATAATATGCTTGATTTTCTGTAAAAATTGGGTTTTCTAACAGGAGAACAGGAGTAGCAGAAGATCAATTCAGTTTTCTTGACAATTGGCTTAACCCCCTTGCAGTTCTGCTTTCCTGATAATATGCTTGATTTTCTGTAAAAATTGGGTTTTCTAACAGGAGAACAGGAGTAGCAGAAGGTCAATTCAGTTTTCTTGACAATTGGCTTAACCTTGCAGTTCTGCTTTCCTGATAATATGCTTGATTTTCTGTAAAAATTGGGTTTTCTAACAGGAGAACAGGAGTAGCAGAAGGTCAATTCAGTTTTCTTGACAATTGGCTTAACCCCCTTGCAGTTCTGCTTTCCTGATAATATGCTTGATTTTCTGTAAAAATTGGGTTTTCCAACAGGAGAACAGGAGTAGCAGAAGGACAATTCAGTTTTCTTGACAATTGGCTAACCCCCTTTGCAGTTCTGCTTTCCTGATAATATGCTTGATTTTCTGTAAAAATTGGGTTTTCTAACAGGAGAACAGGAGTAGCAGAAGGTCAATTCAGTTTTCTTGACAATTGGCTTAACCCCCTTGCAGTTCTGCTTTCCTGATAATATACTTGATTTTCTGTAAACATTGGGTTTTCTATCAGGAGAACAGTAGCAGAAGATCAATTCAGTTTTCTTGACAATTGGCTTAACCCCCTTGCAGTTCTGCTTTCCTGATAATATGCTTGATTTTCTGTAAAAATTGGGTTTTCTAACAGGAGAACAGGAGTAGCAGAAGGTCAATTCAGTTTTCTTGACAATTGGCTTAACCCCCTTGCAGTTCTGCTTTCCTGATAATATGCTTGATTTTCTGTAAAAATTGGGTTTTCTAACAGGAGAACAGGAGTAGCAGAAGGTCAATTCAGTTTTCTTGACAATTGGCTTAACCCCCTTGCAGTTCTGCTTTCCTGATAATATGCTTGATTTTCTGTAAAAATTGGGTTTTCTAACAGGAGAACAGGAGTAGCAGAAGGTCAATTCAGTTTTCTTGACAATGGCTTAACCCCCTTGCAGTTCTGCTTTCCTGATAATATGCTTGATTTTCTGTAAAAATTGGGTTTTCCAACAGGAGAACAGGAGTAGCAGAAGGACAATTCAGTTTTCTTGACAATTGGCTTAACCCCCTTGCAGTTCTGCTTTCCTGATAATATGCTTGATTTTCTGTAAAAATTGGGTTTTCTATCAGGAGAACAGTAGCAGAAGATCAATTCAGTTTTCTTGACAATTGGCTTAACCCCCTTGCAGTTCTGCTTTCCTGATAATATGGTAGATTTTCTGTAAAAATTGGGTTTTCTAACAGGAGAACAGGAGTAGCAGAAGATCAATTCCGTTTTCTTGACAATTGGCTTAACCCCCTTGCAGTTCTGCTTTCCTGATAATATGCTTGATTTTCTGTAAAAATTGGGTTTTCTAACAGGAGAACAGGAGTAGCAGAAGGTCAATTCAGTTTTCTTGACAATTGGCTTAACCCCCTTGCAGTTCTGCTTTCCTGATAATATGCTTGATTTTCTGTAAAAATTGGGTTTTCTAACAGGAGAACAGGAGTAGCAGAAGGTCAATTCAGTTTTCTTGACAATTGGCTTAACCCCCTTGCAGTTCTGCTTTCCTGATAATATGCTTGATTTTCTGTAAAAATTGGGTTTTCCAACAGGAGAACAGGAGTAGCAGAAGGACAATTCAGTTTTCTTGACAATTGGCTTAACCCCCTTGCAGTTCTGCTTTCCTGATAATATGCTTGATTTTCTGTAAAAATTGGGTTTTCTATCAGGAGAACAGTAGCAGAAGATCAATTCAGTTTTCTTGACAATTGGCTTAACCCCTTGCAGTTCTGCTTTCCTGATAATATGGTAGATTTTCTGTAAAAATTGGGTTTTCTAACAGGAGAACAGGAGTAGCAGAAGATCAATTCCGTTTTCTTGACAATTGGCTTAACCCCCTTGCAGTTCTGCTTTCCTGATAATATGCTTGATTTTCTGTAAAAATTGGGTTTTCTATCCGGAGAACAGTAGCAGAAGATCAATTCAGTTTTCTTGACAATTGGCTTAACCCCTTGCAGTTCTGCTTTCCTGATAATATGCTTGATTTTCTGTAAAAATTGGGTTTTCTATCAGGAGAACAGTAGCAGAAGATCAATTCAGTTTTCTTGACAATTGGCTTAACCCCCTTGCAGTTCTGCTTTCCTGATAATATGCTTGATTTTCTGTAAAAATTGGGTTTTCTAACAGGAGAACAGGAGTAGCAGAAGGTCAATTCAGTTTTCTTGACAATTGGCTTAACCCCCTTTGCAGTTCTGCTCTCCTGATAATATGCTTGATTTTCTGTAAAAATTGGGTTTTCTATCAGGAGAACAGTAGCAGAAGATCAATTCAGTTTTCTTGACAATTGGCTTAACCCCCTTGCAGTTCTGCTTTCCTGATAATATGCTTGATTTTCTGTAAAAATTGGGTTTTCTAACAGGAGAACAGGAGTAGCAGAAGGTCAATTCAGTTTTCTTGACAATTGGCTTAACCCCCTTGCAGTTCTGCTTTCCTGATAATATGCTTGATTTTCTGTAAAAATTGGGTTTTCTATCAGGAGAACAGTAGCAGAAGATCAATTCAGTTTTCTTGACAATTGGCTTAACCCCCTTGCAGTTCTCCTTTCCTGATAATATGCTTGATTTTCTGTAAAAATTGGGTTTTCTAACAGGAGAACAGGAGTAGCAGAAGGTCAATTCAGTTTTCTTGACAATTGGCTTAACCCCCTTGCAGTTCTGCTTTCCTGATAATATGCTTGATTTTCTGTAAAAATTGGGTTTTCTAACAGGAGAACAGGAGTAGCAGAAGATCAATTCAGTTTTCTTGACAATTGGCTTAACCCCCTTGCAGTTCTGCTTTCCTGATAATATGCTTGATTTTCTGTAAAAATTGGGTTTTCTATCCGGAGAACAGTAGCAGAAGATCAATTCAGTTTTCTTGACAATTGGCTTAACCCCCTTGCAGTTCTGCTTTCCTGATAATATGCTTGATTTTCTGTAAAAATTGGGTTTTCTAACAGGAGAACAGGAGTAGCAGAAGGTCAATTCAGTTTTCTTGACAATTGGCTTAACCCCCTTTGCAGTTCTGCTCTCCTGATAATATGCTTGATTTTCTGTAAAAAATTGGGTTTTCTATCAGGAGAACAGTAGCAGAAGATCAATTCAGTTTTCTTGACAATTGGCTTAACCCCTTGCAGTTCTGCTTTCCTGATAATATGCTTGATTTTCTGTAAAAATTGGGTTTTCTAACAGGAGAACAGGAGTAGCAGAAGGTCAATTCAGTTTTCTTGACAATTGGCTTAACCCCCTTGCAGTTCTGCTTTCCTGATAATATGCTTGATTTTCTGTAAAAATTGGGTTTTCTATCAGGAGAACAGGAGTAGCAGAAGGTCAATTCAGTTTTCTTGACAATTGGCTTAACCCCCTTGCAGTTCTGCTTTCCTGATAATATGCTTGATTTTCTGTAAAAATTGGGTTTTCTATCAGGAGAACAGTAGCAGAAGATCAATTCAGTTTTCTTGACAATTGGCTTAACCCCCTTGCAGTTCTGCTTTCCTGATAATATGCTTGATTTTCTGTAAAAATTGGGTTTTCTATCAGGAGAACAGTAGCAGAAGATCAATTCAGTTTTCTTGACAATTGGCTTAACCCCCTTGCAGTTCTGCTTTCCTGATAATATGGTAGATTTTCTGTAAAAATTGGGTTTTCTAACAGGAGAACAGGAGTAGCAGAAGGTCAATTCAGTTTTCTTGACAATTGGCTTAACCCCCTTGCAGTTCTGCTTTCCTGATAATATGCTTGATTTTCTGTAAAAATTGGGTTTTCTAACAGGAGAACAGGAGTAGCAGAAGGTCAATTCAGTTTTCTTGACAATTGGCTTAACCCCCTTGCAGTTCTGCTTTCCTGATAATATGCTTGATTTTCTGTAAAAATTGGGTTTTCTAACAGGAGAACAGGAGTAGCAGAAGATCAATTCAGTTTTCTTGACAATTGGCTTAACCCCCTTGCAGTTCTGCTTTCCTGATAATATGCTTGATTTTCTGTAAAAATTGGGTTTTCTATCAGGAGAACAGTAGCAGAAGATCAATTCAGTTTTCTTGACAATTGGCTTAACCCCTTGCAGTTCTGCTTTCCTGATAATATGCTTGATTTTCTGTAAAAATTGGGTTTTCTATCAGGAGAACAGTAGCAGAAGATCAATTCAGTTTTCTTGACAATTGGCTTAACCCCCTTGCAGTTCTGCTTTCCTGATAATATGCTTGATTTTCTGTAAAAATTGGGTTTTCTAACAGGAGAACAGGAGTAGCAGAAGGTCAATTCAGTTTTCTTGACAATTGGCTTAACCCCTTTGCAGTTCTGCTCTCCTGATAATATGCTTGATTTTCTGTAAAAATTGGGTTTTCTATCAGGAGAACAGTAGCAGAAGATCAATTCAGTTTTCTTGACAATTGGCTTAACCCCCTTGCAGTTCTGCTTTCCTGATAATATGCTTGATTTTCTGTAAAAATTGGGTTTTCTAACAGGAGAACAGGAGTAGCAGAAGGTCAATTCAGTTTCTTGACAATTGGCTTAACCCCCTTGCAGTTCTGCTTTCCTGATAATATGCTTGATTTTCTGTAAAAATTGGGTTTTCTATCAGGAGAACAGTAGCAGAAGATCAATTCAGTTTTCTTGACAATTGGCTTAACCCCCTTGCAGTTCTCCTTTCCTGATAATATGCTTGATTTTCTGTAAAAATTGGGTTTTCTAACAGGAGAACAGGAGTAGCAGAAGGTCAATTCAGTTTTCTTGACAATTGGCTTAACCCCCTTGCAGTTCTGCTTTCCTGATAATATGCTTGATTTTCTGTAAAAATTGGGTTTTCTAACAGGAGAACAGGAGTAGCAGAAGGTCAATTCAGTTTTCTTGACAATTGGCTTAACCCCCTTGCAGTTCTGCTTTCCTGATAATATGCTTGATTTTCTGTAAAAATTGGGTTTTCTATCAGGAGAACAGTAGCAGAAGATCAATTCAGTTTTCTTGACAATTGGCTTAACCCCCTTGCAGTTCTGCTTTCCTGATAATATGCTTGATTTTCTGTAAAAATTGGGTTTTCTATCAGGAGAACAGTAGCAGAAGATCAATTCAGTTTTCTTGACAATTGGCTTAACCCCTTGCAGTTCTGCTTTCCTGATAATATGCTTGATTTTCTGTAAAAATTGGGTTTTCTAACAGGAGAACAGGAGTAGCAGAAGGTCAATTCAGTTTTCTTGACAATTGGCTTAACCCCCTTGCAGTTCTGCTTTCCTGATAATATGCTTGATTTTCTGTAAAAATTGGGTTTTCTATCAGGAGAACAGTAGCAGAAGATCAATTCAGTTTTCTTGACAATTGGCTTAACCCCCTTGCAGTTCTGCTTTCCTGATAATATGCTTGATTTTCTGTAAAAATTGGGTTTTCTAACAGGAGAACAGGAGTAGCAGAAGGTCAATTCAGTTTTCTTGACAATTGGCTTAACCCCCTTTGCAGTTCTGCTCTCCTGATAATATGCTCGATTTTCTGTAAAAATTGTGTTTTCTATCATCTTTTTCATCAACAAATTATTTAGGGACTTAGCCAGCTCAATTATTTCAACACATTATACTACTCTTCTCTTGAAAAGTATAGGCATTTAGCCAGAACAATCATTTCAGCACAGTTTTCTACTCTTTTCTTGAAAATCTTAGGCAATTAGCCAGGACAATCATTTCAACACATTCTCCTACTCTACTCTACTTTACAGCTAATCTTGAACGTAAACAAAATAATTCTTTTTCACCCTTGTTGTACAATATATTATACGACATAGGCCCATTGTTGTTGAGAAAGGAACAAAGCGAGCCAAGACCAACATGGCAACATTTTGCCGTAGTTTTGGCATGAACTATGAGTGCAGTATCGTCAGCATATTGAAGAATGTAGTCATGTTTGCTTATGTAGTTTTTGTCAAGTAGATTGTGGTTGTATACGTCATTGTCGAAGTCGAATTTCTTGGGCATGTGGTGTCGGTCGACAGAATTCGGATCGGCAACAAGAAGATCCAAGCAATCAGAGAATGGCCAATACCGAAGGATAAACACGAACTGAGAAGCTTTCTAAGATTTTGTATTACCAGAATTATCTATTAGTCATTTTTACTTGTCAAAAGCCTCTAAAACCTTTCGAAGCTAGTTATTAAGACTATTTTTAGTGTACCAGAAGTTTCTAGAAGCCATTTTTAGTTGCCAGAAGCCTCTGAAACCTTCTTAAGCATTCCAAGAGACTTCCAAAAGTGCCAGAGGCCTCTAAACAGCGATTTTGTCTTACCAGAAGCATCTACAAGTCATTTTTACTTGCCAGAAGCCTTTTAAACATTTTGAAGCTTCCCAAGGGACTTCCAACAGTGCCAGAGGCCTCTAAACGGCCATTTTTAGTTTCCAGAAGGGTTTGAAACCTTCTTAAGCTTGCTAAAACTGTTTTTAATGTTCCAGAGGCCTCTGGCAGCCATTTTTAGATTCCAGAAGCCTCTGAAACCTTCTTAAGCTTGTTCAGACTGTTTTAAAGCTGCCAGATGCCTCTAGAAGTCATTTTTAGATTCCATAAGCCTCTGAAACGTTCTTAAGCTTTCCAAGAGACTTCCAAATGTGCCAGAGGCCTTTAAACGGCCGTTTTTGGTTTCCAGAAGGGTTTGAAACCTTCTTAAGCTTGCTAAAACTGTTTTTAATGTTCCAGAGGCCTCTGGCAACCATTTTTAGATTCCAGAAGCCTCTGAAACCTTCTTAAGCTTGTTTAGACTGTTTTAAAGCTGCCAGATGCCTCTAGAAGTCATTTTTAGATTCCATAAGCCTCTGAAACCTTCTTAAGCTTGTTTAGACTGTTTTAAAGCTGCCAGATGCCTCTAGAAGTCATTTTTAGATTCCATAAGCCTCTGAAACGTTCTTAAGCTTTCCAAGAGACTTCCAAAAGTGCCATGGGCCTTTAAACGGCCTCTGGCCATTTTTAGTTTCCAGAAGGGTTTGAAACCTTCTTAAGCTTGCTAAAACTGTTTTTAATGCTCCAGAGGCCTCTGGAAACCATTTTTAGATTCCATAAGCCTCTGAAACGTTCTTAAGCTTCCCAAGGGACTTCCAACAGTGCCAGAGGCCTCTAAACGGCCATTTTTAGTTTCCAGAAGGGTTTGAAACCTTCTTAAGCTTGCTAAAACTGTTTTTAATGTTCCAGAGGCCTCTGGCAACCATTTTTAGATTCCAGAAGCCTCTGAAACCTTCTTAAGCTTGTTCAGACTGTTTTAAAGCTGCCAGATGCCTCTAGAAGTCATTTTTAGATTCCATAAGCCTCTGAAACGTTCTTAAGCTTTCCAAGAGACTTCCAAATGTGCCAGAGGCCTTTAAACGGCCGTTTTTGGTTTCCAGAAGGGTTTGAAACCTTCTTAAGCTTGCTAAAACTGTTTTTAATGTTCCAGAGGCCTCTGGCAACCATTTTTAGATTCCAGAAGCCTCTGAAACCTTCTTAAGCTTGTTTAGACTGTTTTAAAGCTGCCAGATGCCTCTAGAAGTCATTTTTAGATTCCATAAGCCTCTGAAACCTTCTTAAGCTTGTTTAGACTGTTTTAAAGCTGCCAGATGCCTCTAGAAGTCATTTTTAGATTCCATAAGCCTCTGAAACGTTCTTAAGCTTTCCAAGAGACTTCCAAAAGTGCCATGGGCCTTTAAACGGCCATTTTTAGTTTCCAGAAGGGTTTGAAACCTTCTTAAGCTTGCTAAAACTGTTTTTAATGCTCCAGAGGCCTCTGGAAACCATTTTTAGATTCCATAAGCCTCTGAAACGTTCTTAAGCTTCCCAAGGGACTTCCAACAGTGCCAGAGGCCTCTAAACGGCCATTTTTAGTTTCCAGAAGGGTTTGAAACCTTCTTAAGCTTGCTAAAACTGTTTTTAATGTTCCAGAGGCCTCTGGCAGCCATTTTTAGATTCCAGAAGCCTCTGAAACCTTCTTAAGCTTGTTTAGACTGTTTTAAAGCTGCCAGATGCCTCTAGAAGTCATTTTTAGATTCCATAAGCCTCTGAAACGTTCTTAAGCTTTCCAAGAGACTTCCAAAAGTGCCATGGGCCTTTAAACGGCCGTTTTTGGTTTCCAGAATGGTTTGAAACCTTCTTAAGCTTGCTAAAACTGTTTTTAATGTTCCAGAGGCCTCTGGCAGCCATTTTTAGATTCCAGAAGCCTCTGAAACCTTCTTAAGCTTGTTTAGACTGTTTTAAAGCTGCCAGATGCCTCTAGAAGTCATTTTTAGATTCCATAAGCCTCTGAAACGTTCTTAAGCTTTCCAAGGGACTTCCAACAGTGCCAGAGGCCTCTAAACGGCCATTTTTAGTTTCCAGAAGGGTTTGAAACCTTCTTAAGCTTGCTAAAACTGTTTTTAATGTTCCAGAGGCCTCTGGCAGCCATTTTTAGATTCCAGAAGCCTCTGAAACCTTCTTAAGCTTGTTTAGACTGTTTTAAAGCTGCCAGATGCCTCTAGAAGTCATTTTTAGATTCCATAAGCCTCTGAAACGTTCTTAAGCTTTCCAAGAGACTTCCAAAAGTGCCATGGGCCTTTAAACGGCCGTTTTTGGTTTCCAGAAGGGTTTCAAACCTTCTTAAGCTTGCTAAAACTGTTTTTAATGCTCCAGAGGCCTCTGGCAACCATTTTTAGATTCCAAAAGCCTCTGAAACCTTCTTAAGCTTGTTTAGACTGTTTTAAAGCTGCCAGATGCCTCTAGAAGTCATTTTTAGATTCCATAAGCCTCTGAAACGTTCTTAAGCTTCCCAAGGGACTTCCAACAGTGCCAGAGGCCTCTAAACGGCCATTTTTAGTTTCCAGAAGGGTTTGAAACCTTCTTAAGCTTGCTAAAACTGTTTTTAATGTTCCAGAGGCCTCTGGCAGCCATTTTTAGATTCCAGAAGCCTCTGAAACCTTCTTAAGCTTGTTTAGACTGTTTTAAAGCTGCCAGATGCCTCTAGAAGTCATTTTTAGATTCCATAAGCCTCTGAAACGTTCTTAAGCTTTCCAAGAGACTTCCAAAAGTGCCATGGGCCTTTAAACGGCCGTTTTTGGTTTCCAGAAGGGTTTGAAACCTTCTTAAGCTTGCTAAAACTGTTTTTAATGTTCCAGAGGCCTCTGGCAGCCATTTTTAGATTCCAGAAGCCTCTGAAACCTTCTTAAGCTTGTTCAGACTGTTTTAAAGCTGCCAGATGCCTCTAGAAGTCATTTTTAGATTCCATAAGCCTCTGAAACGTTCTTAAGCTTCCAAGGGACTTCCAACAGTGCCAGAGGCCTCTAAACGGCCATTTTTAGTTTCCAGAAGGGTTTGAAACCTTCTTAAGCTTGCTAAAACTGTTTTTAATGTTCCAGAGGCCTCTGGCAACCATTTTTAGATTCCAGAAGCCTCTGAAACCTTCTTAAGCTTGTTTAGACTGTTTTAAAGCTGCCAGATGCCTCTAGAAGTCATTTTTAGATTCCATAAGCCTCTGAAACGTTCTTAAGCTTCCCAAGGGACTTCCAACAGTGCCAGAGGCCTCTAAACGGCCATTTTTAGTTTCCAGAAGGGTTTGAAACCTTCTTAAGCTTGCTAAAACTGTTTTTAATGTTCCAGAGGCCTCTGGCAACCATTTTTAGATTCCAGAAGCCTCTGAAACCTTCTTAAGCTTGTTTAGACTGTTTTAAAGCTGCCAGATGCCTCTAGAAGTCATTTTTAGATTCCATAAGCCTCTGAAACGTTCTTAAGCTTCCCAAGGGACTTCCAACAGTGCCAGAGGCCTCTAAACGGCCATTTTTAGTTTCCAGAAGGGTTTGAAACCTTCTTAAGCTTGCTAAAACTGTTTTTAATGTTCCAGAGGCCTCTGGCAACCATTTTTAGATTCCAGAAGCCTCTGAAACGTTCTTAAGCTTTCCAAGAGACTTCCAAAAGTGCCAGAGGCCTCTAAACGGCCATTTTTAGTTTCCAGAAGGGTTTGAAACCTTCTTAAGCTTGCTAAAACTGTTTTTAATGTTCCAGAGGCCTCTGGCAACCATTTTTAGATTCCAGAAGCCTCTGAAACCTTCTTAAGCTTTCCAAGAGACTTCCAACAGTGCCAGAGGCCTCTAAACGGCCATTTTTAGTTTCCAGAAGGGTTTGAAACCTTCTTAAGCTTGCTAAAACTGTTTTTAATGTTCCAGAGGCCTCTGGCAGCCATTTTTAGATTCCAGAAGCCTCTGAAACCTTCTTAAGCTTGTTCAGACTGTTTTAAAGCTGCCAGATGCCTCTAGAAGTCATTTTTAGATTCCATAAGCCTCTGAAACGTTCTTAAGCTTCCAAGGGACTTCCAACAGTGCCAGAGGCCTCTAAACGGCCATTTTTAGTTTCCAGAAGGGTTTGAAACCTTCTTAAGCTTGCTAAAACTGTTTTTAATGTTCCAGAGGCCTCTGGCAACCATTTTTAGATTCCAGAAGCCTCTGAAACCTTCTTAAGCTTGTTTAGACTGTTTTAAAGCTGCCAGATGCCTCTAGAAGTCATTTTTAGATTCCATAAGCCTCTGAAACGTTCTTAAGCTTCCCAAGGGACTTCCAACAGTGCCAGAGGCCTCTAAACGGCCATTTTTAGTTTCCAGAAGGGTTTGAAACCTTCTTAAGCTTGCTAAAACTGTTTTTAATGTTCCAGAGGCCTCTGGCAACCATTTTTAGATTCCAGAAGCCTCTGAAACCTTCTTAAGCTTGTTTAGACTGTTTTAAAGCTGCCAGATGCCTCTAGAAGTCATTTTTAGATTCCATAAGCCTCTGAAACGTTCTTAAGCTTCCCAAGGGACTTCCAACAGTGCCAGAGGCCTCTAAACGGCCATTTTTAGTTTCCAGAAGGGTTTGAAACCTTCTTAAGCTTGCTAAAACTGTTTTTAATGTTCCAGAGGCCTCTGGCAGCCATTTTTAGATTCCAGAAGCCTCTGAAACGTTCTTAAGCTTTCCAAGAGACTTCCAAAAGTGCCAGAGGCCTCTAAACGGCCATTTTTAGTTTCCAGAAGGGTTTGAAACCTTCTTAAGCTTGCTAAAACTGTTTTTAATGCTCCAGAGGCCTCTGGAAACCATTTTTAGATTCCATAAGCCTCTGAAACGTTCTTAAGCTTCCCAAGGGACTTCCAACAGTGCCAGAGGCCTCTAAACGGCCATTTTTAGTTTCCAGAAGGGTTTGAAACCTTCTTAAGCTTGCTAAAACTGTTTTTAATGTTCCAGAGGCCTCTGGCAACCATTTTTAGATTCCAGAAGCCTCTGAAACCTTCTTAAGCTTTCCAAGAGACTTCCAACAGTGCCAGAGGCCTCTAAACGGCCATTTTTAGTTTCCAGAAGGGTTTGAAACCTTCTTAAGCTTGCTAAAACTGTTTTTAATGTTCCAGAGGCCTCTGGCAGCCATTTTTAGATTCCAGAAGCCTCTGAAACCTTCTTAAGCTTGTTCAGACTGTTTTAAAGCTGCCAGATGCCTCTAGAAGTCATTTTTAGATTCCATAAGCTTCTGAAACGTTCTTAAGCTTCCCAAGAGACTTCCAACAGTGCCAGAGGCCTCTAAACGGCCATTTTTAGTTTTCAGAAGGGTTTGAAACCTTCTTAAGCTTGCTAAAACTGTTTTTAATGTTCCAGAGGCCTCTGGCGGCCATTTTTAGATTCCAAAAGCCTCTGAAACCTTCTTAAGCTTGTTTAGACTGTTTTAAAGCTGCCAGATGCCTCTAGAAGTCATTTTTAGATTCCATAAGCCTCTGAAACCTTCTTAAGCTTGTTTAGACTGTTTTAAAGCTGCCAGATGCCTCTAGAAGTCATTTTTAGATTCCATAAGCCTCTGAAACGTTCTTAAGCTTCTCAAGGGACTTCCAACAGTGCCAGAGGCCTCTAAACGGCCATTTTTAGTTTCCAGAAGCCTCTGAAACCTTCTTAAGCTTGTTTAGACTGTTTTAAAGCTGCCAGATGCCTCTAGAAGTCATTTTTAGATTCCATAAGCCTCTGAAACGTTCTTAAGCTTTCCAAGAGACTTCCAAAAGTGCCAGAGGCCTCTAAACGGCCATTTTTAGTTTCCAGAAGGGTTTGAAACCTTCTTAAGCTTGCTAAAACTGTTTTTAATGTTCCAGAGGCCTCTGGCAGCCATTTTTAGATTCCAGAAGCCTCTGAAACCTTCTTAAGCTTGTTTAGACTGTTTTAAAGCTGCCAGATGCCTCTAGAAGTCATTTTTAGATTCCATAAGCCTCTGAAACGTTCTTAAGCTTCCCAAGGGACTTCCAACAGTGCCAGAGGCCTCTAAACGGCCATTTTTAGTTGCCAGAAGCCTCTGAAACCTTCTTAAGCTTTCCGAGAGACTTCCAAAAGTGCCAGAGGCCTCTAAACAACCATTTTTAGTTTCCAGAAGGGTTTGAAACCTTCTTAAGCTTGCTAAAACTGTTTTTAATGTTCCAGAGGCCTCTGGCAACCATTTTTAGATTCCAGAAGCCTCTGAAACCTTCTTAAGCTTGTTTAGACTGTTTTAAAGCTGCCAGATGCCTCTAGAAGTCATTTTTAGATTCCATAAGCCTCTGAAACGTTCTTAAGCTTCCCAAGGAACTTCCAACAGTGCCAGAGGCCTCTAAACGGCCATTTTTAGTTTCCAGAAGGGTTTGAAACCTTCTTAAGCTTGCTAAAACTGTTTTTAATGTTCCAGAGGCCTCTGGCAACCATTTTTAGATTCCAGAAGCCTCTGAAACCTTCTTAAGCTTGTTTAGACTGTTTTAAAGCTGCCAGATGCCTCTAGAAGTCATTTTTAGATTCCATAAGCCTCTGAAACGTTCTTAAGCTTTCCAAGGGACTTCCAACAGTGCCAGAGGCCTCTAAACGGCCATTTTTAGTTTCCAGAAGGGTTTGAAACCTTCTTAAGCTTGCTAAAACTGTTTTTAATGTTCCAGAGGCCTCTGGCAGCCATTTTTAGATTCCAGAAGCCTCTGAAACGTTCTTAAGCTTCCCAAGGGACTTCCAACAGTGCCAGAGGCCTCTAAACGGCCATTTTTAGTTTCCAGAAGGGTTTGAAACCTTCTTAAGCTTGCTAAAACTGTTTTTAATGTTCCAGAGGCCTCTGGCAGCCATTTTTAGATTCCAGAAGCCTCTGAAACCTTCTTAACCTTGTATAGACTGTTTTAAAGCTGCCAGATGCCTCTAGAAACCATTCTCGTTTTCCAAGTCTCTGGTATTAGGTTAGGTTAGGTAATTGAAGTTAAGTATAATTTTGTGCGTTTGTGGTTAAGTTTTTCAAAATTTTACTTTTTATATTGTCTTTTCCTGGTTCTGATTGAACTGTATTAACCCCCCAAAAGTCGTTTGGCATGTAAATTTGAAACCAATTAAGGATTTTACGTTAAAGAGAAGAGTGTGTGGGAGAGAAAAAAAGAGAATATAAACGTGCCTGAAATAAATAAAGCCGATTCCAGAGGATTTTCTCGTAAAAATAATATCGGTTGAATATGAATGTTTTATTTGAAAAAAATCGAAAGGACGCTGATGTATTTATGTGTACATTTCCGGTTCGATTTTGGGTAAATCAAAGAGAAACGAATTCATATATCTTCAAATTAAATCTTTCAAGCTCTTATTGCTATTAAAATTAAAAAAAAAATACAACTCCTTGACCTGCATTATAACATTGTAAGTCTGGTTGCATACCTATTCAAACTGTGTCAGTAGAGTCCGGATTTCAAGGAATTTAGCTTTTTGTAAATAATAAAAACAACCAAACTTTGACATCTAATGTGTCTCTCTAAAAGTCTTCTAAAAGTTTCTAGAATCGTCTACAAGGTTTCAAATACCTTAAAAGCAGTCCAGAGCTTCAAAGTGCTCTTTAAACTGTTCAAACGCTCCTAAAGTAGTCTAAAAAGGCCATTTTAACTAATTATGGCATGGAGAATACGAATCTGGTGTCCGTTTGGCTGTAACTGCCGCCATTTCGTCACTGACTTTGAAATTAGGACATTTTTGAAAGTTTTTAAGACATGGCACCCTTAAAAAATATATTTTGACAAATGACACTTTACGTCACATTTCTACCATTAAATTAAACTAACTAAGGCAGTTACTAAAGACAACTTTCAAAAATTCAAAAATTTTCCAAAAAAATTCATATGGTCCCCTTTTAAAAATGTCGAAAATCTACTTTTTTATTTTTCAAGGTCCACTGGTGCGTTGTACGGTAAAATGTTATATTTAATGAAAGTTGCGTCTCTTTGAAGGGCAAACATGGTAAAAATGTCACACTGCTAACTAAAACCGTTTTCGAGATATTTAGAAAAATGCCCGAATAAAGGTAATCAAGTCTGACGCCCTCTAGCGGTCAGACGTGGCAAGTTAGCGGGGTCTGCTCAACGTCACGTGATAGCTCCAATCATTAGCTACTTACGATCATTTAATGTGTCTATACGGAACGTTTCAAATAATCAAGTTATTCGGGATTTTTTGAAAAAATGCACCGAAATTTTGACTAAATGAAGGTTTTTCCTGGCCTACTATACTGACCGCCTGAATTAAAGTGGTTTTTGGAAAATATCTCGAAAACGGTTAGATTTACAAAAAAACTACAAAAGTGCAAAATTGTTCCTAATGGACCACTAAACCAAACTACGTAACGTTTGAACTTCAATACAGTTGCCTGTATACAGGGTGTGCACGAAATTGTTAGTGGGTATTATTTTTGTTCACCCTGTACACAATTTTTTAGATACAATTTTTTGCTGACACCACTGAAAAAAGCAGTTCAAGACGATTCATTTGAGTAGTTGAACCACCCTGAACTCCCAAAAACAACCAAGATACAGGGTGTTAAAATTTTCAACTAATTTTCCGAAAAAAGTGCATCAAAGTAGTTTTTGTAAAATATCTCGAAAACGGTTAGATTTACAAAAAAACTATAAGAGTGTAGAATTGTTCCTAATGAACCACTAAACGAACCTACGTAACGTTAGAGCTTCAATACAGTTGCCTGTATACAGGGTGTGCACGAAATTGTTAGTGGGTCATTATTTTTGCTTACCCTGTACACAATTTTTTAGAAACTATTTTTTGCTCTACACTGCTCAAAAGAGCAGTTTATGACGATTCTTTTGAGTGGTCGAACCACCCTAAACTCTTAAAAATAACCCAGATACAGGGTGTTAAAATTTTCAACTAATTTTCCGTTAAAAGTGCATCAAAGTCGTTTTTGGAAAATATCTCGAAAATGGTTAGATTTACAAAAAAACTACAAAAGTGCAAAATTATTCCTAATGGACCACTAAACGAAACTGCGTAACGTTAGAACTTCAATACAGTTGCCTGTATACAGGGTGTGCACAAAATTTTAGTAGGTCATTATTTTTGCTCACCCTGTACACAATTTTTTAGATGCAATTTTTTGCTCTACACCACTAAAAAGAACAGTTCAAGGCGATTTTTTTGAGTGGCTGAACCATTCTGATATCCCAAAAATAACCAAGATACAGGGTGTTAAAATTTTCAACTAATTTTCCGTTAAAAGTGCATC
This sequence comes from Ips nitidus, assembly GCA_018691245.2. NCBI lineage: Eukaryota > Metazoa > Arthropoda > Insecta > Coleoptera > Curculionidae > Ips > Ips nitidus. The sequence continues at coordinate 7,679,337 of CM042800.1, read as the reverse complement.
AAAGTAGTTTTTGGAAAATATCTCGTAAACGGTTAGATTTACAAAAAAACTACAAAAGTGCAAAATTGTTCCTAATGGACCACTAAACGGAACTATGTAACGTTTGAACTTCAATACAGTTGCCTGTATACAGGGTGTGCACGAAATTGTTAGTGGGTCATAATTTTTGTTCACCTTGTACACAATATTTTAGATACAATTTTTTGCTCTGCTCTACTGAAAAGAGCAGTTCAATGCGATTCTTTTGAGTGGTTCAACCACCCTGAGCTCCCAAAAATAACCAGGATACAGGGTGTTAAAGTTTTGAACTAATTTTCAGTAAAAAGTGCATCAAAGTAGTTTTTGGAAAATATCTCGAAAACGGTTAGATTTACAAAAAAACTACAAAAGTGCAAAATTGTTCCTAATGGACCACTAAACGAAACTTCGTAACGTTTGAACTTCAATACAGTTGCCTGTATACAGGGTGTGCACGAAATTGTTAGTGGGTCATTATTTTTGTTCACCCTGTACATAATTTTTTAGATACCAATTTTTTAAAAAGTGCATTAAAGTAGCTTTTGGAAAATATCCGAAAAACAGTTATATTTACACAAAAAAAAACACACAGAAACTCAAAAATGGCAGTTGAAAGCCTTCAAAAACAATTTAGAAGTTTCCAAAAGCTTTTAAAGCTCTAAAGGCTTCCAAATGCTTCTAAAGCATTTTAAAAGCTTCCATAAGTCTCTAGAATAGTCCATAAGTTTTCAAATGCTTTAAAAGGAGTCCAAAATCTTCAATGCTTTTTAAACTATCCAGAAACCTTCCAAATGCTCCTAAAGTAGTCCAAAAAGATTTCAAATGCTCTTTAACTAGTCTACAAGCTTCCAAAAAATATCAAAACAGTCTAAATTTCCCAAAACATTCTAGAACCTTCTAAGAGTTTTAAAATGCCTCTAAATCATTCAAGAACCTTCAATATGCTCTTTTAATTTTCCAAAACCAAATGCTCCTCAAGTAGTTCAAAAAAACTGAAAATTTACAAAACAATATCCAGTATTTCGTATGCTACTAAAGCAGTTTAAAAAGCTTCAATTCTAGAACTTATAACTTCAAAAAAAGTAAAAAATTTTGGATCTCTGAAAGAGTGATTTTTATGCTTTTTTAAGGAAAATAATTTTGCTTTTTCCACGATTTTAGTGCTTTTGTGTGTGTGTGTGTAAGTCTGTCATCAAAATTACACTTTTATAAAGGTTTGTAAGATTCTAGTTTTTATGTTTAAATTCGTAAAAAAAAATATCTAAAAGTAACCCTTCTCCTAATTAAAAAAAATACGAACTCAGTGAGAAGAAGACACGAAAAATTTGAGGAAATTTTACGAAATACTAATTGAATCAATTAATTTTCTTCCCTTGTTTGCCCACTTTGTCCCTTAAAAAAAATGGATTATGCATGACTTACCGAATGGAAAAACTTCACGAAACTTCAGGAACATGAAACGATGCTGTTCAACGTACTAACTTCGGCAATAAACTGGAAAGTTGTGAAAGGGAATCGCGACTTTCTGAACCACGCGTTTTTCGTAACAAACGCAAGCGCGTAAGTAGCCCTTTAATGGAAATAAGGGCCCCGAAAATATATGGTGTAAACGAAAGATTGATTGTTTTGTTACCACTTAATGTGGGTTTGTTTATTGTTAATTAGTGATCGATATTTGTACGTATACGTGCCTGGATTTTTGATAGTTTAAGTGGTTAAGTTTCATTAAGGCTCCCAATTATCTATCCAATTGGAAACTTGTCAACCACTGATGCACCAATAATAGTGAAAGAGGGTGGAATGCTGGAAGGAATTCCATTAAAAGGGTGCAAGGGCCATTGACACTTTGGCTGCCAAGCATTTTTCTAGCATTTCCGAACATATTTTCGCACTTAACCTCTCGTCTCTCGGTTAATAAATCAAATCCACCACGTACGTGTTATGTTTTATTCTGATTTTTGATATCGACCCAACTTTCTCAAAAATTCCCAAAATTTTACCTTAACAATCAGTATGAGACAAGTAAAATTTACTTCCAAGCGTTAGGAATTTGTCCAATGAGAAAATGTACGCTAAAAATGTACGTCAAATTCATGGAAATTGACTTCGAAATTCAAATTGACATCAAATTTATGAAATTTAGATCAAAATTATGAAATTGACATCAAAATTCAAAACTGACATCAAAATTATGAAAAATTTACGAATTTGATGTCAATTTCTGGATTTTGATCTAAATTTCATAAATTTGATGTCAATTTTGAATTTCGAAGTCAATTTTCATAAATTTGATGTTAATTTCATAAAATTTATGTTTATTTCGTATCATCAAACATTTAAATTTATATCAATTTCATGAAATTTAGATCAAAACTATGAAAAATTCGTGAACTCGATGTTCGTGACATCAAATTTATGAAATTAACATCAATTTCATGTAATTGACATTAAAACCATGAAACTGACATTGAAACTGAAATTCAGACCAAAATTTTGAAAAATTCATGAATTTAATGTTATTTTCATAATTTTGATTTAAATTTCATGAACATTCACGAAATAATATTTAAAAATTCAAAGTTGACGTCAAAGTTATAAAACTGACATCTAATTCATAAATTTGATCAATCAAAATTCATGAAAATTGACTTGAAATATGAAAATTCACGTCAAATTCCGCAAAATTTACTTAAAAATTGGAAATTGGCTTAAAAAGTGCAAATTGACGTCAAATTCATGAAAATTTACTTGAAAAATGGAAATTGTCATTAAATTCATGAAAATTGACATGAAAGCTAAAAATGTACGTCAAATTCATGAAAATTGACTTCGAAATTCAAATTGACACCAAATTTATGAAATTCAGGTCCAAAATTGATCAATTTTATGAAATTCAGATCAAAATTATGAAATTGACATCAAAATTCAAAACCCACATCAAAATTATGAAAAATTCATGAATTTGATGTCAATTTCATGATTTTTATATAAATTTCATAAATTTGATGTCAATTTTGAATTTCGAAGTCAACTGTCATAAATTTGATGTCAATTTCATAAAATTTATGTTTATTTTGTATCATCAAAACATTGAAATTTATATCAATTTTATGAAATTTAGATCAAAATTATGAAAAATTCGTGAATTTGATGTTCGTGACATCAAATTTATGAAATTAACATCAATTTCATGTAATTGACATTAAAACCATGAAACTGACATTGAAACTGAAATTCAGACCAAAATTTTGAAAAATGCATGAATTTAATGTTATTTTCATAATTTTGATTTAAATTTCATGAACATTCACGAAATAATATTTAAAAATTCAAAGTTGACGTCAAAGTTATAAAACTGACATCTAATTCATAAATTTGATCAATCAAAATTCATGAAAATTGACTTGAAATATGAAAATTCACGTCAAATTCCGCAAAATTTACTTAAAAATTGGAAATTGGCTTAAAAAGTGCAAATTGACGTCAAATTCACAGGNNTCAANGCCCTACATNTACACTNATNNCCNCCTNNTGGTGGNTCTNGNCCTNGGNANCTGAGNTANNCCGCTTAANNANGGTCGATGCNTTNCTTTCAAATGGAGTNAANTTNNATTGGCATATGGNAA
>CM042800.1:7227039-7675688 GCA_018691245.2 Ips nitidus | reverse complement strand
TAATCGAACCAANGNCGNACTAACNTTGTANNNANTGAGANACCNTTNCNGATANCACGGNNACCAGATNNGAGNAGTANGGAAGGANANTACGANCNGTGCANNTGGCANATGCTGANGNNCANATCTGATNGGTCGNANTCTCGAGNCTNTNCGCNTNGNCTGNGCTTACNNNCNTNGACNGCTNTCNGANNCCGGTGAAGANGGAATCCGACCANNCTGTCATCCGTCGGCAGNNCCCCTNTACTTGNCGNGNTTGAGATCGCATTNATTGTTGNGNTTACCACCGCGNGGGCNAGAATANTNNGTATAATNNAANAGGATNCCNTGTGGNCNCNGTGNCGNAGGNACCACGANNCTTGTCAAAATAACACGGTAATTTGACAACTTCGCTACTCGAACTATAGAAAGTGATTTAAAGAGAATTTCACGGCCTACGCGATGATAAAAAAATCAACTCGCTAAGTGTCAAAATAACCGAGTTATGAGCTGTCAAACTAAAGGTTATCTTTGTTTGACTGAATTTTTACTCTTGACATTTGACGTCAAAATAACTCGGTTATTTGACAACTTTCCTACTCAAACTATATAAAGTGATTTAAAGAGAATTTCACGGCCTACGCGATGGTAAAAAAAACAACTCGCTAACTGTCAAAATAACCGAGTTACGAGCTGTCAAACTTTAAGTTGTATTTCTTTGACTGAATTTTTACTCTTGACATTTGAAGTCAAAATAACTCGATTATATGACAACTTGGCTACTCGAACTATATAAAATTAATTAAGAGAGAATTTCACGGCCTACGCGATGGTAAAAAAACCAACTCGCTAACTGTCAAAATAACCGAGTTATGAGCTGTCAAACTAAAGGTTTTTTGTTTGACTGAATATTTACTCTTAACATTTGACGTCAAAATAACTCGGTTATTTGACAACTTCGCTACTCGAGCTATAGAAAGTGATTTAAAGAGAATTTCACGGACTACTCAATGGTAAAAAAACCAACTCGCTAACTGTCAAAATAACCGAGTTATGAGCTGTCAAACTAAAGGTTTTCTTTGTTTGCCTGAATTTTTACTCTTGACATTTGAAGTCAAAATAATTCAGTTATTTGACAACTTCGCTACTCGAACTATAGAAAGTGATTTAAAGAGAATTTCACGGCCTACGCGATGATAAAAAAATCAACTCGCTAAGTGTCAAAATAACCGAGTTATGAGCTGTCAAACTAAAGGTTTTCTTTGTTTGACTGAATTTTTACTCTTGACATTTGAAGTCAAAATAATTCAGTTATTTGACAACTTCGCTACTCGAACTATAGAAAGTGATTTAAAGAGAATTTCACGGCCTACGCGATGGTAAAAAACCAACTCGCTAACTGTCAAAATAACCGAGTTACGAGCTGTCAAACTTTAGATTGTATTTGTTTGACAGTAATTTTACTTTTGACATTTGAAGTCAAAATAACTCGGTTATTTGACAACTTTGCTACTCGAACTATAGAAAGTGATTTAAAGAGAATTTCACGGCCTACGCGATGATAAAAAAATCAACTCGCTAACTGTCAAAATACCCGAGTTATGAGCTGTCAAACTTAAGGTTTTCTTTGTTTGACTGAATTTTTACTCTTGACATTTGACGTCAAAATAACTCGGTTATTTGACAACTTTGCTACTCAAACTATAGAAAGTGATTTAAAGAGAATTTCACGGCCTACGCGATGATAAAAAAATCAACTCGCTAACTGTCAAAATAACCGAGTTACGAGCTGTCAAACTTTAAGTTGTATTTGTTTGACTGAATTTTTACTCTTGACATTTGAGTCAAAATAACTCGGTTATTTGACAACTTTGCTACTCGAACTATAGAAAGTGATTTAAAGAGAATTTCACGGCCTACGCGATGATAAAAAAATCAACTCGCTAACTGTCAAAATAACCGAGTTATGAGCTGTCAAACTAAAGGTTTCTTTGTTTGACTGAATTTTTACTCTTGACATTTGACGTCAAAATAACTCGGTTATTTGACAACTTCGCTACTCGAACTATATAAAGTGATTTAAAGAGAATTTCACGGCCTACGCGATGGTAAAAAAACCAACTCGCTAACTGTCAAAATAACCGAGTTACGAGCTGTCAAACTTTAAGTTGTATTTCTTTGACTGAATTTTTTACTCTTGACATTTGAAGTCAAAATAACTCGATTATTTGACAACTTTGCTACTCAAACTATAGAAAGTGATTTAAAGAGAATTTCACGGCCTACGCGATGGTAAAAAACCAACTCGCTAACTGTCAAAATAACCGAGTTATGAGCTGTCAAACTAAAGGTTTTCTTTGTTTGACTGAATTTTTACTCTTGACATTTGACGTCAAAATAACTCGGTTATTTGACAACTTCGCTACTCGAACTATAGAAAGTGATTTAAAGAGAATTTCACGGTCTACGCGATGGTAGAAAAACCAACTCGCTAACTGTCAAAATAACCGAGTTATGAGCTGTCAAACTAAAGGTTTTCTTTGTTTGACTGAATTTTTACTCTTGACATTTGAAGTCAAAATAATTCGGTTATTTGACAACTTCGCTACTCGAACTATAGAAAGTGATTTAAAGAGAATTTCACGGCCTACGCGATGGTAAAAAAACCAACTCGCTAACTGTCAAAATAACCGAGTTAAGAGCTGTCAAACTAAAGGTTTTCTTTGTTTGACTGAATTTTTACTCTTGACATTTGACGTCAAAATAACGCGGTTATTTGACAACTTCGCTACTCGAACTATATAAAGTGATTTAAAGAGAATTTCACGGCCTACGCGATGGTAAAAAAACCAACTCGCTAACTGTCAAAATAACCGAGTTACGAGCTGTCAAACTTTAGGTTGTCTTTGACTGAATTTCTACTGTTACCATGGTTGTCATTTTTTTGACATTTGACATCTGTCAAAATACTGTCTAGGGTGGTAGCAAAAAAAAGCAAAAGTATTAACAACGACCGTTTTTCTGGTTAACCTAAAAAAAAATTACAAAATGGGCGGCACGATTCCGCCCAGTTAAAACCGCGTCTTATTGGATGCAACAGTCCTTGTCCGGATCTTTCCGCCCAAATTTGGGCGGAAATTTGGTAGGACCGCCCATTTTTGGCGTTTGCGGCTTCTGAGCCACGGGCGCGCGCCGTTCCGCGTCTTCTGAGTCCGAGCTCGACTCGACCGCTTTGGAGAAATCGTGCGGTCGCGTTTTCTGAGCCTTCTGAGCCATTTCGAGGTACTCAGAACTGAGTCGTGACGTCACCGAAACGTTCCCGCACCATTTTCCTTTTCCGATATTTTCTAGAGTTTCATCGACAGACTTTTCCAGTTCTTGCATGCTTTCTTCTAATGATTTTGTTCCCTTCTGAGCTTCAGAAGACGACTGAACGGGATCAGAATGATCCGAAAACGTTTTCTGAGGTAAAAAGTCATTCTGAGCTTCAGAAGATCTTTCTAAAGGATCATAAGACACTTTCTGAGCTGGAAAAGATGTTTTTACAGAATCAGGTTTATTCGAACACACTTTCTGAGCTAAAACGTCATTCTGAGTCAAAAAAGGTTCTGTAACGTAATCAGGCTGATTCATAATCACACTCTGAGCTAGGGGTCCTTCTGAGCTTCAGAAGACTTTTCCATAGGATCAGAAGGCACTTTCCGAGCTGAAAAAGATGTTTTTACTAAATCGGGTTGATTCGAACACTCTTTCTGAGCTGAAACGTCCTTCTGAGACAGGAATGACGTTTTTACAGGATTAGCCTGAACTAAAGATACTTTCTGAGCTAAAAAGTCGTTCTGAGACGAGGAAGGTTCATTTACAAGATCAAGTTGATCCGCAAGCACTTTCTGAACTTCAGAAAACGACTTTGTACTATCAGACTGATTTAAAGATACTTTCTGAGCTAAAAGGTCCTTCTGAGACGTCTTTAAAGGATTACACTGATCTGAAAAAATTTTCTGAGCAAAAAAATCCTTCTGACCTAGAGAATGTCTTTTTACGAGATCAGGCTGATTAAAATACAGTTTCTGAGCTAAATAGTTCTTCTGAGTCACAGAATCAGAACGTTTCCTAGCTAAAAAGCCCTTCTGAGCTTGAGGAGAAGTCTTGCCAGGATCAGACTGATCGAACGACTCAAACTTTTTGAGCACCGACTTGACATCGATTGTCGCGTCCAAATCTCGTTTCTGAGCAATCTGAGACTCGGTTTTGGATCGCTGCAACGTACGGGGGCTCAGAACGTTCTCAAAGAACCGCCTCGAGTCGGTAGAGAGTTTGCGCACGCCACCTTTCTGAGGCTTGCGGTGTTCGACTGTCGTGTTCTGATGCTCCAGTTCTTCGATCCACTTGAGCAGCTCGTCGGCCTTCTGATCCACCTCCTTCTGAGGCTCCGCGTCGAGCGTTTGAAGCAAATCTTCAATACTGCTCGACAGCGCCTCTGCGGACGGTTTCTGATCCTCCCGATCGTTTCTGAGCAATTGATCTATGTACAAGTCCGCTTCGTCTAGATCGGTGTCTTTTAACTCGAAACTGAAGCTTCTGAGGTTGCTCAGAGGTTTTTTGCTCAGAGGTTGGCTGCTCAGAAGTTTGTTGCACTTGCTCAGAGGTTTGTTGCTCGGGGGTTCACTCAGAGGTTTGCTCGGAAGTCCAAAGTACTTTTTCGCATCGAATTTAGTCGCGTTAACCGCCACTTTAGGCTTGATTTCCTTCGGAAGGTTAACTTTATTCGGCGGTCTTCTGATCACTAACAGAGGCTGGTCTAACTGTACCTGAGGATCAGGACGGATCAGAAAGTTGCGTTTCGCGAAATTGCCGATTTTAGGGTCGGTTTTAGCGGTGAAAGTTAATTTACCGGCGACTACCGCGTTTCGGTTAACGTCCAAATCGCTTTCGGCGCTTCTGAACGCGTCTTCTGAGCTGGAGGATTTTTTCATTTTACGCACCTCGGTGTCGTCCGTTTCGGTGTCGGTCGGCACGATCGGCGCCTCCACCAATACCTCGCGTCTTCTGAGCTCCCTCGCTCTGATCTCGTCCTCGCCTTCGGTCGCCGTTTCTGAGTCTGAATCTGAAAAATAAAAATGTTTTTACTTAGCAAGCTCAGAACGCGACGCTCTTTAGTTTAAATTAAAATTTCCCATGTTTCTGAATAAAATTTAGTTCGGAATTAGCTCAGAAAGATGCTTTCTAACCTAATGTAAATTTCTGATGTCATTTCTGAGTCTAACCTAATTTCAACTTTTCATATCCATCCTGAATGTAAATTTACAATTTTTGGATCAGAATCGGCTTAGAAAGGCGTTTTCTAACCTAACGTAAATTTCTGATACTAACCTAATTTCGACTTTTCATATTCATACANTACNGTTNCNCCGAATTATCANTGNNNATGCANGACNCNGTTTTTCCGTTCNGNATTCGGGTTACTAGTCTTGCGGTANATNCCATNNNGNTTNNNCCACCNGTNNGCCATNACGGNGCGNCNTGNACNTNTAANNTCATGATAATTCTNNNTGGGTTNGANGCCANGGTCNNNGNTGGCNCNATTNGNGGGCATTNTCTTCGNTATGGGATCTCGAGATTAATTTCTGACCAATANNNTNAANTCCTANNCCNTGCACGAGGNGNGTGTGNNANGGAGNGGGNCCTATNNGGGTATCCCGGGTTATNTGTAGCNTGGTACANACTTTTNNTTTNNCACNANTATAGANGCAGCATGGCCTAGCGTGATATCTGCGTTCNGAGATCCTCATTTNCNAGNAAATACCANTCAAGCTTTAANAAAGATNNTGCTTACATGGGNGCAGGAGNNNGANGTAAACCCTCGGNAATTNGATNCAANTCTTGNNCGCAAATGGNAGTTCTAGAGACTTCTAAAACGTTCTAGAACTTTCTGGAATGTTTCAGAACTTTCCGGATCTTTGTAGAAGCTTCTAGAACTTGCTGGAACGTTCTAGAAATCTCTAAAACGTTCTAGAACTTTCTGGAATGTTTCAGAACTTTCCGGATCTTTGTAGAAGCTTCTAGAACTTGCTGGAACGTTCTAGAAACCTCTAAAACGTTCCAGAACTTTCTGGAATGTTTCAGAACTTTCCGGATCTTTGCAGAAGCTTCTAGAACTTGCTGGGAATTCCCGATCTTTGTGGATCCTTCTAGAACTTTCCGGAACATTCGTAAAATTTCTAAAACGTTCTCTCTTCTAAGTTTCTAGAGACTTCTAAAACGTTCTAGAACTTTCTGGAATGTTTCAGAACTTTCCGGATCTTTGTAGAAGCTTCTAGAACTTGCGGAACGTTCTAGAAACCTCTAAAACGTTCCAAGAACTTTCTGGAATGTTTCAGAACTTCCGGATCTTTGTGGAAGCTTCTAGAACTTGCCGGAACGTTCTAGAGACTTCTAAAACGTTCTAAACTTTCTGGAATGTTTCAGAACTTTCCGGATCTTTGTAGAAGCTTCTAGAACTTGCTGGAACGTTCTAGAAATTTCTAAAACGTTCCAGAACTTTCTGGAACAGAACTTTGCCGGATCTTTGTAGAAGCTTCAGAACTTGCCGGAATGTTCTACAACTTGCCGGATCTTTGTAGAAGATTCTAGAACGAAACGTTCTAGAAGAACTTTTCTAGAAGCGTTCTAGAACTAAAACGTTCTAGACTTTCTGGAATGTTTCAGAACTTTCCGGATCTTTGTAGAAGCTTCTAGAACTTGCCGGAACGTTCTAGAAACTTCTAAAACGTTCTCAGAAGTTTCTGGAAAGTTTCAAAACATTCCCGAAGAACTTCTAGAACCGGAAATGTAAAACGTTCAGAACTTTCCGGATCTTTGTAGAAGCTTCGAGAATTTGCCGGAATGTTCTAGAAACCTTTAAAACGTTCTAAGACTTTCTGGAATGTTTCAGAACTTTTCGAATCTTTGTAGAAGCTTCTAGAACTTGCTGGAACGTTCTAGAAACCTCTAAAACGTTCTAGAACTTTTTGGAATGTTTCAGAACTTTCCGGATCTTTGTAGAAGCTTCTAGAACTTGCCGAAATGTTCTAGAGACTTCTAAAACGTTCTAGAACTTTCTGGAATGTTTCAGAACTTTCCGGATCTTTGTAGAAGCTTCTAGAACTTGCACGGAACGTTCTAGATCGTCTCCGGAACTTCTAAAACGTTCTAAGACTTTCTGGAATGTTTCAGAACTTTCCGGATCTTTCTAGAAGCTTCTAGAACGTTCTAGAAATCTCTAAAACGTTCTAGAACTTTCTGGAATGTTTCAGAACGTGCCGTATCTTTGTAGAAGTTTTTAGAACTTGCCGAAATGTTCTAGAGATTTCTAAAACGTTCTAGAACTTTCTGGAATGTTTCAGAACTTTCCGGATCTTTGTAGAAGCTTCTAGAACTTGCTGGAACGTTCTAGAAACCTCTAAAACGTTCTAGAACTTTTTGGAATGTTTCAGAACTTTCCGGATCTTTGCTAGAAGCTTCTAGAACTGGAACGTTCTAGAAATCTCTAAAAGCTTCTAGAACTTGCCGAAATGTTCTAGAGACTTCTAAAACGTTCTAGAACTTTCTGGAATGTTTCAGAACTTTCCGGATCTTTGTAGAAGCTTCTAGAACTTGCTGGAACGTTCTAGAAACCTCTAAAACGTTCCAGAACTTTTTGGAATGTTTCAGAACTTTCCGGATCTTTGCAGAAGCTTCTAGAACTCGCTGGAACGTTCTAAAACGTTCTAGAACTGTCCGGAACGCTGTAGAACCACTAAAACGTTCTAAGACTTTCTGCAATGTTTCAGAACTTTTCGAATCTTTGTAGAAGCTTCTAGAACTTGCTGGAACGTTCTAGAAATCTCTAAAACGTTCTAGAACTTTCTGGAATGTTTCAGAACTTTGCCGGATCTTTGTAGAAGCTTCTAGAACTTGCCGGAATGTTCTAGAGATCTTCTAAAACGTTCTAGAACTTTCTGGAATGTTTCAGAACTTTCCGGATCTTTGTAGAAGCTTCTAGAACTTGCTGGAACGTTCTAGAAACCTCTAAAACGTTCCAAGACTTTCTGGAATGTTTCAGAACTTTCCGGATCTTTGTAGAAGCTTCTAGAACTTGCCGAAACGTTCTAGAGACTTCTAAAACGTTCTAGAACTTTCTGGAATGTTTCAGAACTTTCCGGATCTTTGTAGAAGCTTCTAGAACTTGCAGGAACGTTCTAGAGACTTCTAAAACGTTCCAAGACTTTCGTGGAATGTTTCAGAACTTTCCGGATCTTTCTAGAAGCTTCTAGAACTTGCAGGAACGTTCTAGAGACTTCTAAAATGTTCCAAGACTTTCCGGAATGTTTCAGAACTTTCTGGATCTTTCTAGAACTTTCCGGATCTTTGTAGAAGCTTCTAGAACTTGCTGGAACGTTCTAGAAACCTCTAAAACGTTCCAGAACTTTTTGGAATGTTGCAGAACTTGCCGGATCTTTGCAGAAGCTTCTAGAACTCGCTGGAACGTTCTAAAACGTTCTAGAACTCTCCGGAACGCTGTAGAAACTGTTCTAAGACTTTCTGCAATGTTTCAGAACTTTTCGAATCTTTGCAGAAGCTTCTAGAACTCGCTGGAACGTTCTTTCTAGAACTTGCAGGAACAATGTTTTCTAGTAGAACTTCTAACTTGCTGGAACGTTCTAGTTAAAACGTTGTAGAACTTTCTGGAATGTTTCAGAACTTGCCGTATCTTTGTAGAAGTTTCTAGAACTTGCTGGAACGTTCTAGAGATTTCTAAAACGTTCTAGAACTTTCTGGAATGTTTCAGAACTTTCCGGATCTTTGTAGAAGCTTCTAGAACTTGCTGGAACGTTCTAGAAACCTCTAAAACGTTCCAGAACTTTTCTGGAATGAGAACTTCTATCTTTGTAGAAGCCTAGAACTTGCCGAAATGTTCTAGAGACTTTTAAAACGTTCTAGAACTTTCTGGAATGTTTCAGAACTTTCCGGATCTTTGTAGAAGCTTCTAGAACTTGCTGGAACGTTCTAGAAACCTCTAAAACGTTCCAGAACTTTTTGGAATGTTTCAGAACTTTCCGGATCTTTGTAGAAGCTTCTAGAACTTGCCGGAACGTTCTAGACTTTCTAAAACGTTCTAAGACTTTCTGGAATGTTTCAGAACTTTCCGGATCTTTCAGAAGCTTCTAGAACTTGCAGGAACGTTCTAGAAACGTTCTGGAACAGTTTCTGGATCTTTAGAAGCTTTAGAACTTGGAATGTTAAAACGTTCTAGAACTTTCTGGAATGTTTCAGAACTTTCCGGATCTTTGTAGAAGTTTCTAGAACTTGCTGGAACGTTCTAGAGACTTCTAAAACGTTCCAGAACTTTCTGGAATGTTTCAGAACTTTCCGGATCTTTGTAGAAGCTTCTAGAACTTCTAAAACGTTCTAGAACTTCTAAAACGTTCCAAGACTTTCTGGAATGTTTCAGAACTTTCCGGATCTTTGTAGAAGAACGTTCTAGAACTTGGAATGTTTCAGAACTTGCCGTATCTTTGTAGAAACGTTCTAGAAACTCTCTAAAACGTTCTAAGACTTTCTGGAATGTTTCAGAACTTTTCGGATCTTTGTAGAAGCTTCTAGAACTTGCTGGAACGTTCTAGAGACTTCTAAAACGTTCTAGAACTTTCTGGAATGTTTCAGAACTTTCCGGATCTTTGTAGAAGCTTCTAGAACTTGCCGGAACGTTCTAGAGATTTCTAAAACGTTCTAGAACTTTCTGGAATGTTTCAGAACTTTCCGGATCTTTGTAGAAGCTTCTAGAACTTGCTGGAACGTTCTAGAAATCTCTAAAACGTTCTAGAACTTTCTGGAATGTTTCAGAACTTTCCGGATCTTTGTAGAAGCTTCTAGAACTTGCTGGAACGTTCTAGAAACCTCTAAAACGTTCTAGAACTTTCTGGAATGTTTCAGAACTTTCCGGATCTTTGTAGAAGCTTCTAGAACTTGCTGGAACGTTAAAAACGTTCTAGGAACCACTAAAACGTTCTAAGACTTTCTGGAATGTTTCAGAACTTTCCGGATCTTTGTAGAAGCTTCTAGTACTTGCTGGAACGTTCTAGAAATCTCTAAAACGTTCTAGAACTTTCTGGAATGTTTCAGAACTTTCCGGATCTTTGTAGAAGCTTCTAGAACTTGCTATGATTGATTGGGAAATGTTGAAAACAAAGTCAAAAACATGAAAATTGACTGGAAATGTTTAAAACAAACTCAAAAACATGATAATTGATTGGAAATATTGAAAACAAAGTCATAAACATGAAAATTGACTGGAAATGTTGAAAGCAAAATCAAAAACATGAAAATTAACTGAAAATATTGAAAACAAAGTCAAAAACATGAAAATTTACTGAAAATGTTGAAAAAAGTCAAAAACCTGATAATTGACAGAAAATGTTGAAAACAAAGTCAAAAACATAAAAATTTACTGGAGATGTTAAAAACACTCAAAAACATAAAAATTGACTGGAAATGTTGAAAACAAACTCAAAAACATAAAAAGTGACTGGAAATGTTGAAAACAAAGTCAAAAACATGAGAATTGATTAGAAATGTTGAAAATAAAGTCAAAACTTGAAAATTCACTGTAAATGTTGAAAACAAAGTCAAAAACATGAAAATTGACTAGAAATGTTGAAAAAAGTCAAAAACCTGATAATTGACTAGAAATGTTGAAAAAAGTCAAAAACCTGATAATTGACTAAAAATGTTGAAAACAAAGTCAAAAACATGAAAATTGACTGGAAATGTTGAAAACAAAGTCAAAAACATGAAAATTGACTGGAAATGTTGAAAACAAACTCAAAAACATGATAATTGACTGGAAATGTTGAAAACCAACTCAAAAATATAATAATTGACTGGAAATGTTGAAAAAAGTAAAAAACCTGATAATTGACAAAAAATGTTGAAAACAAAGTCAAAAACATAAAAATTGACTGGAAATGTTGAAAACACTCAAAAACATAAAAATTGACTGGAAATGTTGAAAACAAAGTCAAAAACATGAAAATTGACTGGAAATGTTGAAAACAAAGTCAAAAACATCAAAAGTGACTGGAAATGTTAAAAACAAAGTCAAAAACATGAAAATTGACTGGAAATGTTGAAAAAAGTCAAAAACTTGATAACTGACTTTCTGGGTCTTTCTAGAGACTTCTAAAACGTTCCAAGACTTCGTGGAATGTTTCAGAACTTTCCGGATCTTTCTAGAAGCTTCTAGAACTTGCAGGAACGTTTTAGAAATTTCGAAAACGTTCTAGAATTCGTCAAGATTAAATTCGTTTTCTCTCTCTCTCTCTTTCAGGTATCCAAACCTTAACAAGAGCGTGGTGACGCCTCTTCAAACCGTTTGTTTGTACGACACCGACGCGCCGGAAATGATCGAAAAAATGAAACGAGCCTCGCTCGATTCCCTGACGAGACACGAGCACACGTCAAAGAAACGTCGTCGAGGTGAGATCACATTTTTATCAATTTTATAAATTTCAAAAATTCTGAAATCGATGCTCAAATTGATTTAAAAATGATGAAATGGACAATTTTATAGTTTGAAAGTGCTAAAATTGATATTTAAAAATTTCAAAAATTCGGAAATCAACACCTTAAATGCTGAAATCAATATTAGAATTGCTGAAATAAAGATTAAAATTTCATATAAATGCTGGAATTGATACTTGAAATCGCTTAAAAATGGCTAAAATGCTGAAATTAATGTTAGATTGCTGAAAAAAAGATGAAATTGACATTTAAAATACAACATTTTTAAAATTGATTTAAAATGCTGAAATAAAGATTAAAATTTCATATAAATGTTGAAATTGATACTTAAATTGCTTAAAAATGCTAGAAACACTTAAAATGCTGAAAATGATGTAAAATTTCAAATTAATGCTGAAATTGCTTAAGAATACTGAAATCGACACTTTAAATAAACATTTTCGAAATTGACTAAAAATGCTGAAATTGACGTTAAAGTGGTTTAGAAATGATGAAATTAATGCCTAAAATCGTTTAAAAATGTTGAAATGACACTTAAAGTGCTTGGAAAATGCTGCAATTAATGCCTGAAATCACTTGATGAAATTGACATTTTAAAATGCTGAAATCCTTGCTCAAAGTGGCTTAAAATTGCTGAAATTAGCATTTACAGACTTTAAGTTGTAAAATAGTGGTGAAATCGACAGAAACACTTAACAATGTTAGAATTGCTTAAAAATGATGAAATCGACTTTAAAATTTCAATATATTGCTGAAATTGCTTCAAAATGCTAAAACATTTGAAATGCTGTAATTAATGTTAGAATTGCTTAAAAATGCTAAAATTGACACTTTAAATCAACGTTTTTAAAAAAAATGCTGAATTTGCTTATAAAAACGCTAAAACTGTCACTTCAAAATGCTGAAATTTATATTTGAAAAAGTTTACAAAAATGATAAAAATGCTGAACTCGATGTTAAAAGTAGTTTAAAAATGCTGAAATTGACATTCAGAAATGTCAAAAATGCTGAAATCCACACTTTGTCTTGAAAGTGCTAAAATTGATATTTGAAATTGTTTACAAAAATGCTGAAATCGACACTTGAGAATGCTGAAATTAGCATTTAAAATTGTCAAAAATTATGAAATTGCTTGAAAATGTTAGAAACACTTAAAATGCTGAAATTAATGTTACAATTGATTGAAAATGATGAAGTCGACAATAAAATTTCCTAAAAATGCTGAAATTGCTTGAAAATGATGAAATCGGCACTTAAAACCAACATTTTCGATATTTATTAAAAATGCGTTAATTTACATGAAAATTTCATATAAATACTGAAATTGACATTTGAAAATGCTAGAAACCCTTAAAATGCTGAAATTAATGTTACAATTGATTGAAAATGCTGGAATCGACATTACAATTTCAATATAAATGCTGAAAGTGTTGAAAACACTTAAAATGCTGAAATTAATGTTAGAATTGCTTGAAAATAATGAAATCTGCTTTTAAAATCAATATTTTCGAATTTTATAAAAAATTCTGAAATACACATCAAAATTTCATATAAAATGATGAAATTAATGACTAAAATCGTTTAAAAATGTTGAAATCTGACACTTAAAGTGCTTGGAAAATGCTGCAATTAATGCCTGAAATCACTTGATGAAATTGACATTTTAAAATGCTGAAATCCTTGCTCAAAGTGGCTTAAAATTGCTGAAATTAGCATTTACAGACTTTAAGTTGTAAAATAGTGGTGAAATCGACATGGTGAAAGTCGACTAGAAACACTTAAATGCTGATATCAATACTTAAAATTAATGTTAGAATGACTTAAAAATGATGAAATCGACATTAAAATTTCAATATAAATGCTGCTGAAATTGCTTCAAAATGCTGAAAATTAATGTTAGAATTGCTTAAAAACGATGAAATATACATTAAAATTTCATAAAAATGCTGAAATTTATTGAAAATGATGAAATCGGCACTTAAAATCAACATTTTCAACATTTACTAAAAATGCGTTAATCCACATCAAAATTATATATGGTAAATGCTAAAATTGACATTTGAAAATGCTAGATACCCTTAAAATGCTGAATGAATGTTAGAATTATTTCTAAATGCTGAAATCGATTAATAATGATGAAATCCTTAATTAAAATAAATATTTTTTTATTTTAATTGCTCTAAAAAATACTGAAATCATGATTTTAAATACTGAAATAATGCTAAAATTGATTGAAAATGCTAGATTAATGTTAGCATTGCTGAAAAATAATAAAATCGACACTTAAAATGCTGAATTAATGTTAGAATTGCTTTAAAATGCTAAAATCGACATTAAAATTTCATATAAATGCTGAAATTGACATTTGAAAGTACTAGAAACCCTCTAAATGCTGAATTAATGTTAGAATGACTTCAAAATGCTGAAATCGACATTAAAATTTCAATATAAATGCTGAAATTATTTGAAATTGCTGAAACCACTTAAAATGCTTAAATTAATGTTAGAATTGCTTAAAAACGATGAAATATACATTAAAATTTCATAAAAATGCTGAAATTTATTGAAAATGATGAAATCGGCACTTAAAATCAACATTTACTAAAAATGCGTTAATCCACATCAAAATTATATATAAATGCTAAAATTGACATTTGAAAATGCTAGATACCCTTAAAATGCTGAAATTAAAGAATGCTTATTTCCAATATAAATTGAAAGTGTTCTAAATGCTGAAATCGATTAATAATGATGAAATCCTTAATTAAAATAAATATTTTTTTATTTTAATTGCTCTAAAAAATACTGAAATCATGATTTTAAATACTGAAATAATGCTAAAATTGATTGAAAATGCTAGATTAATGTTAGCATTGCTGAAAAATAATAAAATCGACACTTAAAATGCTGAATTAATGTTAGAATTGCTTTAAAATGCTAAAATCGACATTAAAATTTCATATAAATGCTGAAATTGACATTTGAAAGTACTAGAAACCCTCTAAATGCTGAATTAATGTTAGAATGACTTCAAAATGCTGAAATCGACATTAAAATTTCAATATAAATGCTGAAATTATTTGAAATTGCTGAAACCACTTAAAATGCTGAAATTAATGTTAGAATTGCTTAAAAACGATGAAATATACATTAAAATTTCATAAAAATGCTGAAATTTATTGAAAATGATGAAATCGGCACTTAAAATCAACATTTTCAACATTTACTAAAAATGCGTTAATCCACATCAAAATTATATATGGTAAATGCTAAAATTGACATTTGAAAATGCTAGATACCCTTAAAATGCTGAATTAATGTTAGAATTATTTCATAATGCTGAAATCGACATTATAATTTCCAATATAAATGCTGAAAGTGTTGAAAACACTTAAACTACTGAATTAATGTTAATAAATTATTTTTAAATGCTGAAATCGATTAAAAATTATGAAATCCTTACTTAAAATAAATATTTCTTAAATTGCTTTGAAAAATACTGAAATGATGACTGTAAATACTGAAATAATGCTAAAATTGCGTGAAAATGCTAGATTAATGTTAGCATTGCTGAAAAATAATAAAATCGACACAAAATGCTGAATTAATGTTAGAATTGCTTTAAAATGCTGAAATCGACATTAAAATTTCATATAAATGCTGAAATTGACATTTGAAAGTACTAGAAACCCTCTAAATGCTGAATTAATGTTAGAATGACTTCAAAATGCTGAAATCGACATTAAAATTTCAATATAAATGCTGAAATTATTTGAAATTGCTGAAACCACTTAAAATGCTGAAATTAATGTTAGAATTGCTTAAAGATGATGAAATTGACATTAGAATTTCAATATAAATGCTGAAATTGTTTTTGCAGGAACCGTTGACGTAAAAGTGGTGTTGAGATGGTTAAGCGAACAGTTGCGAGCGTACGATGACGTCACCGTGACGGACCTAATTTCCGTTTTCCGGCCTGGCAAAGCGTTGTGCGCCCTACTTCATCATTACCGGCCGGATTTGCTCGATTACGCGCACGTCGTCAACAACAACGAACCGGCGCAACGCAACCAGTTGGCCATGGAAATTCTCGAAAAGGAATTGGGTACGCAAATATGTCAAACTGTCAACTTTTAAAACCATTTTTTTCACATTTGACATTTCAAAATTTTACACTTTTTTGATTTTTAACTTTTGACATTTGAAATTTGACTAACTCGACAATTTTCAACTTTTGACTTTTGACTGAATTGACAATTTTTAATTATTCACATTTGAAATTTTAAAATTTTATTAAATTAACAATTTTCAACTTTTGACATTTGGAATTTGACTAAATTGACAATTTTTAATTTTGACGTTTGAAATTTGAAAATTTGACTAAATTGACAAATTTCAACTTTTGGCATTTAAAATTTGACTAAATCGACAATTTTCAATTGTGTTGTATTTTCAATTTTATGAATTTCATATCAATTTCATAATTTTGATCTGAATTAAATAAAATTGATATAAATTTTATTGTTTTGATGTCAATTTCTTGTCAATTTTGAATTTCTAAGTCATTTTTCATGAATTTGATGTTAATTACATGTTTTTGATGTAATTCAAATCAAACTTATAAAATTAACATCAATTTTATGGAATTGACATTAAATTCATATAAATTAACTCCAAAATTCAAAATTGGCATCAAAATTTATGAAATTCACATAGAAATAACACGTTTACATCAAAACCGTCAAATTTACATCAAAATCATGAAATTAACATCAATTTTATGAAATATATATCAAAATTATAAAATTGACATCAAATTCATGAAATTTAGATCCAAATTATGAAATTCAGATTAATAAATTATGATATTAACATCAATTTCAGGAAATTTAGATCAAAATTATGAAATTCACATCAAAACTAAGAAATTGCTAGCAATTTTATGAAAATCAGATCAAATTTATGAATTTAATTTCAGTTTTATGACTTTGACGTCAATTTTGAGTTTTTAAGTATTGTTTCGTAAATTTGACTTCATGTTCATGAAATTCAAATCAAAATTATGAAATAAGCATACATTTTATGAAATTGACATCAAATTTATGAAAATTGACTTCGAAATTAAAAATTGACATCAAATTTATGAAATTCAGATCAAAATTATGGAATTGATAAAGTTGACATCAAATTCATGTCAGTTTTGAATTTTGATGTCAATTTCATAATTTTGACGTACATTTTCATTTTCCATGTCAATTTTCATGAATTCAACGACAATTTCCATTTTCCAAGACAATTTCTGTGAATTTGAGGTAAATTTGCGGTTTTTAAGCCTATTTTCATGAATTCGACGCCAATTTCGTAATTTTGATCTGAATTTCATAAAATTGATATTAATTTTATTGGTTTGATGTCAAATTCATGGTTTTGATTGGAATTCCAGTATTTCGTTGTGAATTTCATGAAATTGATGTGAATTTCAGGACTTTGACCTAAATTTCATCAGTTTGATGTTAATCAAACTCAGATCGAAATTAGCATGAAATTCAAAATTGACATCAAATTCATGAAATTGACACCAAATTCTTGAATTTTTCAGAATTTTGATCTGAATTTCATAAAATGTTAATTTTATGGTTTTTATGCCAATTTTATGAAATTGATGTCAGATTAAATATTTGAAATAACATGAAATTCAGATTAATTGACATTTAAATTGATGTCAATTCATAACTTTGACCTAAATTTCATCATGTTCAAATTCATGAAATTTGAAATTCAGATTAAATATTTGAAATAACATGAAATTCAGATTAATTGACATTTAAATTATGAAATTGACGTCAAATTCATGAAATTTACATGAAAACAGATTAATTGACTTGTAATTGACACCAAATTCATGAATTTTCCATAATTTTTATCTGAATTTCATAAAATTGATATAAGTTTCAGTTTGATGTAAATTTTGTGAAATTTAGATCGAAATTAGCATGAAATTCAATATTGACATCAAATTCATGAAATTGACACCAAATTCTTGAATTTTTCAGAATTTTGATCTGAATTTCATAAAATGTTAATTTTATGGTTTTTATGCCAATTTTATGAAATTGATGTCAATTCATAACTTTGACCTAAATTTCATCAGTTCAAATTCATGAAATTCAGATTAAATATTTGAAATAACATGAAATTCAGATTAATTGACATTTAAATTATGAAATTGACGTCAAATTCATGAAATTTACATGAAAACCTTGTAATTGACACCAAATTCATGAATTTTCCATAATTTTTATCTGAATTTCATAAAATTGATATAAGTTTCAGTTTGATGTAAATTTTGTGAAATTTAGATCGAAATTAGCATGAAATTCAAAATTGACATCAAATTCATGAAATTGACACCAAATTCTTGAATTTTTCAGAATTTTGATCTGAATTTCATAAAATGTTAATTTTATGGTTTTTATGCCAATTTTATGAAATTGATGTCAATTCATAACTTTGACCTAAATTTCATCAGTTCAAATTCATGAAATTCAGATTAAATATTTGAAATAACATGAAATTCAGATTAATTGACATTTAAATTATGAAATTGACGTCAAATTCATGAAATTTACATGAAAACCTTGTAATTGACACCAAATTCATGAATTTTCCATAATTTTTATCTGAATTTCATAAAATTGATATGTTTCAGTTTGATGTAAATTTTGTGAAATTTAGATCGAAATTAGCATGAAATTCAATATTGACATCAAATTCATGAAATTGACACCAAATTCTTGAATTTTTCAGAATTTTGATCTGAATTTCATAAAATGTTAATTTTATGGTTTTTATGCCAATTTTATGAAATTGATGTCAATTCATAACTTTGACCTAAATTTCATCAGTTCAAATTCATGAAATTCAGATTAAATATTTGAAATAACATGAAATTCAGATTAATTGACATTTAAATTATGAAATTGACGTCAAATTCATGAAATTTACATGAAAACCTTGTAATTGACACCAAATTCATGAATTTTCCATAATTTTTATCTGAATTTCATAAAATTGATATAAGTTTCAGTTTGATGTAAATTTTGTGAAATTTAGATCGAAATTAGCATGAAATTCAATATTGACATCAAATTCATGAAATTCATATAAAAATTATGAAATTAATATGAAATTCAGGAAATAGTCATTAAAATTGTCAAATCATGAAATTTACATCAAAATCATGTAATTGACATCAAATTCATGAATTTTTCATAATTTTGTTCTGAATTTCATAAAATTGATATAAATTTCATTGTTTTGATGTCAATTTCATACTTTTTCTCTGATTTTTTTTTATTGATGTCAATTTTATGGTTTTAATGTCAATTGCGTAAATTTGATGTCAATGTTATGAATTTTATGTCAATTTGATAATTTTGATCTGAATTTTATGAATCTGATGTCAATTTTGAATTTTGAAGTCAATATTTATTAATTTGACGTAAATTTTATGACTCTTATGTCAATTTCATAATTTTTATTTAAATTTCATAAAATTGATATAAATTTCATGGTTTTGATCTGAATTTCATAAAATTGTTATCAATTTCATGTTTTTTTATCATTTTTTTTTTGGTTTGTCTCATTTCGATCACGTTTACTTCGCAGGCGTGGCCCCGTTTATGACCGGTGACGAACTGACCAATAGCGACGACTTTCTCACGTTGACCGCGTTTCTCACGCAACTCTACGACACGTTTCGAGGCGAAATTCCCCACGTCAAACATCCGAAACTGGTAAGTACGACTTAGTACGGTGTAAACCTACTCATTTCCCCTCCTCTCTCCTCTTCTCCTCTTCCTCCTCCACATTATTTTAGATTCTCCCGCCAAACGAATCGATTCGACGAAATCAGGTAAAAATTTACGATTCATTTTATTTTTATTTTTTTTTGTATTTAAATTGTTTTTTTTTTCTTTTTAATTTTTTATTTTATTTTTTTATATATATTTTTTTAAAATTTCTTTTACGTTTGCATAAAAAAAAAACAAAAGATGAGCGACGTTTACGCGGGCGGTTTTAAAGAAGCGGACGCGAAACGGCTCAGAAAACGGTTCAGAAAGCGTTCTGAGGCGGCGAATTTGGTGAAAAACGAGTTTTTCGATTTCACCTACCAGGAAAGTGCATCGAGGAATCGTACAGGTATGCACTTTTTGCGTTGTAACTCCTTGAGGAGGCCCTTAAGGGCAAAAACGCCTTAATACAATCTTATAGAGAATTAAATTTCCTACAATTTTTGTTTATTGCACTTTTTTGTAGCTCCGAAAATAACGGAGCTACGCTCAGTTGTTTTTGTCAATGAGAGTAATTATTAAACATTGCTTACAGATTGTTCGCAAAATTGACCTCAAATTCATGAAAATTGACATGGAAATTTGAAATTCACGCCGCATTCATGAAAATTGACTTCAAAACTGAAATTTGACCTTAAATTGATAAAAATTTACTAAAAATTGGCAATTTTAAGGTCAAATTTAAAATTCATGTAAATTTACTTGAAAACTGCAAATTGACGTCAAATTCATGAAAATTGACTACAAAATTTCAAATTGACGTCAAATTCATGAAAATTAACTACAAAACTTGAAATTAACGTTAAATTCATTAAAATTGACTTGAAAACTACAAATTGACCTCGAAAAATTGACATTCAAATTGAAAATTGACTTCAAATTTAGGAAAATTGACTTGGAAATTTGAAACTCACGTCGGATTCATGAAAATTGACTTAAAAACTGAAATGTGACCTCAAATTCATGAAAATGTACTCGAAAATGACTACTTGACCTTAAATTTATGAAAATTTACTTGAAACTAAAAATTGATATCAAATTCATGGAAATTGACTTAAAAAGTGAAAATTAATGTCAAAATCATAAAAATATTTTCTTGAAAATTAGAAATTGATTTCGAATTCACGCAAATTGACTTAAACACTCGAAAGTAACGTCAAATTCATTCAAACTGACTTGAAAACTGCAAATTGACGTCATTCATGAAATTTGACTTAAAAACTGTCAATTGATGTCAAATTCATCAAAATTTACTGGAAAACTAAAAATTGAGGTCGACTATGAAAATTTACTTAAAAACTCAAAATCGACGTCGAATTCATGAAAATTGACTTGAAAAATTTAAATTCACGTCGAATTCATGAAAATTGACTTGAAACTGAAAATTGACGTCAAATTTAAGAAAATTGACTTGAATATTGGAAATTGACGTCAAATTCATGAAATTTGACTTAAAAACTGCCAATTGATGTCAAATTCAAGAAAATTGACTGGAAAACTAAAAATTGACGTCGTATTCATAAAAATTGACTTAAAAACTGAAATTTGACCTCAAATTCATGAAAATGTACTCGAAAATGACAACTTGACCTTAAATTTATGAAAAATGACTAAAAATTGATATCAAATTCGTGGAAATTGACTTAAAAAGTGAAAATTAATGTCAAAATCATAAAAATATTTTCTTGAAAATTAGAAATTGATTTCGAATTCACGCAAATTGACTTAAACACTCGAAAGTAACGTCAAATTCATTCAAACTGACTTGAAAACTGCAAATTGACGTCATTCATGAAATTTGACTTAAAAACTGTCAATTGATGTCAAATTCATCAAAATTTACTGGAAAACTAAAAATTGAGGTCGACTATGAAAATGTACTTAAAAACTCAAAATCGACGTCGAATTCATGAAAATTGACTTGAAACTGAAAATTGACGTCGAATTTAAGAAAATTGACTTGAATATTGGAAATTGACGTCAAATTCATGAAATTTGACTTAAAAACTGCCAATTGATGTCAAATTCAAGAAAATTGACTGGAAAACTAAAAATTGACGTCGAATTCATAAAAATTGACTTAAAAACTGAAAATTGACATCAAATTCATGAAAATTGACTTGAAAACTGAATTTAAGAAAATTGACTCGTAAATTGGAAATTGACGTCAAATTTATGAAATTTGACTTAAAAACTGTCAATTGATGTCAAATACTTGAAAACTGAAAATTAACTTGAAAAACTTGCAAATTGACGACGACGAATTCATGAAATTGACTTAAAAATGTCAATTGATGTCAAATTCATGAAATTTACTTAAAAATTGGAATTGACGTCAAAATTATGAAAATTTACTTGAAAACTCCAAATTGACGTCAAATTCATGAAAATTGACTTGCAAAAATTGAAAACTGAAAATTGACGTTGAATTCATGAAAATTGACTTAAAAACTGAAAATTGATGTCAAGTTTCAGAAAATTGACTTGACTTGAAATTGACGTCAAATTCATGAAAATTTACTTGAAAATGCAAATTGACGTCGAATTGATGAAAATTCAAAAGTGCAAATTGACTGGAAAACTAAAAATTGACGTCGTATTCATGAAAATTGACTTAAAAACTCAAAATTGACGTCAAATTCATGAAAATTACTTGAAAATGCAATTGACGTTAAATTCATGAAAATTGACTAAAAATTGCAAATTTATCAAATTCATAGAAAATTGACTTAAAAAGTGCCAATTGATGTCAAATTCATAAAAATTGACTTGAAAATTGGAAATTGGCGTCAAATTCATGAAAATTGACTTAAAACTCTGTCAATTGACGTCAAATTTATAAAAATTGACTGGAAAACTACAAATTGACGTCAAATTCATAAATTGACTTGAAACTTAAAAACTTGAAAATGCAATTGACGTCTAATTCATGAAAATTGACTTGAAAACTGCAAATTTCGTCATATTCATGAAAATTGTACTTGACAACTGGAAAATCGACTTAAAAACTGAAAATTGACATCAAATTGATGAAAATTGACTTGAAAACTGAATTTAAGAAAATTGACTCGTAAATTGGAAATTGACGTCAAATTTATGAAATTTGACTTAAAAACTGTCAATTGATGTCAAATACTTGAAAACTGAAAATCTTTGTCATATTCATGAAAATTGACTTGACAACTCAAAATCGACGACAAATTCATAGAAATTGAGTTAAAAATGCAAATTGATGTAAAATTCATGAAAATTTACTTAAAAATTGGAAGCGACGTCAAATTTATGAAAATTTACTTGAAAATGCAAATTGACGGCAAATTCATGAAAATTGATATGAAAACTGCAAATTCACTTGAAAACTGAAAATCGACGTTGATTTCATGAAAATTGATTTAAAAAGTGCCAATTGATGTCAAGTTCATAAAAATTGACTTGAATTGACGTCAAATTCATGAAAATTTACTTGAAAATGCAAATTGACGTCGAATTCATGAAAATGTACTCAAAAGTGCAAATTGGACTGGAAAACTAAAAATTGACGTTGACTTTATGAAAAATGACTTAAAAACTCAAAATTGACGTCGAATTCATGAAAATTGACTTAAAAACTGCAAATTTATGACTAATTCATAAAAATTGACTTAAAAAGTGCCAATTGATGTCAAATTCATAAAAATTGACTTGGAACTGATGAAAAAATGACGAAAATTGGATATTGGCGTCAAATTCATGAATATTGACTTAAAACCTGTCAATTGATGTCAAATTTATAAAAATTGACTGGAAAACTACAAATTGACGTTGAATTCATATAAATTGACTTGAAACAACGTCGTATTCATGAAAATTGACTTGAAAATGCAAATTGACGTCTAATTCATGAAAATTGACTTAAAAACTGCAAATTAATATCAAAATTTTGAAAATTGTACATACATTCTGGAAAATTGACTTGAAAATTAGAAATTGACGTCAAATTCATGAAATTTGACTTTTAAACTGCCAATTGATGTCAAATTCATGAAAATTGACTAGAAAACTAAAAATTGACTTAAAAAGTGCAAATTGATGTCAAAATCTTGAAAATTGACTTGAAAACTGAAAATAATAATATAAAAAAAACGTGACCTTTCAAATAATATTTTGACATTTAAAACAGTCACGTGACCGTTAAAAATTAAATTTAATGATTGAAAATAGTGACGTCTTTTCACTTTATTTTGACAATTGACAGGTTGTCACGTTGACAAATTGAAAAAAGTCAAATCTAGGAACGTTTCTGTTAACGTCAACCTGATCAAGCCGCCTTGCGAAATGGAAAAGAAGAAAAAGAAGAAGAAAAGGAAACAATGTCAACTTTCCGCCATTTCGGAGACGTTAAACGACGTAAAAACCGGTCGAATTAATTAATTTAAAAAAAAAATCAAAACGAATCAAATCAGGAACGCGCGCACGTCACGGAACGGAAAGACGCGTGCGTCAGTCCCGGACGGTCGACGAGGCCGTTTCGATGCGAAACGTTCGTACACGCTTGTCCAGAACCGCGCCATCTACCGAGCGCTACCGAACTTGTGGTGAGTCAAACAATTCAGTGCTATACAGGGTGTTTGAAAGAGAATTTCATGGGCTCCAAATTGGTGTATTGAACCACCCTGTAACTGTCAAAATAACCGAGTTACAAGCTGTCAAACTTTAGGTTGCATTTGTTTGACTGAATTTTTACTCTTGACATTTGACGTCAAAATAACTCGGTTATTTGACAACTTTGCTACTCGACCTATAGAAAGTGATTTATAGAGAATTTCACGGCCTACGCGATGATACAAGAATCAATTCGCTAACTGTCAAAATAACCGAGTTACAAGCTGTCAAACTTTAGGTTGGTAGAAAGTGATTTATAGAGAATTTCACGGCCTACGCGATGATACAAGAATCAATTCGCTAACTGTCAAAATAACCGAGTTACAAGCTGTCAAACTTTAGGTTGTATTTGTTTGACTGAATTTTTTACTCTTGACACTTTTGAAGTCAAACTAACTAAGTTATTTGACACTTTTGCTACTCGAACTATAGAAAGTGATTTATAGAGAATTTCACGGCCTACGCGATGGTACAAAAATCAATACGCTAACTGTCAAAATAACCGAGTTACAAGCTGTCAAACTTTAGGTTGGATTTGTGTGACTGAATTTTTTACTCTTGACACTTTTGAAGTCAAACTAACTAAGTTATTTGACACTTTTGCTACTCGAACTATAGAAAGTGATTTATAGAGAATTTCACGGCCTACGCGATGGTACAAAAATCAATACGCTAACTGTCAAAATAACCGAGTTACAAGCTGTCAAACTTTAGGTTGGATTTGTTTGACTGAATTTTTTACTCTTGACACTTTTGAAGTCAAACTAACTAAGTTATTTGACACTTTTGCTACTCGAACTATAGAAAGTGATTTATAGAGAATTTCACGGACTGCGCGATGATACAAAAATCAATTCGCTAACTGTCAAAATAACCGAGTTACAAGCTGTCAAACTTTAGGTTGTATTTGTTTGACTGAATTTTTACTCTTGACATTTTTGAAGTCAAACTAACTAAGTTATTTGACACTTTTGCTACTCGAACTATAGAAAGTGATTTATAGAGAATTTCACGGCCTACGCGATGATACAAGAATCAATTCGCTAACTGTCAAAATAACCGAGTTACAAGCTGTCAAACTTTAGGTTGTATTTGTTTGACTGAATTTTTTACTCTTGACACTTTTGAAGTCAAACTAACTAAGTTATTTGACACTTTTGCTACTCGAACTATAGAAAGTGATTTATAGAGAATTTCACGGCCTACGCGATGGTACAAAAATCAATACGCTAACTGTCAAAATAACCGAGTTACAAGCTGTCAAACTTTAGGTTGGATTTGTTTGACTGAATTTTTTACTCTTGACACTTTTGAAGTCAAACTAACTAAGTTATTTGACACTTTTGCTACTCGAACTATAGAAAGTGATTTATAGAGAATTTCACGGCCTACGCGATGATACAAAAATCAATTCGCTAACTGTCAAAATAACCGAGTTACAAGCTGTCAAACTTTAGGTTGGATTTGTTTGACTGAATTTTTTACTCTTGACATTTGACGTCAAACTAACTCGGTTATTTGACAACTTTGCTACTCGAACTATAGAAAGTGATTTATAGAGAATTTCACGGCCTACGCGATGGTACAAAAAACAACACGCTAACTGTCAAAATAACCGAGTTACAAGCTGTCAAACTTTATGTTGGATTTGTTTGACTGAATTTTTTACTCTTGACATTTGAAGTCAAAATAACTCGGTTATTTGACAACTTTGCTACTCGACCTATAGAAAGTGATTTATAGAGAATTTCACGGCCTACGCGATGGTACAAAAATCAATTCGCTAACTGTCAAAATAACCGAGTTACAAGCTGTCAAACTTTATGTTGGATTTGTTTGACTGAATTTTTTACTCTTGACATTTGAAGTCAAAATAACTCGGTTATTTGACAACTTTGCTACTCGAACTATAGAAAGTGATTTATAGAGAATTTCACGGCCTACGCGATGATACAAGAATCAATTCGCTAACTGTCAAAATAACCGAGTTACAAGCTGTCAAACTTTATGTTGGATTTGTTTGACTGAATTTTTTACTCTTGACACTTTTGAAGTCAAACTAACTGAGTTATTTGACACTTTTGCTACTCGAACTATAGAAAGTGATTTATAGCGAATTTCACGGCCTACGCGATGGTACAAAAAACAACACGCTAAATGTCAAAATAACCGAGTTACGAGCTGTCAAACTTTAAGTTGTATTGGTTTGACTGAATTTTTTACTCTTGACATTTAACGTCAAAATAACTCGGTTATTTGACAACTTTGCTACTCGACCTATAGAAAGTGATTTATAGAGAATTTCACGGCCTACGCGATGATACAAGAATCAATTCGCTAACTGTCAAAATAACCGAGTTACAAGCTGTCAAACTTTAGGTTGGATTTGTTTGACTGAATTTTTTACTCTTGACACTTTTGAAGTCAAACTAACTAAGTTATTTGACACTTTTGCTACTCGAACTATAGAAAGTGATTTATAGAGAATTTCACGGCCTACGCGATGATACAAAAATCAATTCGCTAACTGTCAAAATAACCGAGTTACAAGCTGTCAAACTTTAGGTTGGATTTGTTTGACTGAATTTTTTACTCTTGACATT
The DNA here is from genome assembly GCA_018691245.2 of Ips nitidus. Lineage (NCBI taxonomy): Eukaryota > Metazoa > Arthropoda > Insecta > Coleoptera > Curculionidae > Ips > Ips nitidus. Next base: position 7,649,071 of record CM042800.1, on the reverse strand, counting down.
TGACGTCAAACTAACTCGGTTATTTGACAACTTTGCTACCCGACCTATAGAAAGTGATTTATAGAGAATTTCACGGCCTTCGCGATGATACAAAAATCAATTCGCTAACTGTCAAAATAACCGAGTTACAAGCTGTCAAACTTTAGGTTGGATTAGTTTGACTGAATTTTTACTATTGACATTTTTGAAGTCAAACTAACTCGGTTATTTGACAACTTTGCTACTCGAACTATAGAAAGTGATTTATAGAGAATTTCACGGCCTACGCGATGATACAAAAATCAATTCGCTAACTGTCAAAATAACCGAGTTACAAGCTGTCAAACTTTAGGTTGGATTTGTGTGACTGAATTTTTTACTCTTGACACTTTTGAAGTCAAACTAACTAAGTTATTTGACAACTTTGCTACTCGAACTATAGAAAGTGATTTATAGAGAATTTCACGGACTACGCGATGATACAAAAATCAATTCGCTAACTGTCAAAATAACCGAGTTACAAGCTGTCAAACTTTAGGTTGGATTTAGTTTGACTGAATTTTTTACACTTGACACTTTTGAAGTCAAACTAACTCGGTTATTTGACAACTTTGCTACTCGAACTATAGAAAGTGATTTATAGAGAATTTCACGGCCTACGCGATGGTACAAAAAACAACACGCTAAATGTCAAAATAACCGAGTTACAAGCTGTCAAACTTTAGGTTGTATTTGTTTGACTGAATTTTTTACTCTTGACATTTGACGTCAAACTAACTCGGTTATTTGACAACTTTGCTACTCGATCTATAGAAAGTGATTTATAGAGAATTTCACGGCCTACGCGATGATACAAGAATCAATTCGCTAACTGTCAAAATAACCGAGTTACAAGCTGTCAAACTTTAGGTTGGATTTGTTTGACTGAATTTTTTACTCTTGACATTTGAAGTCAAAATAACTCGGTTATTTGACAACTTTGCTACTCGACCTATAGAAAGTGATTTATAGAGAATTTCACGGCCTACGCGATGATACAAGAATCAATTCGCTAACTGTCAAAATAACCGAGTTACAAGCTGTCAAACTTTAGGTTGGATTTGTTTGACTGAATTTTTTACTCTTGACACTTTTGAAGTCAAACTAACTAAGTTATTTGACACTTTTGCTACTCGAACTATAGAAAGTGATTTATAGAGAATTTCACGGCCTACGCGATGGTACAAAAATCAATTCGCTAACTGTCAAAATAACACAGTTACAGGGTGAAAGGGTGACAGTTGTCACACAAGTGACAACTGTCAAATTCAGTTCTGTATTTGTGCTTAAATAAGTTTTGACATTTTCCCAAAAAACACAAAAGAGCATGGGTGATCAAAAGAGCATTTCAAAGGCTACAAATTGGTATAGTGAACCACCCTGTAACTCTCAAAATAACTAAGTTACAGGGTGTTAAAGTGGAATTTTTTTTAAACACCCTGTATACATTGCGCGATTGATTTCTGCGGTTGGGTTTCTCTTTTTTGAAGTGCGCCGACAGTGACATCTGTCAAGCTGACGTCATCAGCAAAACGACGTTACAGCGGCAACGTCGCACGGGCGCCTCGGCAAAATCTGACAACGTCGCATCGATCAACATTCGAATCGTCCAGAAATCGAGGGGGCGTGACGATCGGGTCACGTGCCAACAGATCCAATGGCGGTCGTCCACGAACGAGTTGATTGTCGCCGACGTTTCGTTTTTGGACGTGCATCATCAGAGAACGAGGCCCTGGAACGAACCACGTAAATGCCCTGTTTCGACTTACTTTGACATTTTTTCCTGTCATTTGCCACTTTTACTGTACAGAGTGGTCAAAAGAGGATTTCAACGAACTTTAAATTGATATATTGAACCACCCTGTAACTGTCAAAATAACCGAGTTTCACTAGAATGTCACGATTTGTGCTACTGTCACTTTGACAGTCCATAACTCGGTTATTTTGACAGGTATCGAGTTGATTTTTTTGACGGATTGTAGCTTAGAGTGTTCTCTACAAACTGTCAAATGTCATGTTTTTACGAGAAATGTCACGTGACCGAGTTATTGCACGAAATTTGCCTGGATGCACTCGAACGTCACGATTTGTACTACTGTCACTTTGACAGCTCATAACTCCGTTATTTTGACAGGTATCGGGTTGATTTTTCTGACAGATTGTAGCTCAGAGTGTTCTCTACAAACTGTCAAATGTCATGTTTTTACGAGAAATGTCACGTGACCGAGTTATTACACGAAATTCACCCGGATTGTACTACTGTCACTTTGACAGCACATAACTCGGTCATTTTGACAGGTATCGAGTTGAATTTTTTTGACAGATTGTAGCTCTCAGTGTCTACTACAAACTGCCAAATGTCATGTTTTTACGAGAAATGTCACGTGACCGAGTTATAACCCGAAATTTGCCTGGATGCACTAGAACGTCACGATTTGTGCTACTGTCACTTTGACAGCCCATAACTCCGTTATTTTGACAGGTATCGGGTTGATTTTTCTGACAGATTGTAGCTCAGAGTGTTCTCTACAAACTGTCAAATGTCATGTTTTTACGAGAAATGTCACGTGACCGAGTTATTACAGGAAATTCAGTGTCTACTACAAACTGCCAAATGTCCGGATTGTATTTGCCTGGATACTGTCACGTTTTGTGCTACTGTCACTTTGACAGCACATAACTCGGTCATTTTGACAGGTATCGAGTTGATTTTTTTGACAGATTGTAGCTCACAGTGTCTCTACAAACTGTCAAATGTCATGTTTTTACGAGAAATGTCACGTGACCGAGTTATAACCCGAAATTTGCCTGGATGCACTAGAACGTCACGTTTTGTGCTACTGTCACTTTGACAGTCCATAACTCGGTTATTTTGACAGGTATCGAGTTGATTTTTTTGACAGATTGTAGCTCACAGTGTCTTCTACAAACTGTCAAATAATAAATTTGTACGAGAAATGTCACATGACTGAGTTATTACAGGAAATTTACCGGATTGTACTACTGTCAATTTGACAGCACATAACTCGCTTATTTTGACAGGTATCGAGTTGATTTTTTTGACAGATTGTAGCTCAGTCTTCTACAGACTGTCAAATGTCATGTTATTCGAGAAATGTCACGTGACCGAGTTATAACCCGAAATTTACCCGGATTGTACTGCTGTCAATTTGACAGCACATAACTCGCTTGTTTTGACAGGTATCGAGTTGATTTTTTTGACAGATTGTAGCTCACAATGTCTTCTACAAACTGTCAAATAATAAGTTGATACAAGAAATATCACCTGACCGAGTTACAGGGTGTTCAATTGAAAAGTGTCAAAGTTCACCCTGTTTATAGTGTTTTTGACTTATTTTGCTCTGTGTTCTCCCTCCCTCTCTCTCTCTCTCTCTCTCTCTCTGTCGTATGAAGATGACGCGCAAGTGACACCTGCGCACCGGCCATTAATCGCCAGGTTGACGGCTGTCAAACCGTCAAACCGAAGCGACGGCCATTTTGCGGTGGGCGGCAGTTTACGGGCGGCAAAACGATCGTTTTTGGGCGGCATCGGGCGGCAATTGAAAATGGCGCGCGGCCACGACGATATTTACGATCGCGTCCAGAATTGGATCAGCAAACACGATTTCAAGGAGGACAGAGACTCCGAAACGGTTAGTGCCTCTTCATCTCTCTCTTTTTTGACGAATATCTCTCTTTAACGACCATTTATGGCAAAATTGCTCTCCTTCATTTTTGTAGAGAATTAAATTTTCTATAATTCTTGTTTTTTTCATTTTTTTGATATCTCTTCATATAATGGAGTTACGGCCAATTAAATTTGCTCTTCTTTATTTAGTACTCATGTGCATTTTTGTCTTCCTATTCTTTTGTTTTTTTTTTTTTTTTTTTGTTCTTTTTTTCTCTTTTTTTGCTTTTTTGTCTGCTTTGTTTTGCTCTTCTTTTTCGTTTCTTCTTTTTCCTTTTCTTCCTGTTTTCATTCTTCCTCTCTCCAATTTTTGTTTTGTTTTTTCTCATTCGTCTGATGCTAAATAAATACATACTATTATTATTATTCTTATCTTTGTTTTCTATTTTGTCTTCTTCTCATTTCCTTTCTTCTTCTTTTTATTTTGATTATTGCTAATTTTTTTGTTTTGTTTTTTCTCATTCGTCTTTTTTTCTTCTGGTTTCTTTTCTTTGTTTTATTCATGTTTTTGTTCTTTTCTTTTGCCTTCTTCCACATGTCTCTGTTTTTTTTTTATTCTTTTCTTCATTTTTTGTCTTTACGTTTTTTATCTGTGTACTTTTTTAAGTTGTTTATTGGATAGCTGTTATGCTAAATAAATACATATTATTATTCTTATCTTGGTGTTTTCTATTTTGTCTTCTTCTCATTTCCTTTCTTCTTCTTTTTATTTTGATTATTGCTAATTTTTTTGTATTGTTTGTTTTCTTCGTCTTTTTTTGTCTCTTTCGTCTTCTTTAACGTTTTTTCTGTTTTTTCCTTTTAATTATTCTTTTTCTTCTTCTCCTTGGTCTTTTTCGTTTATTTATTCTTTTTCCACTTCTTCTCGTTTTTTTCTTTTATTTCAGTCTTCGTTTCGTTTTTTTTTTATTGTTCATTTTTTGTGTTACCCATTTTCTTCGTTTTTTTGTTCTTCTCTTTCGTCTTTTCTATATTTTGTTTTGTTTTTTGTTGTCTTCTTCTCCTTCGTCTTCTTTCCTTTTTCTTTTTATTATTTTCTGGTTTATTACGATTATGTTTTTCCTTATTTTTTCGTTTTTTATTCTTCATTGTCTTCTTCTCTTTCGTCTTTTTTGTTTTTCTTCTCTTTCTTTTTATTTTCAGTCTTTGTTTTGTTTCTTTTTTTTTTCTTTTTTGGTCTTGTCCGTTTTCTTCGTCTTTTTTATTTTTCTCTTTCGTCTTCTTTTCAATATTTGTTTTATTTTTTTTTTGTCTTCTACTTCGTCTTCTTTCCATTTTCTCTTTGTTTTTTTGACGTTTTTGTTTTTCCTTATTTTTTTCGTTTTTTTTCTCTTCTTCATTGGCTTCTTCTCTTTCCTCTTTTTTGTTTATTTTTTCTCTTTTGTCTTCTCAATATTTATTTTCTCTTTTTGTTTTCTTTGTTTGCTTCTTCTTCGTTCCGTTTTTTTCCTTGTTATTTTTGTTTTTTTTCATTTTTTTGATATCTCTTCATATAATGGAGTTACGGCCTATTAAATTTGCTCTTCTTTATTTAGTACTCATGTGCATTTTTGTCTTCCTATTCTTTTGTTTTTTTCTTTTTTTTTTTGTTCTTTATTTTCTCTTTTTTTGCTTTTTTGTCTGCTTTGTTTTGCTCTTCTTTTTCGTTTCTTCTTTTTCCTTTTCTTCCTGTTTTCATTCTTCCTCTCTCCAATTTTTGTTTTGTTTTTTCTCATTCGTCTGGTTTCTTTTCTTTGTTTGTTTCATGTTTTTGTTCTTTTCTTTTGCCTTCTTCCACGTGTCTCTGTTTTTTTTTATTCTTTTCTTCATTTTTGTCTTTACGTTTTTTATCTGTATACTTTTTAAGTTGTTTATTGGATAGCTGTTATGCTAAATAAATACATATTATTATTATTATTCTTATCTTTGTTTTCTATTTTGTCTTCTTCTCATTTCCTTTCTTCTTCTTTTTATTTTGATTATTGCTAATTTTTTTGTATTGTTTGTTTTCTTCGTCTTTTTTTGTCTCTTTCGTCTTCTTCTTTCCGTTCTTATTTTTGTTTCAATATTTGTTTTGTTTTTTTTTCTTTGTTGGCTTCTTCCTATTTTTCTCCTATCTCCTTCGTCTTTTTTGTTTTCTTTTTCTCTTTTGTCTTCTTCAACGTTTTTTCTGTTTTTTCTTTTAATTTTTCATTTTGATTTTTTTTGGTGTTTTCCTTTTTCTCTTTCGTCTTTTCAATTTTTTTCTTCACTTTTGTCTTCTACGTTTCTGTTTTTGTTTTTTCCTTTTAATTATTCTTTTTCTTCTTCTCCTTTGTCTTTTTCGTTTATTTATTCTTTTTCCACTTCTTCTCGTTTTTTTCTTTTATTTCAGTCTTCGTTTCGTTTTTTTTTTTATTTTGATTTTTTTATTGTTCATTTTTTGTGTTACCCGTTTTCTTCGTTTTTTTTTCTTCTCTTTCGTCTTTTCTATATTTTGTTTTGTTTTTTGTTGTCTTCTTCTCCTTCGTCTTCTTTCCTTTTTCTTTTTATTATTTTCTGGTTTATTACGATTTTGTTTTTCCTTATTTTTTCGTTTTTTTATTCTTCATTGTCTTCTTCTCTTTCGTCTTTTTTGTTTTTCTTCTCTTTCTTTTTATTTTCAGTCTTTGTTTTGTTTCTTTTTTTTTTTCTTTTTTGGTATTGTCCGTTTTCTTCGTCTTTTTTATTTTTCTCTTTCGTCTTCTTTTCAATATTTGTTTTATTTTTTTTTGTCTTCTACTTCGTCTTCTTTCCATTTTCTCTTTGTTTTTTTGACGTTTTTGTTTTTCCTTATTTTTTTCGTTTTTTTTTCTCTTCTTCATTGGCTTCTTCTCTTTCCTCTTTTTTGTTTATTTTTTCTCTTTTGTCTTCTCAATATTTATTTTCTCTTTTTGTTTTCTTTGTTTGCTTCTTCTTCGTTCCGTTTTTTTCCTTGTTATTTTTGTTTTTTTTCATTTTTTTGATATCTCTTCATATAATGGAGTTACGGCCTATTAAATTTGCTCTTCTTTATTTAGTACTCATGTGCATTTTTGTCTTCCTATTCTTTTGTTTTTTTCTTTTTTTTTTTTGTTCTTTATTTTCTCTTTTTTTGCTTTTTTGTCTGCTTTGTTTTGCTCTTCTTTTTCGTTTCTTCTTTTTCCTTTTCTTCCTGTTTTCATTCTTCCTCTCTCCAATTTTTGTTTTGTTTTTTCTCATTCGTCTGGTTTCTTTTCTTTGTTTGTTTCATGTTTTTGTTCTTTTCTTTTGCCTTCTTCCACGTGGTTCTGTTTTTTTTTATTCTTTTCTTCATTTTTGTCTTTACGTTTTTTATCTGTGTACTTTTTAAGTTGTTTATTGGATAGCTGTTATGCTAAATAAATACATATTATTATTATTATTCTTATCTTTGTTTTCTATTTTGTCTTCTTCTCATTTCCTTTCTTCTTCTTTTTATTTTGATTATTGCTAATTTTTTTGTATTGTTTGTTTTCTTCGTCTTTTTTTGTCTCTTTCGTCTTCTTCTTTCCGTTCTTATTTTTGTTTCAATATTTGTCTTGTTTTCTTTTTCTCTTTTGTCTTCTTCAACGTTTTTTCTGTTTTTTCTTTTAATTTTTCATTTTGATTTTTTTTGGTGTTTTCCTTTTTCTCTTTCGTCTTTTCAATTTTTTTCTTCACTTTTGTCTTCTACGTTTCTGTTTTTGTTTTTTCCTTTTAATTATTCTTTTTCTTCTTCTCCTTTGTCTTTTTCGTTTATTTATTCTTTTTCCACTTCTTCTCGTTTTTTTCTTTTATTTCAGTCTTCGTTTCGTTTTTTTTTATTTTGATTTTTTTATTGTTCATTTTTTGTGTTACCCGTTTTCTTCGTTTTTTTTTCTTCTCTTTCGTCTTTTCTATATTTTGTTTTGTTTTTTGTTGTCTTCTTCTCCTTCGTCTTCTTTCCTTTTTCTTTTTATTATTTTCTGGTTTATTACGATTTTGTTTTTCCTTATTTTTTCGTTTTTTTATTCTTCATTGTCTTCTTCTCTTTCTTTTTATTTTCAGTCTTTGTTTTTTTTTTTTTTTTTCTTTTTTGGTCTTGTCCGTTTTCTTCGTCTTTTTTATTTTTCTCTTTCGTCTTCTTTTCAATATTTGTTTTATTTTTTTTTGTCTTCTACTTCGTCTTCTTTCCATTTTCTCTTTGTTTTTTTGACGTTTTTGTTTTTCCTTATTTTTTTCTTTTTTTTTCTCTTCTTCATTGGCTTCTTCTCTTTCCTCTTTTTTTTGTTTATTTTTTCTCTTTTGTCTTCTCAATATTTATTTTCTCTTTTTGTTTTCTTTGTTTGCTTCTTCTTCGTTCCGTTTTTTTCCTTGTTATTTTTGTTTTTTTTCATTTTTTTGATATCTCTTCATATAATGGAGTTACGGCCAATTAAATTTGCTCTTCTTTATTTAGTACTCATGTGCATTTTTGTCTTCCTATTCTTTTGTTTTTTTCTTTTTTTTTTGTTCTTTATTTTCTCTTTTTTTGCTTTTTGGTCTGCTTTGTTTTGCTCTTCTTTTTCGTTTCTTCTTTTTCCTTTTCTTCCTGTTTTCATTCTTCCTCTCTCCAATTTTTGTTTTGTTTTTTCTCATTCGTCTGTTTTCTTCTGGTTTCTTTTCTTTGTTTGTTTCATGTTTTTGTTCTTTTCTTTTGCCTTCTTCCACGTGTCTCTGTTTTTTTTTTATTCTTTTCTTCATTTTTGTCTTTACGTTTTTTATCTGTATACTTTTTAAGTTGTTTATTGGATAGCTGTTATGCTAAATAAATACATATTATTATTATTATTCTTATCTTTGTTTTCTATTTTGTCTTCTTCTCATTTCCTTTCTTCTTCTTTTTATTTTGATTATTGCTAATTTTTTTGTATTGTTTGTTTTCTTCGTCTTTTTTTGTCTCTTTCGTCTTCTTCTTTCCGTTCTTATTTTTGTTTCAATATTTGTCTTGTTTTTTTTTCTTTGTTGGCTTCTTCAACGTTTTTTCTGTTTTTTCTTTTAATTTTTCATTTTGATTTTTTTTGGTGTTTTCCTTTTTCTCTTTCGTCTTTTCAATTTTTTTCTTCACTTTTGTCTTCTACGTTTCTGTTTTTGTTTTTTCCTTTTAATTATTCTTTTTCTTCTTCTCCTTTGTCTTTTTCGTTTATTTATTCTTTTTCCACTTCTTCTCGTTTTTTTCTTTTATTTCAGTCTTCGTTTCGTTTTTTTTTATTGTTCATTTTTTGTGTTACCCGTTTTCTTCGTTTTTTTTTCTTCTCTTTCGTCTTTTCTATATTTTGTTTTTATTCTTCTTATTCTTTTTATTATTTTCTGGTTTATTACGATTTTGTTTTTCCTTATTTTTTCGTTTTTTTATTCTTCATTGTCTTCTTCTCTTTCGTCTTTTTTGTTTTTCTTCTCTTTCTTTTTATTTTCAGTCTTTGTTTTGTTTCTTTTTTGGTATTGTCCGTTTTCTTCGTCTTTTTTATTTTTCTCTTTCGTCTTCTTTTCAATATTTGTTTTATTTTTTGTTGTCTTCTACTTCGTCTTCTTTCCATTTTCTCTTTGTTTTTTTGACGTTTTTGTTTTTTTTTTTTTTTTTCTCTTCTTCATTGGCTTCTTCTCTTTCCTCTTTTTTGTTTATTTTTTCTCTTTTGTCTTCTCAATATTTATTTTCTCTTTTTGTTTTCTTTGTTTGCTTCTTCTTCGTTCCGTTTTTTTCTTTGTTATTTTCCCGGTTTTTTCTTTACGTTTTGTTTCTCGTTTGTTAGGGTGTCACGTGGGACGTTTCATCCGATTTGACGTCGATCACGCGCAGTTTGAACGCGACGACGCGCGGCGCCGAATACGCCGGCGTCAAGGTCGAGCAACGCACTGACGTCATCAATTGCGCCGAAGCCGAGTTTCGCTGTCAGTCGTCGTCGAACGAGGAACTGGCCGAATTGGTGAAGGCGCTGAAACAGCAAGGAAATGGCGGCGCAGGCGCATGCGCAACGAAAAAACCGCTTTCCAAATTCAATTTGATGAAATCGGTGTCCGCCCCTCCCGCCAATTTCTCCGTTATCGTGGAGGGGGAAGAATCCGTACGTTTCCCTCCTCTCCTTCCCTCTCCCCCACCTTTTATAACTGTCAAACGTGTAAAATTGCAAAATTTTCGAAAAAAATACGAATTTTTTGAAAATTTACTTTTCGAGTCACATTTTAGTCAAAATTGATTTGACAGTCTTGAAATTTGTGAATTTTTGATTATCAAGTCAATTTTCATGATAATCTAACCAAAAATTTAAATTTATTTAAAATTGATTTTCTAGTCAAATTTTCAAGTCAATTTTGACTTAAAAAAACAGTTTTAATTTTTTTAATTTTTTGGTTCGTTTGTTACAAAAATTTTAACACTGCTAAAAAAACGAATTAATAAAAAAATACTAAAGATCAAAAAATGTTAAAAAAATAAAATACAAAAACAAGTGTAAGTGTAAAAAGTACAAAAAAAAAAAAAAAAGTATAAAACATTAACAAAAGTGAAAAGAAAATAACAATATTGGAGAAAATAGCCTAAAAAACAAATTAATAAAAAAAAATCAATGTAAGTTCAAAAAATTTAAAGAAATCACCTAAAAAAAATACTGAAAAAAATTTATAGAAAAGGGAAAAAGTAATACAAAAAAAAATATATATAAAAATGACAAACTTGAAATTGAAAAGTATAAATGCTAATTTAAAAAAAAAATGATTTTTTTTTGTTATTTTATTAAAAATTACAAAAATTAATTTAATAATTTTTTTTTTTAATTTAAATTTTTGGTCAATTTTTAACTTTTTTTCAAGTAATTTTTGACTTTTTTTGCTCTTGTTAATTTGAAATTATAATTAAGTACAGAATTTGATATCAAATAGCAGTTTTCAAGTCAATTTTCATGAATTTGAAGTCAATTTGCTGATTTTGAGTAAATTTGATGTCAATTTTCAATTTTCATTAATTTAAAGTCATGTTCAGATTTTTTGGTAAATTTCTATGAATTTGAGGTCAATTTGCATTATTAAAGGCAAATTTCGTCAATTTGAGGTCAATTTGCAGTTTTTAATAAGTACAGAATTTGATATCAAATAGCAGTTTTCAAGTCAATTTTCATGAATTTGAAGTCAATTTGCTGATTTTGAGTAAATTTGATGTCAATTTGCATTATTAAAGGCAATTTTCGTCAAGTTTTTACGTCAATTTGCATTTTTTAAGTCAATTTTTATGAATTTAAGTTTGAATTGAAATTTTCAAGTTAATTTCTATGTATTTGATGTCGATTTTTAGTTTTCAAGTCAATTTTCATAAATTTGACATCAATTTGCAATTTTTAAGTCAATATTTATGAATTTGAGGTCAATTTGCATTATTAAAGGCAATTTTCGTCAATTTGAGGTCAATTTGACATCAATTTCCAGTTTTTAAGTCAATTTTTATGAATTTAAGTTTGAATTGAAATTTTCAAGTTAATTTCTATGTATTTGATGTCGATTTTTAGTTTTAAAGTCAATTTTCATAAATTTGACATCAATTTGCAATTTTTAAGTCAATATTTATGAATTTGAGGTCAATTTGCATTATTAAAGGCAAATTTTCGTCAATTTGCAGTTTTTAAGTCAATTTTCATGAATTTGACAATTCTCCAGTTTTTAAGTCAATTTTTATGAATTTAAGTTTGAATTGAAATTTTCAAGTTAATTTCTATGTATTTGATGTCGATTTTTAGTTTTCAAGTCAATTTTCATAAATTTGACATCAATTTGCAATTTTTAAGTCAATATTTATGAATTTGAGGTCAATTTGCATTATTAAAGGCAATTTTCGTCAATTTGCAGTTTTTAAGTCAATTTTCATGAATTTGACATCAATCTCCAGTTTTTAAGTCAATTTTTATGAATTTAAGTTTGAATTGAAATTTTCAAGTTAATTTCTATGTATTTGATGTCGATTTTTAGTTTTAAAGTCAATTTTCATAAATTTGACATCAATTTGCAATTTTTAAGTCAATATTTATGAATTTGAGGTCAATTTGCATTATTAAAGGCAATTTTCGTCAATTTGCAGTTTTTAAGTCAATTTTCATGAATTTGACATCAATCTCCAGTTTTTAAGTCAATTTTTATGAATTTAAGTTTGAATTGAAATTTTCAAGTTAATTTCTATGTATTTGATGTCGATTTTTAGTTTTCAAGTCAATTTTCATAAATTTGACATCAATTTGCAATTTTTAAGTCAATATTTATGAATTTGAGGTCAATTTGCATTATTAAAGGCAATTTTCGTCAATTTGCAGTTTTTAAGTCAATTTTCATGAATTTGACATCAATTTCCAGTTTTTAAGTCAATTTTTATGAATTTAAGTTTGAATTGAAATTTTCAAGTTAATTTCTATGTATTTGATGTCGATTTTTAGTTTTCAAGTCAATTTTCATAAATTTGACATCAATTTGCAATTTTTAAGTCAATATTTATGAATTTGAGGTCAATTTGCATTATTAAAGGCAATTTTCGTCAATTTGCAGTTTTTAAGTCAATTTTCATGAATTTGACATCAATTTCCAGTTTTTAAGTCAATTTTTATGAATTTAAGTTTGAATTGAAATTTTCAAGTTAATTTCTATGTATTTGATGTCGATTTTTAGTTTTCAAGTCAATTTTCATAAATTTGACATCAATTTGCAATTTTTAAGTCAATATTTATGAATTTGGGGTCAATTTACAGTTTTTAAATCGATTTACCACTTTTCAAGTCAACTTTTACAAAGTTTGACTCCTTTTCAATCGCAAACTGACCTTTAAATTCAAAAATTTCAGTAATTTTACTAAAATGTCAATCTTCAAGCTTAACAGTCAAATTTTAAGTAGTGCAGTTCAAGTCAATTTTTGAATTTGAAACAAATTGAGTCAATAACTCCCTTATTTGACATTTGAACTAAAAACATGTCATGTGACAATTTGTAAACGACATTTCGAGCTACAAAATTGGTCATGTGACATTTTGACGTAACTGTCAAAATAACAAAGTTAGCGACTGTCAAAGTGCTGGAAATGCGTATTTGACAGAGTCTTGCTCGTTGAAGGCTTCCGCGTGCGATAGCTCCCTTATTTGACATTTTAACTAAAAACATGTCATGTGACAATTTGTAGAGGACATTGCAAGCTACAAAATCGGTCATGTGACATTTTCACGTAACTGTCAAAATAACAGAGTTAGCGACGAAAATGCGTATTTGACAACAAAATCTAGTTCGTTGACAGCTTCCGCGTGCGATAACTCTCTTATTTGACATTTTAACGGAAAACATGTCGTGTGACAATTTGTAGAGGATGTGATGTGACATTTTAACGTAACTGTGAAAGTAACAAAGTTAGCGACTGTCAAAGTGACGAAAAACCGTATTTGACAGAATCTAGTTTGTTAAAAGCTGTTCATGTGCGATAACTCCCTTATTTGACATTTGAGCTAAAAACATGTCATGTGACAATTTGTAGAGGACATTGCAAGCTACAAAATCGGTCATGTGACATTTTGTCGTAACTGTCAAAATAACAAAGTTAGCGACTGTCAAAGTGCTGGAAATGCGTATTTGACAGAATCTAGTTTGTTAAAAGCTGTTCATGTGCGATAACTCCCTTATTTGACATTTGAGCTAAAAACGTGTCATGTGACAATTTGTAAAGGACATTGCAAGTTACAAAATTGCTCATGTGACATTTTGTCGTAACTGTCAAAATAACAAAGTTAGCGACTGTCAAAGTGTTGGAAATGCGTCGTATTTGACATTTGAACTAAAAACATGTCATGTGACAATTTGTAAAAGACATTGCGAGCTACAAAATTGCTCATGTGACATTTTGACGTAACTGTCAAAATAACTTCGGGTTTTATTAATTTTTTTTCACTTTTCTTAATGTTTTATAATTTTTTTTTTGTTTTTTTTAACTGTTTCAACAATTATTTTTTATACTGGTTTTAAGTTTGTAATTTGTTTTTTTTTATTTGTTTGTATATTTTTTTAAAATTATTTATTAAGTCAATTTTCTTTATTAATTTAAAATTGGCTTCTCAGTAAAATTTTAGTAAAAACAAGTACATTTTTGAGAAGTTGGAAATTAATTAACAAATGCAAGTAAAAGTCAGAATCTTAAAAAATTGACTTAACGGACATAAAATTAAACAAAAAAATAAATAAATAAAATAAATTTCTAATATGTTTTTTTATTTTTTATGTATTTTAATTTTAGTAAAATTTAAATTTATTTTTATGTATATTTTTTTATTAATTCGTTTTTTAGGCTATTTTTTCTAGTATTTTTATTTTTTTCACTTTTATTTGTGTTTTTATATATTTCTGAGTATCCTAATTTTTTTGTACGTTAGAATTGTTTTAATAATCACTTTTTATACTTGTTTCAAATTTGTAATTTTTTTTTGTTTTTTTTTTAATGATTTTTTTAATGTTTCCAGGCTTTATCTTGTTTTTTTAGGCTATTCTTTCCAATAATTTAATTTTTTTTGTACTTTTTTTACTTTTACTTTTATTTTATTTTTTTTTAATTGTTTCAATAATTGCTTTTTATACTTGTTTGAAATTTGTAATTATTTTTTTTTCTATTCATTTTTTTTATTTTTTTTTTATCAATTAATTTTTTGTTTGCAGGAATTGCCGGAAAGCCAGAAACGTAGCGAGTTTTCGTTCAAAACGATCAAAACGTCGTCGCAAGCGAACAATCAAACGTCGCGTCCGTCGAGCAGACACAAACGCAACGTTGCCGACGTTGCCAACGTTCAAAAAGCGCCGTCCAGTCTCGATCGGAAACAACGGAAACGTCGCACTTTCGAACGAATCGCCGGTCCGAGCGTGGTGAGTGCATTTTCATAAGCGCCCGCACGGAAATACTGCACAATTTGGCAAATGCGCGCTATTTTCCTTTCAATCGCACTATTTCAGGCTTGTTTAAGACATTTTAGGCTTTTCGACATGGTTTTCACACTTTTAAGTGAATTTTCTGCATTTTAGGCTCATTTAAGACATTTTAGGTTAATTTGAAGTATTTTAGGCTTTTCGAGATAATTTTAACAATTTTAGGTCCATTTTCAGCATTTTAGGCTAATTTTCAACAATTTAGCTGAAATTAGTACATTTTAGGCTAATTTAAGCTTTTGACAATTTTGAGAAAATTAAATTAAATTTACGTTAATTTTCAGTATTTTAGGCTTATTCAAGGCATTTTAAGCTCTTCTAAGACATATTAGGCTTATTTAAGGCATTTTAGACTGATTTGAGGCATTTTAGGCTTATTTAAGACATTTTATGCTAATTTTCAGCATTTTAGGCTAAATCAAGGCAGTTTAGACTTATTTAAAGCATTCTAGGCTCTTTTAGGATAATTTAGGTTCATTTAAGGCATTTTAGGTTATTTGAGGCATTTTAGGCTTATTTAGGACATTTTACCCTCATTTAAAGCATTTTAGGCTTATTCAAGGCATTTTTAAGCTCATTTAGGACATGTTAAGCTAATTTAAAGTATTTTAGGCTAATTTAGGTCATTTTAGCTTCATTTAAGTCATTTTAGGATAATTTGAAGCATTCTAAGCTCTTTGAGGACAATTTAGGCTCCTTTAAGGCATTTTAGGCTAATTTAGGACATTTTACCCTCATTTAAAGCATTTTAGGCTTATTCAAGGCATTTTTAAGCTCATTTAAGTATTTTAGGCTAATTTAGGTCATTTTAGCTTCATTTAAGTCATTTTAGGATAATTTGAAGCATTCTAAGCTCTTTGAGGACAATTTAGGCTCATTTAAGGCATTTTAGGCTAATTTAGGACATTTTACCCTCATTTAAAGCATTTTAGGCTTATTCAAGGCATTTTTAAGCTCATTTAGGACATGTTAAGCTAATTTAAAGTATTTTAGGCTAATTTAGGTCATTTTAGCTTCATTTAAGTCATTTTAGGATAATTTGAAGTATTCTAAGTTCATTTAGGACAATTTAGGTTCATTTAAGGCATTTTGGGCTATTTTAGGACATTTTAGGCTTATTCAAAGCATTTTAAGCTCTTTTAAGACATGTTAGGCTTATTTAAGACATTTTAGGCTAATTTTCAGCATTTTAAGATCATTTACGACAATTTAGGTTCATTTATGGCATTTTAGGCTTATTCAAGGCATTTTTAAGCTCATTTAGGACATGTTAAGCTAATTTAAAGTATTTTAGGCTAATTTAGGTCATTTCAGCTTCATTTAAGTCATTTTAGGATAATTTGAAGCATTCTAAGCTCTTTGAGGACAATTTAGGCTCCTTTAAGGCATTTTAGGCTAATTTAGGACATTTTACCCTCATTTAAAGCATTTTAGGCTTATTCAAGGCATTTTTAAGCTCATTTAGGACATGTTAAGCTAATTTAAAGTATTTTAGGCTAATTTAGGTCATTTCAGCTTCATTTAAGTCATTTTAGGATAATTTGAAGTATTCTAAGTTCATTTAGGACAATTTAGGTTCATTTAAGGCATTGTGGGCTATTTTAGGACATTTTAGGCTTATTCAAAGCATTTTAAGCTCTTTTAAGACATGTTAGGCTTATTTAAGACATTTTAGGCTAATTTTCAGCATTTTAAGATCATTTACGACAATTTAGGTTTATTTATGGCATTTTAGGCTATGTTCAAGGCTTTTTAGGCTTATCTAAGACACTTTAGGCTAATTTTCAGTATTTTAGGCTTATTCAATGCATTTTAAGCTCATTTAGGACATGTTAGGCTTATTTAAAGCATTTTAGGATAATTTGAAGCATTCTAAGCTCTTTGAGGACAATTTAGGCTCCTTTAAGGCATTTTAGGCTAATTTAGGACATTTTACCCTCATTTAAAGCATTTTAGGCTTGTTCAAGGCATTTTTAAGCTCATTTAGGACATGTTAAGCTAATTTAAAGTATTTTAGGCTAATTTAGGTCATTTTAGCTTCATTTAAGTCATTTTAGGATAATTTGAAGCATTCTAAGCTCTTTGAGGACAATTTAGGCTCCTTTAAGGCATTTTAGGCTAATTTAGGACATTTTAGGCTTATTCAATGCATTTTAAGCTGATCTAGGACATGTCAGGCTTATTTAGGACATTTAGGCTAATTTTCAGCATTTTAAGATCATTTACGACAATTTAGGTTCATTTATGGCATTTTAGGCTTATTCAATGCATTTTAAGCTCATTTAGGACATGTTAGGCTTATTTAAGGCATTTTAGGATAATTTGAAGCATTCTAAGCTCTTTGAGGACAATTTAGGCTCCTTTAAGGCATTTTAGGCTTATTTAGGACATTTAGGCTAATTTTCAGCATTTTAAGATCATTTACGACAATTTAGGTTCATTTAAGGCATTTTGGGCTATTTTAGGACATTTTAGGCTTATTCAAAGCATTTTAAGCTCTTTTAAGACATGTTAGGCTTATTTAAGACATTTTAGGCAAATTTTTAGCATTTTAAGATCATTTACGACAATTTAGGTTCATTTATGGAATTTTAGGCTAAATTCAATGCATTTTAAGCTCATTTAGGACATGTTACCCTCTTTTAAAGCATTTTAGGCTTATTCAAGGCATTTTTA
This sequence comes from Ips nitidus, assembly GCA_018691245.2. Taxonomy (NCBI): domain Eukaryota; kingdom Metazoa; phylum Arthropoda; class Insecta; order Coleoptera; family Curculionidae; genus Ips; species Ips nitidus. Next base: position 7,631,772 of record CM042800.1, on the reverse strand, counting down.
GCTCATTTAGGACATGTTAAGCTAATTTAAAGTATTTTAGGCTAATTAGGTCATTTTAGCTTCATTTAAGTCATTTTAGGATAATTTGAAGTATTCTAAGTTCATTTAGGACAATTTAGGTTCATTTAAGGTATTTTGGCTATTTTAGGACATTTTAGGCTTATTCAAAGCATTTTAAGCTCTTTTAAGACATGTTAGGCTTATTTAAGACATTTTAGGCTAATTTTCAGCATTTTAAGATCATTTACGACAATTTAGGTTCATTTATGGCATTTTAGGCTTATTCAATGCATTTTAAGCTCATTTAGGACATGTTAAGCTAATTTAAAGTATTTTAGGCTAATTTAGGTCATTTTAGCTTCATTTAAGTCATTTTAGGATAATTTGAAGCATTCTAAGCTCTTTGAGGACAATTTAGGCTCCTTTAAGGCATTTTAGGCTAATTTAGGACGTTTTACCCTCATTTAAAGCATTTTAGGCTTATTCAAGGCATTTTTAAGCTCATTTAGGAGATGTTTAGCTAATTTAAAGTATTTTAGGCTAATTTAGGTCATTTTAGGATAATTTGAAGTATTCTAAGTTCATTTAGGACAATTTAGGTTCATTTAAGGCATTTTGGGTATTTTAGGACATTTTAGGCTTATTCAAAGCATTTTAAGCTCTTTTAAGACATGTTAGGCTTATTTAAGACATTTTAGGCTAATTTTCAGCATTTTAAGATCATTTACGACAATTTAGGTTCATTTATGGAATTTTAGGCTTATTCAATGCATTTTAAGCTCATTTAGGACATGTTACCCTCTTTTAAAGCATTTTAGCTTATTCAAGGCATTTTTAAGCTCATTTAGGACATGTTAAGCTAATTTAAAGTATTTTAGGCTAATTTAGGTCATTTTAGCTTCATTTAAGTCATTTTAGGATAATTTGAAGTATTCTAAGTTCATTTAGGACAATTTAGGTTCATTTAGGTATTTTGGGCTATTTTAGGACATTTTTAGGCTTATTCAAAGCATTTTAAGCTCTTTTAAGACATGTTAGGCTTATTTAAGACATTTAGGCTAATTTCAGCATTTTAAGATCATTTACGACAATTTAGGTTCATTTATGGCATTTTAGGCTTATTCAATGCATTTTAAGCTCATTTAGGACATGTAAGCTAATTTAAAGTATTTTAGGCTAATTTAGGTCATTTTAGCTTCATTTAAGTCATTTTAGGATAATTTGAAGCATTCTAAGCTCTTTGAGGACAATTTAGGCTCTTTAAGGCATTTTAGGCTAATTTAGGACGTTTTACCCTCATTTAAAGCATTTTAGGCTTATTCAAGGCATTTTTAAGCTCATTTAGGAGATGTTTAGCTAATTTTAAAGTTTTTTAGGCTAATTTAGGTCATTTTAGGATAATTTGAAGTATTCTAAGTTCATTTAGGACAATTTAGGTTCATTTAAGGCATTTTGGGCTATTTTAGGACATTTTAGGCTTATTCAAAGCATTTTAAGCTCTTTTAAGACATGTTAGGCTTATTTAAGACATTTTAGGCTAATTTTCAGCATTTTAAGATCATTTACGACAATTTAGGTTCATTTATGGCATTTTAGGCTTATTCAATGCATTTTAAGCTCATTTAGGACATGTTAGGCTTATTTAAAGCATTTTAGGATAATTTGAAGCATTTTAGCTTCATTTAAGTCATTTTAGGATAATTTGAAGCATTCTAAGCTCTTTGAGGACAATTTAGGCTTCTTTAAGGCATTTTAGGCTAATTTAGGACATTTTACCCTCATTTAAAGCATTTTAGGCTTATTCAAGGCATTTTTAAGCTCATTTAGGACATGTTAAGCTAATTTAAAGTATTTTAGGCTAATTTAGGTCATTTTAGGATAATTTGAAGTATTCTAAGTTCATTTAGGACAATTTAGGTTCATTTAAGGCATTTTGGGCTATTTTAGGACATTTTAGGCTTATTCAAAGCATTTTAAGCTCTTTTAAGACATGTTAGGCTTATTTAAGACATTTTAGGCTAATTTTCAGCATTTTAAGATCATTTACGACAATTTAGGTTCATTTATGGCATTTTAGGCTTATTCAATGCATTTTAAGCTCATTTAGGACATGTTACCCTCTTTTAAAGCATTTTAGGCTTATTCAAGGCATTTTTAAGCTCATTTAGGACATGTTAAGCTAATTTAAAGTATTTTAGGCTAATTTAGGTCATTTTAGCTTCATTTAAGTCATTTTAGGATAATTTGAAGTATTCTAAGTTCATTTAGGACAATTTAGGTTCATTTAAGGTATTTTGGGCTATTTTAGGACATTTTAGGCTTATTCAAAGCATTTTAAGCTCTTTTAAGACATGTTAGGCTTATTTAAGACATTTTAGGCTAATTTTCAGCATTTTAAGATCATTTACGACAATTTAGGTTCATTTATGGCATTTTAGGCTTATTCAATGCATTTTAAGCTCATTTAGGACATGTTAAGCTAATTTAAAGTATTTTAGGCTAATTTAGGTCATTTTAGCTTCATTTAAGTCATTTTAGGATAATTTGAAGCATTCTAAGCTCTTTGAGGACAATTTAGGCTCCTTTAAGGCATTTTAGGCTAATTTAGGACATTTTACCCTCATTTAAAGCATTTTAGGCTTATTCAAGGCATTTTTAAGCTCATTTAGGAGATGTTTAGCTAATTTAAAGTATTTTAGGCTAATTTAGGTCATTTTAGGATAATTTGAAGTATTCTAAGTTCATTTAGGACAATTTAGGTTCATTTAAGGCATTTTGGGGTATTTTAGGACATTTTAGGCTTATTCAAAGCATTTTAAGCTCTTTTAAGACATGTTAGGCTTATTTAAGACATTTTAGGCTAATTTTCAGCATTTTAAGATCATTTACGACAATTTAGGTTCATTTATGGCATTTTAGGCTTATTCAAGGCATTTTTAAGCTCATTTAGGACATGTTAAGCTAATTTAAAGTATTTTAGGCTAATTTAGGTCATTTCAGCTTCATTTAAGTCATTTTAGGATAATTTGAAGCATTCTAAGCTCTTTGAGGACAATTTAGGCTTCTTTAAGGCATTTTAGGCTAATTTAGGACATTTTACCCTCATTTAAAGCATTTTAGGCTTATTCAAGGCATTTTTAAGCTCATTTAGGACATGTTAAGCTAATTTAAAGTATTTTAGGCTAATTTAGGTCATTTTAGGATAATTTGAAGTATTCTAAGTTCATTTAGGACAATTTAGGTTCATTTAAGGCATTTTGGGCTATTTTAGGACATTTTAGGCTTATTCAAAGCATTTTAAGCTCTTTTAAGACATGTTAGGCTTATTTAAGATATTTTAGGCTAATTTTCAGCATTTTAAGATCATTTACGACAATTTAGGTTCATTTATGGTATTTTAGGCTTATTCAATGCATTTTAAGCTCATTTAGGACATGTTACCCTCATTTAAAACATTTTAGGCTTATTCAAAGCATTTTAAGCTCTTTTAAGACATGTTAGGCTTATTTAAGGCATTTTAGACTGATTTGAGGCATTTTATTCTTATTTAGGACATTTTACCCTCATTTAAAGCATTTTAGGCTTATTCAAGGCATTTTTAAGCTCATTTAGGACATGTTAAGCTAATTTAAAGTATTTTAGACTGATTTGAGGCATTTTATTCTTATTTAGGACATTTTAGGATAATTTGAAGTATTCTAAGTTCATTTAGGACAATTTAGGTTCATTTAAGGCATTTTGGGCTATTTTAGGACATTTTAGGCTTATTCAAAGCATTTTAAGCTCTTTTAAGACATGTTAGGCTTATTTAAGACATTTTAGGCTAATTTTCAGCATTTTTAAGATCATTTACGACAATTTAGGTTCATTTATGGCATTTTAGGCTTATTCAAGGCATTTTTAAGCTCATTTAGGACATGTTAAGCTAATTTAAAGTATTTTAGGCTAATTTAGGTCATTTTAGCTTCATTTAAGTCATTTTAGGATAATTTGAAGCATTCTAAGCTCTTTGAGGACAATTTAGGCTCCTTTAAGGCATTTTAGGCTAATTTAGGACATTTTACCCTCATTTAAAGCATTTTAGGCTTATTCAAGGCATTTTTAAGCTCATTTAGGACATGTTAAGCTAATTTAAAGTATTTTAGGCTAATTTAGGTCATTTTAGGATAATTTGAAGTATTCTAAGTTCATTTAGGACAATTTTAGGTTTCATTTAAGGCATTTTGGGCTATTTTAGGACATTTTAGGCTTATTCAAAGCATTTTAAGCTCTTTTAAGACATGTTAGGCTTATTTAAGACATTTTAGGCTAATTTTCAGCATTTTAAGATCATTTACGACAATTTAGGTTCATTTATGGCATTTTAGGCTTATTCAAGGCATTTTTAAGCTCATTTAGGACATGTTAAGCTAATTTAAAGTATTTTAGGCTAATTTAGGTCATTTCAGCTTCATTTAAGTCATTTTAGGATAATTTGAAGCATTCTAAGCTCTTTGAGGACAATTTAGGCTCCTTTAAGGCATTTTAGGCTAATTTAGGACATTTTACCCTCATTTAAAGCATTTTAGGCTTATTCAAGGCATTTTTAAGCTCATTTAGGACATGTTAAGCTAATTTAAAGTATTTTAGGCTAATTTAGGTCATTTTAGCTTCATTTAAGTCATTTTAGGATAATTTGAAGTATTCTAAGTTCATTTAGGACAATTTAGGTTCACTTTAAGGCATTTTGGGCTATTTTAGGACATTTTAGGGCTTATTCAAAAGCATTTTAAGCTCTTTTAAGACATGTTAGGCTTATTTAAGATATTTTAGGCTAATTTTCAGCATTTTAAGATCATTTACGACAATTTAGGTTCATTTATGGCATTTTAGGCTTATTCAATGCATTTTAAGCTCATTTAGGACATGTTAGGCTTATTTAAAACATTTTAGGCTTATTCAAAGCATTTTAAGCTCTTTTAAGACATGTTAGCTTATTTAAGGCATTTTTAGACTGATTTAAGGCATTTTAGGCTAATTTAGGACATTTTACCCTCATTTAAAGCATTTTAGGCTTATTCAAGGCATTTTTAAGCTCATTTAGGACATGTTAAGCTAATTTAAAGTATTTTAGGCTAATTTAGGTCATTTTAGCTTCATTTAAGTCATTTTAGGATAATTTGAAGTATTCTAAGTTCATTTAGGACAATTTAGGTTCATTTAAGGCATTTTGGGCTATTTTAGGACATTTTAGGCTTATTCAAAGCATTTTAAGCTCTTTTAAGACATGTTAGGCTTATTTAAGACATTTTAGGCAAATTTGAGGCATTTTAGGCCAAATCCAACGACTAACATACGCAAGTATTTCCGGGCGCGCGCTTTCTTTTTAACCCACCCTGTATATTCATATCCCTTCTCTCTCTCTCTCTCTCTCTCTCTCTCCCTCACCACACTCGTCCAATCTCGTCCGTCCTTTTTTCCAGATTTACTCCCGTTGGTTTTTGCCGTTGATGGAGACGCTCTTTGTCGGCATTTTACTGCTCACTTTTGACGTTTACGTCAATCCCGAACAGTACCGCGAGAAACCCGCCATTACGTCGTTTCTAGACCAATTTTGGACTCAATAAATCCACCCTGTATAATATTAAGACTGTCTTTTGTTTATTTCGCTCTCTCTCTCTCTCTTTCGCAACGTAACTGCGATGTCACAATGTAATTTGGCCAGTTTTGTAACGGCGTTACATAAATGTAACGTTGCCGCAACGTAACCGTCAAGCTTTAGATTGTATTTGACTGCATTTTTTACTCTTGACACTTTAACTGAAATTACCCCGACTATTTGACAACTTTGCTACTCGAGAGTGATTTAAAGAGAATTTCACTGCCTGCGCGATGGTAAAAAAATCAACTCTGTTAACTGTCAAAATAACCGAGTTAGGAGCTGTCATACTTTAAGTTGTATTTGACTGAATTTTTTACTTTTGACAATTGAAGTCAAAATAACGTCACGATTTGTACTACTGTCACTTTGATAGCCCGTAGCTCGATCATTTTGACAGGTATCGAATTAATTTTTTTGACGGATTGTAGCTTAGAGTGTCCTCTACAAACTGTCAAATGTCATGTTTGTACGAAAAATGTCACCTGACCGGGTAATTGCACGAAATTTGCCTGAATGCACTAGAACGACACGATTTGTACTACCGTCACTTTGACAGTCAATAACTCGGTTATTTTGACAGGTATCGAGTTGATTTTTTTGTCAGATTGTAGTTCACAGTGTTCTCTACAAACTGTCAAATGTCATGTTTTTACGAGAAATGTCACGTGACCGAGTTATTGCCCGAAATTTACTCGAATGCACTAGAACATCCCGATTTATACTACCGTCACTTTGACAGCCCATAACTCGGTTATTTTGACAGGTATAAACAGAAACGACATTTGTTACATTGGTGTAACGTTGTCGCATTGCAACGTGCACGTAGTCGACGTGTTACATAAATGTAACATTTTCGTAATTTTGCAATTTTAGTGATATGTCGGTTTGCAACGTTACCGCGACGTAACCGCAATGTAACACTTTACCACAGAATATTAGTTACGTTTTATTTTAGTTGTTAATGCAACACTATTTATTGAGACAGCGTTTTCCTAATGTAACAGCGTAACAATGTTTTGTTGGGTACCGTTGAAATCATGTTGCAAAATGACGAATGTTACTAAATTTGCGATTACGTAACACTGTTNGTCTCCANGNTNANNAGGGNCNTNACTGNTTGGGTGNGCANTGATCTGCTACNTTGGGCNACAACNTAGCNGTAGGGTTCAAGGAAGCCCTGNTNTNACNGAAGGCGTCNGCCCTNNACCATGGCACTNGAATCNNNCGGNCANGNGATGCTATCTATGGGNTGCANCNTNCAATCNGTATCGAACNNGCANTGNACNCNTGTCTCGTCGTAAGNNGTAATAGGNATNAGCGNCGCGTATGTNGCCGTCTATATTNGAGNTGNATTTGNCTAATCAGCCNGGNNGGCCCTAGACAGATGTACCAATGCCAGACCTTCGAACNGCCCCGCACTCGAGGNTGTNNCTNANANTAGCNAGAGGTANCTTCTCGGAGTGCTCGCGACGCCNTNANATGNGCNNGCGCTGTCGCNTGAGNTATCCCGTAGGCCNACCGACCCCTANCCTNGGNTCCTGCCGNAACGGACTAGGAGNTTCNNAATCGCGATTACTNGTNCNNGNGCGGAAAAACATCAACCGAACTCTTCCGCATTGCCGTAAACAAAGTTAGGCTCGCCATGCTGATTGCCTACATCCGTAACGGATGGGAACCACAAGAAGAAGAATGGGTCGCAACTGCTTCAAGTAAAACAAGTACTACTAATTCTGCTCTAAATACTCTATTCACTGCTTCCTTAGGACTAGCTCTTACTCTACTCGGCTCCGACAGAGGCGCCGTACGTTACTGAACTGGAACAATGACAATTTAGACAATCTGGACGTGGTCTTCAGAGCGTAACAATACTAAGACTTGTCTCTAAACGGCTACCGTTTAGAACCGGAAAACCCTTGTGAGAAATCTTATTTTAGTAAACCGCCGAATACTACCAGTAACAATAATAAACATATCTCACTATGCAAATGGATGTACAATTACCAAATATAAATTCATTTACCACCGTGTGCAAAAATCTCTTAAATAAAAAAAAACTAAATTTACCTTTAAAAAAAAAGGGGTTTCAGTTAATCCAAACGAACCGCCACCTGTTGAGCTTCCAGAAATCAGCAATCCAAGGAAAATACTCGTGATTTTGATTATTCCATGGTTTTTAAAGCGGCCTAGCGTTCAAGAGTGTTCAAGTACCAGCCAAAAACAATACAGTCCAGCAAAGAAATCCGCTAAATAGCGATTAGGTTCCTCAATAACCAAAAGGAAAAACCCAAAAGTTGGTTAGGTGCTAATCCCGACAAAGGTTTCCACAAAGAAAATACACAATTCCAACCACAATCAAAATCAAAAGGAAGCCAAATGGTCACACGGAACCAGATATTGCCCCCCCCCCCCCCACTAAACGTGGTAGAAGACTCCAGAAAATTACCATATAAGGTAAAAATTAATAGACCAATTAAACGAGACTGTAACGTAAATACTAGGCCAGGCAGCACGAAAATCGATAATTCAAGTAAACAAGTTTTAAAGGAAGAACATTATTAGAACCCCAAACTGCATTTGAATTCCTAAACAGCAAAATACGGACCAAAGGTCATAACGTATAAACGAGTCTCAACTGTCACTTTTTGGCTAGAGATAGGCATAGGGCATTGTACACAAAAGTTGTACAGAATTTTGTGAGGAATCCAAATATGTAATAATTTATAGGATGTTCTATTTAAAATAAGAAAGTTGTGATCGACTTTTAGTTAGATTGGGCATGCCCACATCAGTATGCTGCCTAATTTTCAAAACTCTCCTATTTATACTTTTTCCAATATCAATCGATGTCTTTCGTCGTGGGACACCCTGTATTTGCAGTGTCATGTGACTGTTGCTTGCAAACATGTAATAATTATTGATAATTTCCAATTAATTTTAGGTAAATAGACAATTTGGCAACATTGCAACAAATCAGGATTAAATTAAGAAAAAAATTACAATTTGACAACAAATTAGGGAAAGTGTTTCCCTTTGGCAATGTTGCTAAAATTTGTTGAAAATTGAAATAACGGCAATTTGGTAACGTTGGATTTTTTTTTGTAATTTATGGGTATAGTCAGTTTACTAAATTATTAATAATACAATAAACATTTGGTCAAAAATGTTAGTTTGGCAACCATGCAAAAATTTGAAAATTAATTAGAAATGTTAGTTTTACACCGTTGCCCATTATGGTTCGTTCACGGGTAAATTTTGGAAAAATGTTAATGTTGGAAACATTTGCATTTCCAACAACATTTATTTTCTACACTTTGTTGTAATAATGATCATTTTAGCAACATTGCAACAAAATAAGGAAAATGATTAATTTGGCAACATTGGCTGTCCTTCTTGACAATTTACCTGCTGTATAGAAAATAATCGGCCGGTTAACGTGAAGATTAAATTTAACCATCGATGGAGTAAAAAAGCTTTATTCACACAATTAAGGACAGTTTTCACAAAATAAATCTTTTATACATTAATTTTTTACGTTTCTATACAATTCCTTATGACGAAAATCACAAAAATCGCTTTTTAAGGCCGATTTATCAATGTTAATTAGAGCAAAACCTTCTTAATTAATCGATTAATTAAAAGCGGTAATTATTATAAAATTAACTAATTATTAATAATAATAAATAAGAGCAAAGCCAGTACATATGGGGTGTCTCGCAAACCGGAAAAAACACGAAAAACCCGACAATTTGGCAACGTCGGAACGCCGACAACATGGTCAAAATTTGTGAAGCAAAATGTCAAAATCAAGGTTAAACTGTCAAAATTTGTCATTCCACCTGTCACAACTGTCATTCTCGGGCTAAAAATGTCAGAATTTGAACTACAAATTGGAAAACTAAAAGAGCAAGCCAAAACTGTCATTTTAACACTGAAATTATAATTTTCAAGGTTAAATGACAAAATTTAGGTAGCAAAGTGTCATAATCTGTCATTCGCTGGTTGAAAGTGTCAAAATTTGAAGAGAAACATGAAATACTGAAAAAAAGACCAAATTGTCATTTTGACATTGGTGCTGCACACTTTGAAGGTCAAATGTCAAAATTCAGGTAGCAAAGTCTCATTTTCTATCATTCCACCTGTCAAACTGTCATTCGCTGGTTGAAAGTGTCAAAATTTGAAGTAAAACATAAAAAATTGAAAAAAAGAGAAAACTGTTATTTTGACGTTGACCCTGCAAATTTTCAAGGTCAAATGTCAAACTTCTAGTAGCAAAGTGTCTCTGTCTGTCATTCCACCTGTCAAAACTGTCATTCGCTGGTTAAAAATGTCAAAATTTGAAATAAAACGTAAAAAATTTAAAACTGTCATTTTAACATTGACCCTGCAAATTTTCAAGGTCAAATGTCAAAATTCTAGTAGCAAGTGTCTCTGTCTGTCATTCCACCTGTCAAAACTGTCATTCGCTGGTTGAAAGTGTCAAAATTTGAAGTGAAACATGAAAAACTAAAAAAAAGATAAAACTGTCATTTTGACATTAGCGCTGCAAACTTTGAAAGTCAAATGTCAAAATTCAAGTAGCAAAGTGTCATAATCTATTATTCCAACTGTCAAAACTGTCATTCGCTGGTTGAAAATATTAAAATTTGAAGTAAAACATAAAAAATTTAAAAAATGAAAAAACTGTCATTTTGACGTTGAAACTGCAAATTTTCACGGTCAAATGTCAAAATTCAAGTAGCAAAGTGTCATAACCTGTCATTCCACCTGTCAAAACTGTCATTCGCTGGTTGAAAGTGTCGATATTTGAAGTAAAACATAAAAAGTTCCAAAGAAGAAAAAACAGTCATTTTGACATTGAAACTGCAAATTTTCACGGTCAAATGTCAAAATTCAAGTAGCAAAGTGTCATAACCTGTCATTCCACCTGTCAAAACTGTCATTCGCTGGTTGAAAATATCAAAATTTGAAGTAAAACATAAAAAATTTAAAAAAAGAAAAAACTGTCATTTTGACGTTGAAACTGCAAATTTTCACGGTCAAATGTCAAAATTCAAGTAGCAAAGTGTCATAACCTGTCATTCCACCTGTCAAAACTGTCATTCGCTGGTTGAAAATATCAAAATTTGAAGTAAAACATAAAAATTAAAAAAAAGAAAAAACTGTCATTTTGACGTTGAAACTGCAAATTTTCAAGGTCAAATGTCAAACTTCTAGTAGCAAAGTGTCTCTGTCTGTCATTCCACCTGTCAAAACTGTCATTCGCTGGTTAAAAATGTCAAAATTTGAAATAAAACGTAAAAAATTTAAAACTGTCATTTTAACATTGACCCTGCAAATTTTCACGGTCAAATGTCAAAATTCAAGTAGCAAAGTGTCATAACCTGTCATTCCACCTGTCAAAACTGTCATTCGCTGGTTGAAAATATCAAAATTTGAAGTAAAACATAAAAAATTTAAAAAAAGAAAAAACTGTCATTTTGACGTTGAAACTGCAAATTTTCACGGTCAAATGTCAAAATTCAAGTAGCAAAGTGTCATAACCTGTCATTCCACCTGTCAAAACTGTCATTCGCTGGTTGAAAATATTAAAATTTGAAGTAAAACATAAAAAATTAAAAAAAAGAAAAAACTGTCATTTTGACGTTGAAACTGCAAATTTTCAAGGTCAAATGTCAAACTTCTAGTAGCAAAGTGTCTCTGTCTGTCATTCCACCTGTCAAAACTGTCATTCGCTGGTTAAAAATGTCAAAATTTGAAATAAAACGTAAAAAATTTAAAACTGTCATTTTAACATTGACCCTGCAAATTTTCAAGGTCAAATGTCAAAATTCTAGTAGCAAGTGTCTCTGTCTGTCATTCCACCTGTCAAAACTGTCATTCGCTGGTTGAAAGTGTCAAAATTTGAAGTGAAACATGAAAAACTAAAAAAAAGATAAAACTGTCATTTTGACATTAGCGCTGCAAACTTTGAAAGTCAAATGTCAAAATTCAAGTAGCAAAGTGTCATAATCTATCATTCCAACTGTCAAAACTGTCATTCGCTGGTTGAAAATATCAAAATTTGAAGTAAAACATAAAAAATTTAAAAAATGAAAAAACTGTCATTTTGACGTTGAAACTGCAAATTTTCACGGTCAAATGTCAAAATTCAAGTAGCAAAGTGTCATAACCTGTCATTCCAAATGTCAAAACTGTCATTCGCTGGTTGAAAATATCAAAATTTGAAGTAAAACATAAAAAATTAAAAAAAGAAAAAACTGTCATTTTGACGTTGAAACTGCAAATTTTCAAAGTCAAATGTCAAAATTCAAGTAGCAAAGTGTCATAACCTGTCATTCCACCTGTCAAAACTGTCATTCGCTGGTTGAAAGTGTCGATATTTGAAGTAAAACATAAAAAGTTCCAAAGAAGAAAAAACAGTCATTTTGACATTGAAACTGCAAATTTTCACGGTCAAATGTCAAAATTCAAGTAGCAGTAGCAAAGTGTCATAACCTGTCATTCCACCTGTCAAAACTGTCATTCGCTGGTTGAAAATATCAAAATTTGAAGTAAAACATAAAAAATTTAAAAAAAGAAAAAACTGTCATTTTGACGTTGAAACTGCAAATTTTCACGGTCAAATGTCAAAATTCAAGTAGCAAAGTGTCATAACCTGTCAAAACTGTCATTCGCTGGTTGAAAATATCAAAATTTGAAGTAAAACATAAAAAATTTAAAAAAAGAAAAAACTGTCATTTTGACGTTGAAACTGCAAATTTTCACGGTCAAATGTCAAAATTCAAGTAGCAAAGTGTCATAGTCTGTCAATCCACCTGTCAAAACGGTCATTTTAAAACTTGAACTGTCAAATTTCTAAGTGGAATTTGACAGAACGTAAACAAAAAAAGTGTCATCCAGAAACTGAAACTGTCAAAATTCCAAGTGTCAGTTGTCATTTTAACCGTAAAACTGTAAATTTTCTGAAACTGTCAAATCTTAGACAACAAAGAGTGTCACTTGACATCTGTCAAAATGTTAATTTATGTCAATTTCAGTCGTGGGCAAATACAGGGTGGTCACGCAAACAATGTTTGTTTTTTTTTATTTGAGGTTTTTTGTTTGACCACCCTGTATATGCTCTTAGGAAAAAACTTCGTGTTTTGAATCACCCTGTATATAATTTACATTATTATGTAATAATAATAATAATATACAGGGTGGTTTAATATTTAAAATTAGCAAAGTTCAGCTGGTTAGCCTTGTTGTCAAATTGTCAAAAAAAATTATTTTTTGTGAGACACCCTGTATAAATTACCACTTAATATACTACGTTTACCAAAAATATAAAAAAAAACATTAAATTTAATCTAATTTTGTGTAGATTTGCGTATCGGCGTGAGCATCAATCCCTTAGCAAGCATTTGTTCTTCCAAGTCTTTGTCCTCGTGCGAATATCTGCAAAACAATAAAAAAAATCATGAAAATTCAGAAAAAATCGTAATCCCCGACCCCGAATTAGTCGAAAACGAGTATAATGTCAGTTTTTCACATTTTGGGCCGCCATCTTGGATTTACTGTCATCCAATGACAGCTAACGTCAAACTGACAGATGCAATGAATTCCCCGACCTTAAATTAGTCGAAAAAGAGTATAATGTCAGTTTTTGAGGTTTCGGGCCGCCATCTTGGATTATCTCCCATCCAATGACAGTTAACGTCAAACTGACAGTTGCAATGGATTTCCCGACCTTAAATTAGTCGAAAAAGAGTATAATGTCAGTTTTTGACATTTCGGGCCGCCATCTTGTATTTTTCCAATCCAAACGACCACTTTAACAGTGTCAAAACTGTCATTCTTAAGATGGCTAAAAGAAACGCCATTTTGTCATTGGATGACAGTAAATCCAAGATGGCTGCCCAAAATGTCAAAAAGGGGAATCCAATGCCACTGTCAGTTTGACGTTAACTGTCACTGAATGACAGTAAATCCAAGATGGCCGCCCACTGTCAGTTTGACGTTAGCTGTCAATGGATAGCAAAAAATCCAAGATGGCTGATCAAAATATCAAAAAGTGACATTTTATTGTTTTTCGACTAATTTTGGGATCGGAGAATCCAATGCAATTGTCAGTTTGACGTTAACTGTCATTGGATAACAGTAAATCCAAGATGGCTGCCCAAAATGTCAAAAAGGGGAATCCAATGCAACTGTCAGTTTGACGTTAACTGTCATTGGATGACAGTAAATCCAAGATGGCTGCCCAAAATGTCAAAAAGGGGAATCCAATGCAACTGTCAGTTTGACGTTAACTGTCACTGAATGACAGTAAATCTAAGATGGCCGCCCACTGTCAGTTTGACGTTAGCTGTCACTGGATAGCAAAAAATCCAAGATGGCTGATCAAAATATCAAAAAGTGACATTATATTGTTTTTCGACTAATTCTGGGATCGGGGAATCCAATGCAACTGTCATTTTGACGTTAACTGTCACTGGACGGCAAAAAATCCAACATGGCCGCCCAAAATGTCAAAAGGTAACATTATAATGTTTTTTGACTAACTTTGGGTCGGGGAATCCAGCTCAACTGTCAGTTTGACGTTAACTGTCATTGGATGACAGTAAATCCAAGATGGCTGCCCAAAATGTCAAAAAGTGACATTACACTCTTTTTCGACTAATTTAAGGTCGGGAAATCCAATGCAACTGTCAGTTTGACGTTAACTGTCATTGGATGACGTAAATCTAAGATGGCCGCCCAAAATATCAAAAAGGGACATTGTATTGTTTTTCGACTAATTTTGGGATCGGGGAATCCAATGCAATTGTCATTTTGACGTTAACTGTCACTGGACGTCAAAAAATCCAACATGGCCGCCCAAAATATCAGAAAGTGACATTATACTCTTTTCCGACTAATTTGAGGTCGGCGAATCCAATGCAACTGTCAGTTTGACGTTAACTGTCATTGGATGACAGTAAATTCAAGATGTATGCCCAAAATGTCAAAAAGTAACATTACACTCTTTTGCGACTAATTTAAGGTAGCGGAATCCAATGCAACTGTCAGTTTGACGTTAACTGTCATTGGATGACAGTTAACTGTCAGTTGACAAATTAAACAAATACTTACTTGAGCCGATCTTCGTTCAGGATCGCGATCAACGAGTCCCGTTTCGCGACAATGTCCATCATCTGGTCGACGATGGTCTGTTCCGTGGTGACGTCATCTTCGGTCTTGTTTTCCGCTGAAATCGTGACGTCACACAATGTCATCAAATTTGTTACTGACAATTTACGTACAAAAAATAATACAGTACAGTTCTAATTTGTCTGTCAAATGTCACTGTGTCTGTCAAATGTCACTGTGCCTGTCAAAAATGTGATTTTTCTGTCAAACTCACAATTTTCGAGTCGTTCCAGTAATTCGTTTTGTAGTCGTTGATGGCGATCTTCCAGTTCCAATTCTTCGGCTCTGACCGTTAATTCCTTTTCGTAGCGCCGCAATTCGGTTCGGTCGCGCATCAAATCGAACCATTCGCGCAGCAATTCACTTTCGTCCCGCGCGCAGCCGCTTTCCGCCTCGCCGCGCAACGCTTTTTCCACCTCGACGCCGCGTCGCTCCACTTCGCGCGTCTTCACCTCGGTCTCTTCCAGTTTGCGTTGGATTTCCTGCGCCATTCGGTGCCTACGGGAACGACAATACAATCAGCCACGTAACGGTCAAAATTGCACCTCGATAACTGTCAAAATGACAGAGTTACGCGCTGGCAAAGTGACAGCAGTACGAATCGGGACACTTTTCAAATTTCGTGCATCAACTCGGTCACGTGACGTTTGTCGTAAAAACGTGTCATTTGACAGTTTGTGGACGACACTCTGGGCTACAATCTGTCACAAAAATTACCTCGATACCTGTCAAAATAACCAAATTATGGACTGTCAAAGTAATCATAGTACAAATTATGATGTTCTAGCGCATTCGGGCAAATTTCGTGCAACCGCTCGGTCAGGCGATATTTCTCGTACGAACTTACAATTTGACAGTTTATAGAGAACACTTTGGGCTACAATCTGTCAAAAAAATCAACTCGATACCTGTCAAAATAACCGAGTTATGGACTGTCAAAGTGACAATAGTACAAATCGTACCGTTCTAGCGCATTCGGGCAAATTTCGTGCAACCGCTCGGTCAGGCGATATTTCTCGTACGAACTTACAATTTGACAGTTTATAGAGAACACTTTGGGCTACAATCTGTCAAAAAAATCAACTCGATACCTGTCAAAATAACCGAGTTATGGGCTGTCAAAGTGACTGAAGGAAAAATCTGAACCTGCTAGTGCAACTTGGATATTTTCATCCAAGAACTCAATTAGTTGACATTTACGTGCTTTTCATTTGACATTCTCTGAGTCAAAATAACCGACTTGACTGTCAAAGTGACAAGAAGGAAAATTTCAAACTGTCCATGCAACTCAAATATTTTTGTTCAATAACTCGGTAAGTTGACATTTTTCGGACAAATATGTCATTTGACAGTTTGTAGAAGACACTTTGGGCTACAATCTGTCAAAAAAATCAACTCGATACCTGTCAAAATAACCGAGTTATGGACTGTCAAAGTGACAATAGTACAAATCGTACCGTTCTAGCGCATTCGGGCAAATTTCGTGCAACCGCTCGGTCAGGCGATATTTCTCGTACGAACTTACAATTTGACAGTTTATAGAGAACACTTTGGGCTACAATCTGTCAAAAAAATCAACTCGATACCTGTCAAAATAACCGAGTTATGGGCTGTCAAAGTGACAATAGTACAAATCGTACCGTTCTAGCGCATTCGGGCAAATTTCGTGCAACCGCTCGGTCAGGCGATATTTCTCGTACGAACTTACAATTTGACAGTTTATAGAGAACACTTTGGGCTACAATCTGTCAAAAAAATCAACTCGATACCTGTCAAAATAACCGAGTTATGGGCTGTCAAAGTGACAATAGTACAAATCGTACCATTCTAGCGCATTCCGGCAAATTTCGTACAATAACTCGGTCAGGTGACATTTCTCGTACAAACTTACTATTTGACAGTTTATAGAGAACACTGTGGGCTACAATCTGTCAAAAAATCAACTCGATACCTGTCAAAATAACCGAGTTATGGGCTGTCAAAGTGACTGAAGGAAAAATCTGAACCTGCTAGTACAACTTGGATATTTTCATCCAATAACTCGGTTAGTTGACATTTTACAAACTTATCATTTGACATTCCCATAAATAACTGAGTTATTGACTGTCAAAGTGACAGGAAGGAAAATTTCAAACTGTCCATGCAACTCAAATATTTTTGTTCAATAACTCGGTAAGTTGACATTTTACGGACAAATATGTCATTTGACAGTTTGTAGAAGACACTTTGGGCTACAATCTGTCAAAAAAATCAACTCGATACCTGTCAAAATAACCGAGTTATGGACTGTCAAAGTGACAATAGTACAAATCGTACCGTTCTAGCGCATTCGGGCAAATTTCGTACAATAACTCGGTCAGGACATTTCTCGTACAAACTTACAATTTGACAGTTTATAGAGAACACTTTGGGCTACAATCTGTCAAAAAAATCAACTCGATACCTGTCAAAATAACCGAGTTATGGGCTGTCAAAGTGACTGAAGGAAAAATCTGAACCTGCTAGTACAACTTGGATATTTTCATCCAATAACTCGGTTAGTTGACATTTTACAAACTTATCATTTGACATTCCCATAAATAACTGAGTTGATGGCTGTCAAAGTGACAGGAAGGAAAATTTCAAACTGTCCCTGCAACTCAAATATTTTTGTTCAATAACTCGGTAAGTTGACATTTTACGGACAAATATGTCATTTGACAGTTTGTAGAAGACACTTTGGGCTACAATCTGTCAAAAAAATCAACTCGATACCTGTCAAAATAACCAAGTTATGGACTGTCAAAGTGACCATAGTACAAATCGTACCGTTCTAGCGCATTCCGGCAAATTTCGTACAATAACTCGGTCAGGTGACATTTCTCGTACAAACTTACTATTTGACAGTTTATAGAGAACACTGTGAACTACAATCTGTCAAAAAAATCAACTCGATACCTGTCAAAATAACCGAGTTATGGACTGTCAAAGTGACAATGTACAAATCGTGAACCTTCTAGTACAACTTGGAAATTTCATGTCAATAACTCGGTTAGTTGACATTTTCTCGTACAAACTTACATTTGACAGTTTGTAGAGGACACTCTGAGCTACAATCTGTCAAAAAAATCAACTCGATAACTGTCAAAATAACCGAGTTATGGAGCTGTCAAAGTGACAACTGTCAACGTAATCAATTCTGGTTAATCACTTTTCAACTGTCAAAAACTCGGTCGATTTGACATTTTCTCGTAAATTACAATTTGACAGTTTATAGAGAACACTTTGGGCTACAATCTGTCAAAAAAATCAACTCGATACCTGTCAAAATAACCGAGTTATGGGCTGTCAAAGTGACAATAGTACAAATCGTACCGTTCTAGCGCATTCGGGCAAATTTCTGCAACCGCTCGGTTTAGTTGCACGTTTCTCGTACGAACTTACATTTGACAGTTTATAGAGAACACTTTGGGCTACAATCTGTCAAAAAAATCAACTCGATACCTGTCAAAATAACCGAGTTATGGACTGTCAAAGTGACAATAGTACAAATCGTACCGTTTTAGCGCATTCGGGCAAATTTCGTGCAACCGCTCGATCAGGCGATATTTCTCGTACGAACTTACAATTTGACAGTTTATAGAGAACACTTTGGGCTACAATCTGTCAAAAAAATCAACTCGATACCTGTCAAAATAACCGAGTTACAAGCTGTCAAAGTGACTATAGTACAAATGTACCATTCTAGTGCATTTGGCAACTGTCAATAACTCGGTTAGTTTGACGTTTTTCGTACAAACTTGTCATTTGACAGTTTGTAGAGGACACTCTCGGCTACAATCTGTCAAAAAAATCAACTCGATAACTGTCAAAATAACCGAGTTATGGGCTGTCAAATTGACTGAAGGTCAATTCCTACTAGTACAACTTAATGATATTTTCATCCAATAACTCGGTTAGTTGACATTTTACAAACTTATCAAAGTGACATTTTTAAATAACTGAGTCCACTGTCAAAGTGACAAGAAGGAAAATTTCAAACTGTCCAAGTGACAACTCAAATATTTTTTAACTTCAATAACTCGGTAAGTTGACATTTTTCGGACAAATTGTCATTTGACAGTTTGTAGAGACACTTTGGGCTACAATCTGTCAAAAAAATCACTCGATACCTGTCAAAATAACCGAGTTATGGGCTGTCAAAGTGACAATAGTCAAATCGTCAATTCTAGTTTTTCAATTCCGGCAAATTTTCAACTGTCAATAACTCGGTTAGGTGACATTTTTCGTACAAACTTACTATTTGACAGTTTGTAGAGAACACTGTGAACTACAATCTGTCAAATAAATTAACTGGATACCTGTCAAAATAACCGAGTTATGGGCTGTCAAAGTGACTGAAGGAAAAATCTGAACCTGCTAGTGCAATTGGATATTTTCAACTCAATAACTCGGTTAGTTGACATTTTACAAACTTGTCATTTGACAGTTCCCAGTCTAGTTTTGACCTAACTGAGTTCTTTAAATGTCAAAGTAACAGTCAAAAAACCGATTGCAAACTGTCAAAGTGACAACTGTCAAATATTTTTTTAACTGTCAATAACTCGGTTAGTTGACGTTTTTCGGACAAACTTGTCATTTGACAGTTTGTAGAGGACACTCTGAGCTACAATCTGTCAAAAAAATCAACTCGATAACTGTCAAAATAACCGAGTTACAAGCTGTCAAACTGACAACTGTCAAATCGTACCGTTCTAGTTTTCAATCCTGGCAAACTTTTCGTCAATAACTCGGTTAGTTGACATTTCTCGTAAAAATTTGTCATTTGACAGTTTGTAGAGGACACTCTAAGCTACAATCTGTCAAAAAAATCAACTCGATAACTGTCAAAATAACCGAGTTATTGACATTCAAAGAAGCGACTGTCAATTCCATACTTTCAACTGAAATGGTCGAGTTTGACAGCTCGCAATTCTGTCAATTTGACAGTTACGTCAGTCCAGTTTTGACCAAATTGCAGTTCTTTAAATTGTCCACTCAGTAACTGTCAAAATAACCGACTTGCAAACCTGTCAAAGTGACAACTGTCAAATCGTTTTTTAACTGTCAATAACTCGGTTAGTTGACGTTTTCTCGGACAAACTTGTCAGTTTGACAGTTTGTAGAGGACACTCTGAGCTACAATCTGTCAAAAAAATCAACTCGATAACTGTCAAAATAACCGAGTTACAAGCTGTCAAAGTGACAACTGTCAAATCTCAACTAATCTAGTTTTTAATTCTGGTTAATCACTTTTCAACTGTCAAAAACTCGGTTATTTGACATTTTACAAACTTATCATTTGACATTCCCATAGAATAACTGAGTTATTGACTGTCAAAGTGAGAGGAAAGAAAATTCCAAACTGTCCCTGCAACTCAAATATTTTTGTTCAATAACTCGGTAAGTTGACATTTTCGGACAAATTGTCATTTGACAGTTTGTAGAGACACTTTGGGCTACAATCTGTCAAAAAAATCAACTCGATACCTGTCAAAATAACCAAGAGGCTGTCAAAGTGACAACTAGTACAATTCGTTGTTATAGTGCACCGGCAACTTTCGTCAATAACTCGGTCAGGTGACATTTCTCGTACAACCTTACTATTTGACAGTTTATAGAGAACACTGTGAACTACAATCTGTCAGATAAATCAACTCAATACCTGTCAAAATAACCGAGTTATGGGCTGTCAAAGTGACTGAAGGAAAAACCTGAACCTGCTAGTACAACTTGGATATTTTCATCCAATAACTCGGTTAGTTGACATTTTACAAACTTATCATTTGACATTCCCATAAATAACTGAGTTGATGGCTGTCAAAGTGACAGGAAACAAAATTCCAAACTGTCCCTGCAACTCAAATATTTTTGTTCAATAACTGGGTAAGTTGACATTTTTCGGACAAATATGTCATTTGACAGTTTATAGAGAACACTTTGGGCTACAATCTGTCAAAAAAATCAACTCGATAACTGTCAAAATAACCGAGTTATGGAAGCTGTCAAAGTGACAACTGTCAAAATCGTAATTAGTTTTAACTGGTTAATCATTTTTCAACTACAATAACTCGGTTATTTGACATTTTCCGGACAAACTTACTAGAACAGTTTATAGAGGATACTTTGGGCTACAATCTGTCAAAAAAATCAACTCGCTAACTGTCAAAATAACCGAGTTATTGACTGTCAAAGTGACAACTGTCAATTTTGTCATACCTTTCAACCAATAACTCGGTTAGTTGACATTTTAAAACTTATCATTTGACAGTTAGTAGAGGACACTTTCAAAAAAATCAAACTGTCAAAATAACCGAGTTATTGACTGTCAAAGAAAATGACAAACTGTCCGTAAAAACTCAAATATTTTTGTTCAATAACTCGGTAAGTTGACATTTTTCGGACAAATATGTCATTTGACAGTTTGTAGAGGACACTTTGAGCTACAATCTGTCAAAAAAATCAACTCGATAACTGTCAAAATAACCGAGTTATGGACTGTCAAAGTGACCATGTCATATTCATGACGTTCTAGCTGCATTCGGTAAATTTAGTCGCAATAACTCGGTCAGGTGAGGTTTGTCGTAAAAACGTGTCATTTGACAGTTTGTGGACGACACTCTGAGCTACAATCTGTCAAAAAAATCAACTCGATAACTGTCAAAATAACCGAGTTATGGACTGTCAAAGTGACAACTGTCAAATCGTACCGTTTAGCGCATTCGGGCAAACTTTTCGACTGTCAATAACTCGGTTAGTTGACGTTTTTCGGACAAACTTGTCATTTGACAGTTTGTAGAGGACACTCTGAGCTACAATCTGTCAAAAAAATCAACTCGATAACTGTCAAAATAACCGAGTTACAAGCTGTCAAAGTGACAACTGTCATATTCAGACTAATCAGTTTTTAATTCTGGTTAATCACTTTTCAACTGTCAATAACTCGGTTATTTGACATTTTTCGCAAAAACTTGTCATTTGACAGTTTGTAGAGGACACTCTAAGCTACAATCTGTCAAAAAAATCAACTCGATAACTGTCAAAATAACCGAGTTATTGACATTCAAAGAAGCGACTGTCAATTCCATACTTTCAACTGAAATGGTCGAGTTTGACAGCTCGCAATTCTGTCAATTTGACAGTTACGTCAGTCCAGTTTTGACCAAATTGCAGTTCTTTAAATTGTCCACCCAGTAACTGTCAAAATAACCGACTTGCAAACCTGTCAAAGTGACAACTGTCAAATTGTTTTTTAACTGTCAATAACTCGGTTAGTTGACATTTTTCGGACAAACTTGTCATTTGACAGTTTGTAGAGGACACTCTGAGCTACAATCTGTCAAAAAAATCAACTCGCTAACTGTCAAAATAACCGAGTTACAAGCTGTCAAACTGACAACTGTCATATTCAGACTAATCAGTTTTTAATTCTGGTTAATCACTTTTCAACTGTCAAAAACTCGGTTATTTGACATTTTTCGGAAAATTACTATAGAAAGTGATCGAAAGAGAATTAAAAGGCTTTAAATGGTTTTTTGAACCACCCTGTAACTGTCAGAATAACGGAGTTAGAGGCTGTCAAAGTGACAACTGTCAATTTTGTCAAGTCACCTTTCAACTGTCAATAACTCGGTTAGTTGACATTTTCCGGAAAAATTTGTCATTTGACAGTTTGTAGAGGACACTCTCAGCTACAATCTGTCAAAAAAATCAACTCGATAACTGTCAAAATAACCGAGTTACAAGCTGTCAAAGTGACAACTGTCATATTCAGACTAATCAGTTTTTAATTCTGGTTAATCACTTTTCAACTGTCAATAACTCGGTTATTTGACGTTTTTCGGAAAATTACTATAGAAATTGACAGTTTAAGAGGACACTCTGTGAACTACAATTGTCAAAAAAATCAACTCAATAACTGTCAAAATAACCGAGTTATTGAGGCTGTCAAAGTGACAAGGAAAAACCTGTCAATTTGTCTAGTACAATTGGATATTTTCAACTGAACTCGGTTAGTTTGACAGCTTTCTGTCAAACTTGATCAGTTACGTCGGTCCATTTTGACCAAACTGAGTTGAAATGGTCCACCCAGTAACTGTCAAAATAACCGACAAAATTGCCAAACTGTCAAAGTGACAACTGTCAAATATTTTTGTTCAATAACTGTCAATAACTCGGTTAGTTGACGTTTTTCGGACAAACTTGTCATTTGACAGTTTGTAGAGGACACTCTCAGCTACAATCTGTCAAAAAAATCAACTCGATAACTGTCAAAATAACCGAGTTACAAGCTGTCAAAGTGACAACTGTCATATTCAGACTAATCAGTTTTTAATTCTGGTTAATCACTTTTCAACTGTCAATAACTCGGTTATTTGACATTTTTCGGAAAATTACTATAGAAAGTGATCGAAAGAGAATTAAAAGGGCTTTAAATTGTCAAAAAAACCACCCTGTAACTGTCAAAATAACCGTTACAAACTGTCAAAGTGAAAAGTGTCAATTCTGTCTAGTCACCGTTCAACTGTCAATAACTCGGTTAGTTGACGTTTTTCGTACAAACTTGTCATTTGACAGTTTGTAGAGGACACTCTGAGCTACAATCTGTCAAAAAAATCAACTCGATAACTGTCAAAATAACCGAGTTACAAGCTGTCAAAGTGACAACTGTCATATCAAACTAATCAGTTTTTAATTCTGGTTAATCACTTTTCAACTGTCAATAACTCGGTTATTTGACGTTTTACGAAAAACTTATCATTTGACAGTTCCCATAAAGGAACTGAGTTATTGAAAAAAATCAAAGTAACTGTCAAAGATAACCGATTCCAAACTGTCCAAGTGCAACTGTCAAATATTTTTTCAACTTCAATAACTCGGTAAGTTGACATTTTACGGACAAATTGTCATTTGACAGTTTGTAGAAGACACTTTGGGCTACAATCTGTCAAAAAAATCAACTCGATATCTGTCAAAATAACCGAGTTATGTACTGTCAAACTGATTATAGTACAAATCGTACCGTTATAGTGCATTCCGGCAAATTTCGTACAATAACTCGGTCAGGTGACATTTCTCGTACGAACTTACAATTTGACAGTTTATAGAGAACACTTTGGGCTACAATCTGTCAAAAAAATCAACTCGATACCTGTCAAAATAACCGAGTTATAAGCTGTCAAAGTGACTGAAGGAAAAATCTGAACCTGCTAGTGCAACTTGGATATTTTCACCCAAGAACCCAGTTAGTTGACATTTTACAAACTTATCATTTGACATTCTCATAAATAACTGAGTTGATGGCTGTCAAAGTGACAGAAGGAAACGGATTCCAAACTGTCAAATTGACAACTCAAAAATTTTTGTTCAATAACTCGGTTAGTTGACATTTTTCGGAAAAACTTGTCATTTGACAGTTTGTAGAGGACACTCTGGGCTACAATCTGTCAAAAAAATCAACTTGATAACTGTCAAAATAACCGAGTTATGGACTGTCAAACTGACTATAGTACAAATCGTACCATTCGAGCGCATTCGGATAAATTTAGTGCAATAACTCGGTCAGGTGAGGTTTGTCGTAAAAACGTGTCATTTGACAGTTTGTGGACGACACTCTGAGCTACAATCTGTCAAAAAAATCAACTCGATACCTGTCAAAATAACCGAGTTATGGACTGTCAAAGTGACCATAGTACATATCATGACGTTCTAGCGCATTCGGATAAATTTAGTGCAATAACTCGGTCAGGTGAGGTTTGTCGTAAAAACGTGTCATTTGACAGTTTGTGGACGACACTCTGAGCTACAATCTGTCAAAAAAATCAACTCGATACCTGTCAAAATAACCGAGTTATGGACTGTCAAAGTGACTATACTACAAATCGTACCGTTCTAGCGCATTCGGGCAAACTTTGTACAATAACTCGGTCAGGTGACATTTCTCGTACAAACTTACTATTTGACAGTTTATAGAAGATACTTTGGGCTACAATCTGTCAAAAAAACCAACTCGATACCTGTCAAAATAACTGAGTTACAGGGTGTTTACTCACCGTTTTAATTGCGCCTGTCTGGACGTTCGCCTGGATTTGCCGCTCCTTTTCCCACCACTTGGCAACTCCGCATTGCCAGCCGATTGGTCCAAAGTGACGTTCTCGCCGTCGCTGCTCTCGTCTGACCAATCAAATTACAGGATTTTTTAAAATTAGATTAAATCAACCAATCAACCGTCAGTTGTACCTTTTAGGGTGTAGTTGGAGGGGAGGGGCGGTACCGGTGGGGGGGTACTCTCCCGTCTCTGGATGTTCGATTGGGAAGCGCACTTTCTCGCTTCTTCTATCACAGTTTCCTGCACGAAAATGTGGAAAATTACAACCAAATAAGCGGGAAACCAGAAGAAAACAGAGTGAACGAAAAAAACGAGAAAATTTTAGAGTAAACGTAAGATTTCGCAAAAATGAACGTTACCATTGAATTCCCCGTCCTCGATTTAGTGGAAAACCAGTACAAACTCGTTTTTTTCTCAAAAAAACAAAATGGCAGCGTTAGCCGACATTTTGATTTTTTCTTTAAAAAATCAATTTTTTTCAAAAAAATTGTACGTAAAAAAATATCTAAAATACACACACAAAACAACTTGTTAGTAGCAAGACAAACACAAGAAAAACGGAAATTGAACAAACATTTGTGCTCGATAAATACAAAAACACAAAACAACATTTTGGTGCAAAAAAACAAACAAAACGTCAAAAAACAAAAAGTTTCTTACGTGTTTGCTCGTGTTGTCCAAACTGGTTAAGGACTGTAAAAAAAAAGAAAAAACAAAGTTTTACAGTATCGAAAGTATCATAAATTGAAATTGGGATAACTTGCGCGGTATCTGTTTTACCGGCCAGATTCCTCTTTTACCGACTAGTGTACCGTAAAGTTCAGATATTGCTCGTTTTGCCTAAATTGGAGGTGAGTGTACAGTTTTGCACCAGCAGATCGTTGACTGAAAATACCTGCGCGGTATCTGTTTTACCGGCCAGATTCCTGTTTTTAGTGTTTGTTGTTTTTTTCTTAGTTCAAACTTTGACACCGCTTTTCTCCCTGACTGTACCAAATTTTGTAGTGTTTTTTTAGGTTATTGGATAGAAATTTAATGAGGATTCCAAAAATGTGCTTAAAAACATGATTTGGTTACTCCAAGTGGGTTTTACAAGCGATTTTGTCTCTGACTGTCCTTTCAAACTGTGTTTCAAGTAGTTTAAACTTTGACATCACTTTTCTTCCTGACTGTATTACATTTTAAAGCGTTTTTTTAGGTTATTGGATAGGAAATTTAATGAGGATTCCAAAAATGTGCCTAAAAACATGATTTGGTCACTCCAAGTGGGTTTTACAAGCAATTTTGTCTCTGACTGTCCTTTCAAACTGTGTTTCAAGTAGTTTAAACTTTGACATCACTTTTCTTCCTGACTGTATTAATTTTAAAGCGTTTTTTTAGGTTATTGGATAGGAAATTTAATGAGGATTCCAAAAATGTGCTAAAAACATGATTTGGTCACTCCAAGTGGGTTTTACAGCGATTTTGTCTCTGACTGTCCTTTCAAACTGTGTTTCAAGTAGTTTAAACTTTGACATCACTTTTCTCCCTGACTGTACTAAATTTTGTAGTGATTTTTTAGGTTATTGGATAGGAAATTTAATGAGGATTCCAAAAATGTGCTTAAAAACATGATTTGGTTCACTCCAAGTGGGTTTTACAAGCAATTTTGTCTCTGACTGTCCTTTCAAACTGTGTTTCAAGTAGTTTAAACTTTGACATCACTTTTCTTCCTGACTATACTAAATTTTGAAGTGATTTTTTAGGTTATTGGATAGGAAATTTAATGAGGATTCCAAAAATGTGCTTAAAAATAAGATTTGGTCACTCCAAGTGGGTTTTACAAGCGATTTTGTCTCTGACTGTCCTTTCAAACTGTGTTTCAAGTAGTTTAAACTTTGACATCACTTTTCTTCCTGACTGTATTACATTTTAAAGCGTTTTTTTAGGTTATTGGATAGGAAATTTAATGAGGATTCCAAAAATGTGCTTAAAAACATGATTTGGTCACTCCAAGTGGGTTTTACAAGCAATTTTGTCTTTGACTGTCCTTTCAAACTGTGTTTCAAGTAGTTTAAACGTTGACACCACTTTTCTTCCTGACTGTATTAAATTTTAAAGCGTTTATTTAGGTTATTGGATAGGAAATTTAATGGGGATTCCAAAAATGTGATTAAAAACCTGATATGGTCACTCTAAGTGGGTTTTACAAGCAATTTTCTCTCTGACTGTCTTTTCAAACTATGTTTCAAGTAGTTTAAACATTGACACTACTTTTCTTCCTGACTGTATTAAATTTTAAAGTGTTTTTTTAGGTTATTGGATAGGAAATTTAGTGAGGATTCCAAAAATGTGCTTAAAAACATGATTTGGTCACTCCAAGTGGGTTTTACAAGCGATTTTGTCTCTGACTGTCCTTTCAAACTCTGTTTCAAGTAGTTTAAACTTTGACATCGCTTTTCTCCCTGACTGTACCAAAATTTGAAGTAATTTTTACGGTTATTGGATAGCAAATTTAATGGGGATTCCAAAAATGTGCTTAAAAACATGATTTGGTCACTCCAAGTGGGTTTTACAAGCAATTTTGTCTCTGACTGTCCTTTCAAACTGTGTTTCAAGTAGTTTAAACTTTGACATCACTTTTCTTCCTGACTGTATTACATTTTAAAGCGTTTCTTCAGGTTATTGGATAGGAAATTTAATGAGGATTCCAAAAATGTGCTTAAAAACATGATTTGGTCACTCCAAGTGGGTTTTACAAGCAATTTTGTCTCACTCACCTTAGACTTGGACTTGGGCGACAACTTGGCAAACAGCCCGGTCGGGCTCTTTTTGCAGAAAATCCCCGCAATCAGTTTCGTGATGCTTTTGCGACGTTCCCGCTCCTTTTTCTTGCCCGTTTCGACCAAATTCGTGTCCGATTTGCACAGTTTCGGCATTTCGAGCTTCTTCGGCAGTTCGGCAATCGATTTCGGTCGTTTTACCGGCGTCGCGACGCTGAGCGGCGTCACCTGAAGCGATTTGGGGCGGCGCGGGGGCGGTTGGGGCGGCGCTACCAACAAATCGGGCCGCCGCCTTCTCCGTTTTTCCAAAATCTTGTTTTCCGCTTTCATTTTGTCCATCACCATTTGCTCGATCACCTTTTTGGTCACGTCGCGTTCCTTGTCGATGTGCTCCTTGGAGTAGATCCGAGGATTGCCGAGGAGCAGATCGGGTTTTCTCGATTTGCGCAGGTCAATCGAATCGCGCGCATTCCCAAACTCCACTTTGCACTGCAAACGTTGACAGTGTTCGGTGTATTCGGCAAGTTGGAAACTTCGGTCCAATTCGGACAGTTTCGGGTCATAAAGGTCTTCAGCGCGTTTCACAGTCGACTCGCTGCTAGTCACCTAAAAATCAGTAAAAATTTCACACTCCTAACTCAAACCGTTTTCGAGATATTCATCAAAACCTAGTGACTCAACTTTAACGCCCTCTAGCGGCCAAACCGGACAAGTTAGCCCGGCGCGGTCCACGTCACGTGATAGCCCCATTTATTAGCTTTCTTTTGTTATACGGTGTGTTTTACCAGAATGTTCCAAATAAGCGAGTTGTGGGCGATTTTTTGAAAAAGTGCACGAAATTTTGTGACAAATATGCATCTTTCCAACAAAAGTCAAAAAAGTTGAATATCTCGGAAACGGTCAGAGTTACGGAAACTTTGCAAGAGACCGAAAATAAAGAAACTTTTATGACAAACATTTTGATTTTTTTTTGGTCACTGAAACTCAAAAAATAACTAAGTTACTGAGTTTTCAAAAAACAAATTTGATTATCTCAAAAATGGTTAGAGTTACAGTAATTTTGCTAGAAACCAATTACAAAGATTATTTTAAGTTGAATATTTTGAGGTTTTTACGCTTGCTGAAATACCAAAAATAACCGAAACATGGAATTTTAAAAATTGTTAAAGAAATTTTGAAAAAAAAACTCAAAAAAACTAATTATTCCGAAAATGGTTAGAGTTACATAAATTTTGCAAGGGACCGAAAATAAAGAGCATTTTAAGACAAACAATTTTAATTTTTCTGGTCCCTGAAACTCAAAAAATAACTAAGATAATGGATTTTCAAAAAAAAAATTAAAAAAAATTGATTATCTGAAGAATGGTTAGAGTTACAAAAATTTTGCTAGGAACCAATTATAAAGAGTATTTTAAGTTGAATGTTTTGAGCATTTTACGCTTGCTGAAACTCAAAAAAATAACCGAGATACGGAATTTTGAAAATTATTCTATTCAATTTTCAAAAAAAGCAAAAATGTTGAATATCTCGGGAATGGTTAGAGTTACGGAAATTTAGCAGGAGAAAGAAAATAAAGAGCATTTTAAGACAAACCCTTTGAGTTTTTCCTGCTCCCTGAAATTCAAAAAATAACTAAGATACTGGATTTTCAAAAAACAAATTCAAAAAAATGGATTATCTCAAAAACGGTTAAAGTTGCAAAAACTTTGCTAGAAACCAATTATAAAGAGCATTTTAAGTTGAATATTTTGAGCTTTTTACGCTTGCTGAAACTCAAAAAATAACCGAGATACGGGGTTTTGAAAATTATTGGATTCAATTTCCAAAAAAAAAACAAAAATGTTGAATATCTCGGGAATGGCTAGAGTTATAGAAATTTTGCAAGGAACCAAAATTGTTTAGAATAACTTTTTGTACCTACGTGACAGAGTTTGCACCAATTTCCGGTACTTAGAACGGTGTAAACGGTGTCATTTCTGGCCAAGCCATTTTGAATATTTCATATCTCGGTTATTTTTTAGGTTTCAGCAAACGTAAAACCTCAAAATGTTTGTCTTCAAATTCTCTTTATTTTTAGTTTCATGTAAAATTTCTGAAATTCAAAACGTTCTCAAGATATTCATGAAAATAACAAAAAAAAAAGATCAACTTTGACGCCCTCTAGCGGCAAAACGGGCCTGATCCGGTCAACGTCACGTGATAGCCCAGTTTATTAGCATTCTTTTGTTATTTGGTGTGTTTTACCAGAATGTTTCAAATAAGCGAGTTATGGACGATTTTTTGAAAAAGTGCACGAAATTTTGAGCCAAATATGCATCTTTCCAACAAAAGTCAAAAAAGTTGAATATCTCGGAAACGGTCAGAGTTACGGAAACTTTGCAAGAGACCGAAAATAAAGAACGTTTTATGACAAACATTTTTGATTTTTTTTTGCTCACTGAAACTCAAAAAATAACTAAGTTACTGAATTTTCAAAAAACAAATTTGATTATCTCAAAAATGGTTAGAGTTACAGTAATTTTGCTAGAAACCAATTACAAAGATTATTTTAAGTTGAATATTTTGAGGTTTTTACGCTTGCTGAAATACCAAAAATAACCGAAACATGGAATTTTAAAAATTGTTAAAGAAATTTTGAAAAAAAAACTCAAAAAAACTAATTATCTCGAAAATGGTTAGAGTTACATAAATTTTGCAAGGGACCGAAAATAAAGAGCATTTTAAGACAAACCCTTTGAGTTTTTCCTGCTCCCTGAAATTCAAAAAATAACTAAGATACTGGATTTTCAAAAAACAAATTCAAAAAAATGGATTATCTCAAAAACGGTTAAAGTTGCAAAAACTTTGCTA
The DNA here is from genome assembly GCA_018691245.2 of Ips nitidus. Classification (NCBI taxonomy): domain Eukaryota; kingdom Metazoa; phylum Arthropoda; class Insecta; order Coleoptera; family Curculionidae; genus Ips; species Ips nitidus. The sequence continues at coordinate 7,601,222 of CM042800.1, read as the reverse complement.
GAAACCAATTATAAAGAGCATTTTAAGTTGAATATTTTGAGCTTTGTACGCTTGCTGAAACTCAAAAAATAACCGAGATACGGAATTTTGAAAATTATTGGATTCAATTTCCAAAAAAAGCAAAAATGTTGAATATCTCGGGAATGGTTAGAGTTACGGAAATTTAGCAGGAGAAAGAAAATAAAGAGCATTTTAAGACAAACCCTTTGAGTTTTTCCTGCTCCCTGAAATTCAAAAAATAACTAAGGTACTGGATTTTCAAAAAACAAATTCAAAAAAATGGATTATCTCAAAAACGGTTAAAGTTGCAAAAACTTTGCTAAAAACCAATTATAAAGAGCATTTTAAGTTGAATATTTTGAGCTTTTTACGCTTGCTGAAACTCAAAAAATAACCGAGATACGGGGTTTTGAAAATTATTGGATTCAATTTCCAAAAAAAAGCAAAAATGTTGAATATCTCGGGAATGGCTAGAGTTATAGAAATTTTGCAAGAAACCAAAATTGTTTAGAATAACTTTTTGTACCTACGTGACAGAGTTTGCACCAATTTCCGGTACTTAAAACGGTGTAAACGGTGTCATTTCTGACCAAGCCATTTTGAATATTTCATATCTCGGTTATTTTTTAGGTTTCAGCAAACGTAAAACCTCAAAATGTTTGTCTTCAAATTCTCTTTATTTTTAGTTTCATGTAAAATTTCTGAAATTCAAAACGTTTTCAAGATATTCATGAAAATAACAAAAAAAAAAAGATCAACTTTGACGCCCTCTAGCGGCAAAACGGGACAACTTAGCCTGATCCGGTCAACGTCACGTGATAGCCTAGTTTATTAGCATTATTTTGTTATTTGGTGTGTTTTACCAGAATGTTTCAAATAAGCGAGTTATGGACGATTTTTTGGAAAAGTGCACGAAATTTTGAGACAAATATGCATCTTACCAAAAAAAGTCAAAAAAGTTGAATATCTCGGAAACGGTCAGAGTTACGGAAACTTTGCAAGAGACCGAAAATAAAGAAACTTTTATGACAAACATTTTGATTTTTTTTTGCTCACTGAAACTCAAAAAATAACTAAGTTACTGAATTTTCAAAAAACAAATTTGATTATCTCAAAAATGTTTAGAGTTACAGTAATTTTGCTAGAAACCAATTACAAAGATTATTTTAAGTTGAATATTTTGAGGTTTTTACGCTTGCTGAAATACCAAAAATAACCGAAACATGGAATTTTAAAAATTGTTAAAGAAATTTTGAAAAAAAATCTCAAAAAAACTAATTATTCCGAAAATGGTTAGAGTTACATAAATTTTGCAAGGGACCGAAAATAAAGAGCATTTTAAGACAAACATTTTTAATTTTTCTGGTCCCTGAAACTCAAAAAATAACTAAGATAATGGATTTTCAAAAAAAAAATTAAAAAAAATTGATTATCTGAAGAATGGTTAGAGTTACAAAAATTTTGCTAGGAACCAATTATAAAGAGTATTTTAAGTTGAATGTTTTGAGCTTTTTACGCTTGCTGAAACTCAAAAAATAACCGAGATTCAATTCAATTTCCAAAAAAAAAAAAAGTTGAATATCTCGGAAACGGTTAGAGTTACGGAAATTGTTCAAGAAACCAAAAATGCTTAAAATGTTTTTTTTGCACCTAAATGACTGGATTTACACTACATCAACTAACCTAAAACAAGGTAAACGCGGTCAATACAGTCAGAGCATTTTGTTAACAAATTTTCTTGTTTTTTTTTTTAAATATTTTTTTGTACTCCCTGTGTATATTTAATTGACTTGCAATTTACGGAACGTTAAAGATCAGTTCAAGGCAAACATTTTGAGTTTTTTACGGTGGCCAAAATCAAAAAAATAACCGAGATATGGAATTTTCCAAGTTTGTACGAAATTTTCAAAAAATCTCGTAAACGGTTAGAGTTACGGTAATTTCGCGAGAAAACAAAAATGAAGAGCATTTTAAGACAAACATTTTGAGTTTTTTACGTTTGTTGAAATCTAAAAAATAACCGAGATACAAAAAATTCAAAATTTGTCTGTGCCTTTAATATGGCTTTGTCCGAAATGACACCGTTTACATCCTTCTAAGTACCGGAAATTGGTGTAAACTCTGTCACATAGGTACAAAAGATAATTCTAAACAATTTTGGTTTCTTGCAAAATTTCTGTAACTCTTACCATTCCCGAGATATTCCACTTTTTTGTTTTTTTTTTTTTTTGCAAATTGAATCCAATAATTTTCAAAATTCCGTATCTCGGTTATTTTTTGAGTTTCAGCAAGCGTAACAAGCTCAAAATATTCAACTAAAAATGCTCTTTATAACTGGTTCCTAGCAAAATTTCTGTAACTCTAACCATTTTTGAGATAATCCAGGTTTTTTGGATTTGTTTTTTGAAAATTCAGTATCTTAGTTATTTTTTCAGGGACTAGAAAAAACTCAAAATGTTTGTCTTAAAATGGTCTCTTGTAAAATTTCAGTTACTCTAACCGTTTCCGAGATATTTAATATTTTTGATTTTTTTTTTGGAAAAGTGACACAAATTTTTGAAAATTCTATATCTCGGTTATTTTTCGTATTTCAGCGAACAAGAAAAACTCAAAATATTCACCTTAAAATGCTCTTTATAATTGATTCTTTAGAAAATTTCCACAACTCTAACCGTTTCCAAGATATTCAACTTTTTTGACTTTTTTTTTTGAAATTGCGTTGCAATTATTAAAATTTCGTATAATTTCAAAAACAGTGACAAAATGGCGGCTGTTACAGCAAAACGGACACCAGATGCGTGTCCTCCATGCCAAAATTAGTTAAAATAGCCTCCTCGACACGACTAAATCCAATATGGCGGCAGTCAGTATAGTAGGCCAAGAAAAACCTTCATTTGGACAAAATTTCGTTGCACTTTTTCAAAAAATCGTCCATAACTCGCTTTATTTGAAACATTCTGGTAAAACACACCAAATAACAAAAGAATGCTAATAAACTGGGCTATCACGTGACGTTGACCGGATCGGGCTAAGTTGTCCCGTTTTGCCGCTAGAGGGCGTCAAAGTTGATCTTTTTTTTTTTGTTATTTTCATGAATATCTTGAAAACGGTTTGAATTTCAGAAATTTTACATGAAACTAAAAATAAAGAGAATTTGAAGACAAACATTTTGAGGTTTTACGTTTGCTGAAACCTAAAAAATAACCGAGATATGAAATATTCAAAATGGCTTGGCCAGAAATGACACCGTTTACACCGTTTTAAGTACCGGAAATTGGTGTAAACTCTGTCACGTAGGTACAAAAAGTTATTCTAAACAATTTTGGTTTCTTGCAAAATTTCTGTAACTCTAACCATTCCCCAGATATTCAACATTTTTGCTTTTTTTTGGAAATTGAATCCAATAATTTTCAAAATCCCGTATCTCGGTTATTTTTTAGTTTCAGCAAGCGTACAAAGCTCAAAATATTCAACTTAAAATGCTCTTTATAATTGGTTTCTAGCAAAGTTTTTGCAACTTTAACCGTTTTTGAGATAATCCATTTTTTTGAATTTGTTTTTTGAAAATCCAGTATCTTAGTTAATTTTTGAATTTCAGGGAGCAGGAAAAATTCAAAGGGTTTGTCTTAAAATGCTCTTTATTTTCTTTCTCCTGCTAAATTTCTGTAACTCTAACCATTCCCCAGATATTCAACACTTTTGCTTTTTTTTGGAAATTGAATCCAATAATTTTCAAAATCCCATATCTCGGTTATTTTTTAAGTTTCAGCAAGCGTACAAAGCTCAAAATATTCAACTTAAAATGCTCTTTATAATTGGTTTCTAGCAAAGTTTTTGCAACTTTAACCGTTTTTGAGATAATCCATTTTTTTGAATTTGTTTTTTGAAAATCCAGTATCTTAGTTATTTTTTGAATTTCAGGGAGCAGGAAAAACTCAAAGGGTTTGTCTTAAAATGCTCTTTATTTTCGGTCCCTTGCAAAATTTATGTAACTCTAACCATTTTCGAGATAATTAGTTTTTTTGAGTTTTTTTTTCAAAATTTCTTTAACAATTTTTAAAATTCCATGTTTCGGTTATTTTTGGTATTTCAGCAAGCGTAAAAACCTCAAAATATTCAACTTAAAATAATCTTTGTAATTGGTTTCTAGCAAAATTACTGTAACTCTAACCATTTTAGAGATAATCAAATTTGTTTTTTGAAAATTCAGTAACTTAGTTATTTTTTGAGTTTCAGTGACCAAAAAAAAATCAAAATGTTTGTCATAAAAGTTTCTTTATTTTCGGTCTCTTGCAAAGTTTCCGTAACTCTGACCGTTTCCGAGATATTCAACTTTTTTGACTTTTGTTGGAAAGATGCATATTTGTCTCAAAATTTCGTGCACTTTTTCAAAAAATCGTCCATAACTCGTTTATTTGAAACATTCTGGTAAAACACACCAAATAACAAAAGAATGCTAATAAACTGGGCTATCACGTGACGTTGACAGGACCAGGCTAAGTTGTCCCGTTTTGCCGCTAGAGGGCGTCAAAGTTGATCTTTTTTTTTTTGTTATTTTCATGAATATCTTGAAAACGTTTTGAATTTCAGAAATTTTACATGAAACTAAAAATAAAGAGAATTTGAAGACAAACATTTTGAGGTTTTACGTTTGCTGAAACCTAAAAAATAACCGAGATATGAAATATTCAAAATGGCTTGGCCAGAAATGACACCGTTTACACCGTTTTAAGTACCGGAAATTGGTGCAAACTCTGTCACGTAGGTACAAAAAGTTATTCTAAACAATTTTGGTTTCTTGCAAAATTTCTGTAACTCTAACCGTTCCCGAGATAATCAACATTTTTGCTTTTTTTTGGAAATTGAATCCAATAATTTTCAAAACCCGTATCTCGGTTATTTTTTGAGTTTCAGCAAGCGTACAAAGCTCAAAATATTCAACTTAAAATGCTCTTTATAATTGGTTCCTAGCAAAGTTTTTGCAACTTTAACCGTTTTTGAGATAATCCATTTTTTGAATTTGTTTTTTGAAAATCCAGTATCTTAGTTAATTTTTGAATTTCAGGGAGCAGGAAAAACTCAAAGGGTTTGTCTTAAAATGCTCTTTATTTTCTTTCTCCTGCTAAATTTCCGTAACTCTAACCATTCCCGAGATATTCAACATTTTTGCTTTTTTTGGAAATTGAATAGAATAATTTTCAAAATTCCGTATCTCGGTTATTTTTTGAGTTTCAGCAAGCGTACAAAGCTCAAAACATTCAACTTAAAATGCTCTTTATAATTGGTTCCTAGCAAAATTTTTGTAACTCTAACCATTCTTCAGATAATCAATTTTTTTTAATTTTTTTTTTGAAAATCCAGTATCTTAGTTATTTTTTGAATTTCAGGGAGCAGGAAAAACTCAAAGGGTTTGTCTTAAAATGCTCTTTATTTTCGGTCCCTTGCAAAATTTATGTAACTCTAACCATTTTCGAGATAATTAGTTTTTTTGAGTTTTTTTTTTCAAAATTTCTTTAACAATTTTTAAAATTCCATGTTTCGGTTATTTTTGGTATTTCAGCAAGCGTAAAAACCTCAAAATATTCAACTTAAAATAATCTTTGTAATTGGTTTCTAGCAAAATTACTGTAACTCTAACCATTTTAGAGATAATCAAATTTGTTTTTTGAAAATTCAGTGACTTAGTTATTTTTTGAGTTTCAGTGACCAAAAAAAAATCAAAATGTTTGTCATAAAAGTTTCTTTAATTTCGGTCTCTTGCAAAGTTTCCGTAACTCTGACCGTTTCCGAGATATTCAACTTTTTTGACTTTTGTTGGAAAGATGCATATTTGTCTCAAAATTTCGTGCACTTTTTCAAAAAATCGTCCATAACTCGTTTATTTGAAACATTCTGGTAAAACACACCAAATAACAAAAGAATGCTAATAAACTGGGCTATCACGTGACGTTGACGGGACCAGGCTAAGTTGTCCCGTTTGGCCGCTAGAGGGCGTCAAAGTTGATTCATTTTTTTTCGGATGAATATCTCGAAAACTTGTTGAGTTGAGGTAAGTCCTCAACTTTCTTTTTGATTTTTGACCATAACTGACTTACCTCAGCGGGTTCGGCGAGTTGCAACCGTTCCATATCGAATGGTTTGAGAAGATCCTCCTCCTCCTCCTCCTCCTCCCCACCGCCTGCTGAGGGAGAACGGTCCATGTACTCCAAACTGTCCAAATGCGCATCCAAACTGGTCACATTGATCGCTTCCACCGGTTTCGGATCTGTGACACTCATCAGACTGTCGAAAACGTCGAGCGCCCAATCAGATTGCTCCGTTTCCGGCTCCTCGGGCGAGCTCTTTGACACGTGACAGTTCTGGTGACGCGCCACCTCCAAGTCGGGCAACGATTTCGGCTCGTTTAACGTCTTCTTCTCGCTCTTGGTGCTCTTGGTCGCCTACAAACGGAAACAATTGACTTTGATTANTCCAGACTNNCGTGANGACTNCAACTNAGATTGGAGTANGAAATAGTTAATGACTNCNCTCCCGNGTACNNTGCCACTGGGCCGTACATGGGAACTTGGTNGNAGGCTNCNNATTTNNGCACGGNGCCTNCGTTTNNNTNGNCGTAGCGTTCTTNGTNGTANGCCACNNTCCAGGGCGTNNGNAGACCGGCNTAGACGGNGCNNAANATTNACAGGCAGTTGTACTCGNGGCTCNTNAGNTATGCCNCANNTAGCTNGCTAAAGTTCNNAGATNNGGNCTAACGCCNCCTAATGTTGAAATNNCNAGNNAANTATTAGNGTNGTCACNCTNAACCNTNAATCCCGCGTNCNTTGANGNGTCTCNANGNGANAATTAATGCGCGCCTGGACANNTGTCGCCTGNCCCGCNNANACANANTNCCACTCNTTCNCGNNNTGGGTNGGCGGGNATAAGNGTTANNGNCGNNCNNGGGGTCTTGCNGCGATCATGGCCAGGGACAGTCAGGGACAAAATCGCCTGTAAAACTCACTTGGAGTGAGAAAATGACTGTTTTAAGCACATTTTTGGAATCCTCATTAATTTTCTATCCAATAACATAAAAAAACACTACAAAAGTTGGTACAGCCAGGGAGAAAAGCGGTGTCAAAGTTTGAACTGCCAGAAACACAGTTTGAAAGGACAGTCAGGGACAAAATCGCCTGTAAAACTCACTTGGAGTGAGAAAATGACTGTTTTAAGCACATTTTTGAAATCCCCATTGAATTTCCTATCCAATAACATGAAAACACACTACAAAACTTGGTACAATCAGGAAAAAAAGTGGTGTCAAAGTTTAAACTGCCAGAAACACAGTTTGAAAGGACAGTCAGGGACAAAATCGCCTGTAAAACTCACTTGGAATGAGAAAATGACTGTTTTAAGCACATTTTTGAAATCCCATTGAATTTCCTATCCAATAACATGAAAAAACACTACAAAACTTGGTACAGTCAGAGAGGAAAGCGGTGTCAAAGTTTTAATTGACCAAAACACACTTTAGATGTTTATGGTTAATTATTTGACAGTGGTGACGTAATTAACCAGTTGGAATGTCATCTGACAGCTGTCACGTAGAGAGAAATTGCCAAAATCCGCGCCTTCAAGCTATAAAACTACAAAACATGCTGTGTAATTTGTGTAAATTCTCTGATAAGCATTTACAAGTTGATAGGTAAGAAATTGTGACAGTTGTGACGTTAGCTTGTATTTAAGCGGCTGCCTATCAAATAAAGTGTCAACTGTCAAAAAAAAACAAAATGGCGGCCGGGCTGTCAAATTTGCCCAAAACAAAGTAAAGTTATCATACACGTTTTCCTCATTCGACACTTTGTTGTTTAAGTCCAAATTACTGCCCTATTTGACCGACTTGGTATAGATTTTTATACGTCCATGGATAGCCAATAACGTGGGCTTTCCACCGATATGCAATATTGGTTGATTGGTTGCACAGTTTGGCAGCTAGAGGGCGCCCAAATTCCCCTCTGCAGACCGAAAGAGTGTTTTTGGCTTTAACCTCAAATAACTCGGTTATTTGGAAAGTTACGTCGAAAAGTCAGGGAAGGGAAAAGATAGTACAGACTGTGAGGTTTCCAAAAATATGACCTTGTAACTTTGACGATTCGGCCGCTAGAGGGCCTCAAAAAAACGAATAAATTAAAAATGACAGTTTACCTGTTATTGGCAGGTGTCAATTCCGTGTGAAATTCGACCAGAGGTGCCGTGTAGTCCCTTAAAGTTCTGGTGGTCACGTGGATCCAAGCGTTATAAAGTTTCAGTCTTTTACACATCTTCAGGACCTGATGGAGGTCTAAGCAATCTATAACCAAAAAAAAAATTAAAAAAAAAAACAAAAATAGTAATTAAGAAATTAAAAAAAGCAAAAAATTAAAAAAAACCTAATAAAAAAGATTAAAAATTAAAATCAATTAAAAATAATAAAAGCAAAAGAACAAATTAAAAACACAAAAAAAATTGAGATTAAAAGTTTAAATTAAATAAAAACAAAAACCATTTAAATATACAAACAAACCAAATAAAAACTGAAAAAAGAAGAAATAGAAATTAAATAAAATAAATAATGACAAATGGAAAACAAACGAAATAGAAAAAAAAATAAAATTAAATAATAATAAGAACAGAAACAAAAGACAATTAAAAATACAATTAAAAAAAAAATTGTGTTTAATTACCTAAATCCAAAGAAAGTAAGACAGTTTCCAACAGTTGCGGATCGGATTTTTCCAAAAAATCGACCAAAATCTGACAAACTGACGGTGACAGCCTGCGCAAAGTACCGCGACAAATGTGATCGGCAACAATGGCGAAATACCAATCCAACGTGCACTGATCGGTGCGAACGGAGTCGAACAGTTCGTTGCACAAAATGTCCCTGAAACGGAACGCACGCTGTGACAGCTGTCACGTCAAACGACACGTTGACGCGCAGCACCAGTTTCCGTGCGGCGGCAGAAACTCGTACTAGCGCTCCACGGTGACTGGTTTGACACGTTCTGACGTAGCCAACACTGTCACAGACACAGTGAAAACTGGCAAAATGTGCTCAAAAGTTGCAAAAATCACCGATTAGAAAAGAAAACGTGTTTCTGAGATTTATGACAGTTATTTTGACAGTTGTCACGTGACCGTCTAGCTAAATAGTGTCCTAGAACCACGTGACAACTGTCACTAACGTCAAAACTGTCAAACTGTGATCAAAAGTTGCAAAAATCAAAGTTTAGATAAGTTTTCTTGCAGTACTCGATATAAAACGGGTTTCTGGGTTATGACAGTTATTTTGACAATTGTCACGTGACTGGTTAGCTAAATAGTGTCCTAGAACCACGTGACAACTGTCACTAACGTCAAAACTGTCAAATTGTGATCAAAAGTTGCAAAAATCAGAGTTTAGATAAGTTTTCTTGCAGAACTCGATATAAAACGGGTTTCAGGGTTATGACAGTTATTTTGACAGTTGTCACGTGACTATCTAGCTAAACAATGTTCTAGCACCACGTGACAACTGTCACTAACGTCAAAACTGTCAAACTGTGATCAAAAGTTGCAAAAATCAGAGTTTAGATAAGTTTTCTTGCAGTACTCGATATAAAACGGGTTTCTGGGTTATGACAGTTATTTTGACAATTGTCACGTGACTGGTTAGCTAAATAGTGTCCTAGAACCACGTGACAATTGTCATACATACGTCAAAACTGTCAAATTCAAAAACGTATAGTGTTTCAACCACCACAAAGTTGGCTTGATGTCAAAAATTCATATTATCGCTTCACAGTGACTATTTTGACAGTTCTAACGTAGCTGTGATGGTGAGAATCACGTGACAACTGTCATACTTACGTCAGAACTGTCAATATAACGGACGTATAGCGTTTCAACCACAAAGTTTGCTTGCAGTATCAAAAACTCGGATTATCGCCTTACGATGACTATTTTGACAATTCTAACGTAGCAGTCATGGTAAAAATCACGTGACAATTGTCATAGATATTACGTACAAACATGATAATTGACCGTTTATAGAGGACACTGTAGGCTACAATCTGTCAAAAAAATCAAGTCGATACCTGTCAAAATAACCGAGTTATTGACTGTCAAAGTGACGGTAGTACAAATCGTGTCGTTCTAGTACATCCAGGCAAATTTCGTGCAATAACTCGGTCAGGTGACATTTTCTGTACAAACATGACATTTGACAGTTTGTAGAGGATACTTTGGGCTACAATTTGTCAAAAAAATCAATTCGATACCTGTCAAAATAACCGAGTTATTGACTGTCAAAGTGACGGTAGTACAAATCGTGTCGTTCTAGTACATCCAGGCAAATTTCGTGCAATAACTCGGTCAGGTGACACTTTCTGTACAATCATGACATATGACAGTTTGTAGAGGACACTTTGGGCTACAAGCTGTCAAAAAAGTCAACTCGATACCTGTCAAAATAACCGAGTTATCGCTATAAATACTTACATTTTATTTAATTTGACGCAGCAGCCGACGGCCGCCGCCAAACTGTCCCTGTCCACACGATTTTCGGTCAAATTGTCCAAATATTTCATTAACAGGTCAACGGTAAACGTTTCTTTGATTAGGCCCTCGTCAGACGCTAGATTTAACGCTTCCGACCATCGACCTATGCATAAGATTTGATACGAGTTGGTAAAACTGTCAAATTAGCCTTTTATCTTGTTTCTCTTTTATTTGTTTTTTTTTATTTATTTTTTTATTTTTTATATATTTTTTATTCAAAAAATTTGATGCGATTTGGTAAAACTGTCAAATTAGCCTTTTATCTTGTTTCTCTTTTATTTGTTTTTTTTTATTTATTTTTTTATTTTTTATATATTTTTTATTCAAAAAATTTGATGCGATTTGGTAAAACTGTCAAATTAGCCTTTTATCTTGTTTTTCTTGTTTCTCTTTTATTCGTTTTTTCTTTTAATTATTTTTTTCTTTTTTATGTATTTTTTATTCAAAAAATTTGATGCGATCTGGTAAAACTGTCAAATTAGCCTTTTATCTTGTTTTTCTTGTTTCTCTTTTCTTTGTTTTTTTTTATTTATTATTTTTTATGTATTTTTTATTCAAAAAATTTGATGCGATCTGGTAAAACTGTCAAATTAGCCTTTTATCTTGTTTCTTTTTTATTTGTTTTTTTTTTATTTATTTTTTTATTTTTTATATATTTTTTATTCAAAAAATTTGATGCGATCTGGTAAAACTGTCAAATTAGCCTTTTATCTTGTTTTTCTTGTTTCTCTTTTATTCGTTTTTTCTTTTAATTATTTTTTTCTTTTTTATGTATTTTTTATCCAAAAAATTTGATGCGATTTAGTAAAACTGTCAAATTAGCCTTTTATATTGTTCTTCTTGTTTCTCTTTTATTTGTTTTTTTTAATTATTTTTTATGTATTTTTTATTCATAAAATTTGATTCGATTTGGTAAAACAGTCAAATTGTTTTTTTTTTCTTGTTTTTCTTCTATTTTTTGTCTTTATTTTTTTCTTTTAATTGTTTTTTTTTCTTTTAATTGTTTCACACATATGTATACTCGCTTGAAACACCCTGTATAGTTACCTTGTTCGCTCAGAAACGCTATTCGCTCAGACCACGTGCGCAGTCTAACCATATGGACTGCTTTAGTACCTGAAAAATTTTAATTAACTAACTATCAGCAAAAATAATTAATTAAGGTTAGATTAGGTTCACAGTCAAGTTAAAGAGTGTCTTAATGTCACGTGACAACTGTCAATCACGTCACAACTGTCAAAATTAGCGTCAAACATAATGTGAAGCTATAAAATTGAAAAGAATAATCTCTGTTAAATAAAATAGAATTTATAGCTTTATAGATGGGTGTTTGACAGTTGTCAATTACGTGACAACTGTCAAATTTACCCTAAATCAGGAATGAGAAGCTATAAAAGGAAAAATCTTAATTTTCGTTCATTGAAATAGATTTAATAGCTTCATGAACGGGTTTTTGACAGTTGTGACGTCACAGTCAAGTTAAAAAGTGTCTTAATAACACCTGTCACCCGTCAATCATCTCACAACTGTCAAAACTAAGAACGTAAAGCTATAACCGGAAAAAGTGTTAATTTTTGTTGTTGGAATGGTTTTATAGCTTCATGGACGGGTTTTTGACAGTTGTGACATCACAGTTAAGTTAAATAGTGTCTTAGTATCACGTGACAACTGTTAATCACGTCACAACTGTCAAAATTACCCTAAATCAGGAACGTGAAGCTATGAAAGGAAAAATCTTAATTTTCTTTGATTGGAATGGATTTTATAGCTTCATGGACAGGTTTTTGACAGTTGTAACGTAACAGTAAAGTTAAAAAGTGTCTTAATATCACGTGTCAGCTGTCAATCACGTCAAAACTGTCAAAATTACCCTAAATCAGGAACGTGCAACTGTAAAAGGAAAAATCTTAATTTTCGTTCATTGAAATGGGTTTTATAGCTTCATGAACGGGATTTTGACAGTTATGACATCACAGTTACGTTAAAAAGGGTCTTATCGTCACGTGGCAACTGTCAATCACGTGACAACTGTCAAAATTACCCTAAATCAGGAACGTAAAGCTATAAAACGAAAAATCTTAATTTTTGTTTATTGAAATTGATTTTATAGCTTTTTGGACGTGTTTTTTGACAGTTGTGACGTCACAGTCAAGTTAAAAAGTGTCTTAATGTCACGTGTCAGCTGTCAATCACGTCACAACTGTCAAAATTACCCTAAATCAGGAACGTGAAGCTATAAAAGAAAAAATCTTAATTTTCGTTCATTGAAATGGATTTTATAGCTTCATGGACAGGTTTTTGACAGTTGTGACATAACAGTTAAGTTAAAAAGTGTCTTAATATCACGTGTCAGCTGTCAATCACGTCACAACTGTCAAAATTACCCTAAATTAGGAACGTGAAGCTATAAAAGAAAAAATCTTAGTTTTCGTTCATTGAAATGGATTTTATAGCTTCATGGACAGGTTAAAGTTAAAAAAGGCACGTTTTTATTTCCATCTGTTGTTACACACGGTTAACCTGATGGCACCAAAAGCGTTCGTAAATAATTTCCGATAGATATGATGGATTCTTTTTTGCGTTCGTATATTCATCCGTTGAACTAACGTTCAACCATGATGTAAACCGGGCGCAACCGGACTTTTTAAGTCGGTGGAAGGAAATGACATTTGTTGGTGATTGAATTTGTAATTTATTGGTTATGTTTTAGGTTTTTATTTTATAATAAAAAACTAATAAGAAAGACTATTTTTGAAGAAAACTATTTTTATAATAAGAAAACTCAAAAACATGGAAGAAAAGATTCTTGTATCTTTGGAGCATGGAGGAGTCGAAATACAGACTTCTCTAACTCCAGAAGAAATTGAAGAAATTTCAGCAGGTAAATCTACTGCTTTTTACTTTAAAGTTTCCACAGATTTTTTCTAATGTAGGTACCTACTTTATGACATTGTATTTTTTTCTTTTACTGCTTTACTATTTATGATTAGTATTTGTAGCGAGGAGTACCTACTCTGTGCAAATTAATGGATTTTAGGGTCCCTTTTAAAGCCATCATTACAAATTTATTTTACTGTAAATTTTTTTTTAGACCCATGCAAGTATCTGACCGTATTTCAGCGGCAGTTAAAAGCAAATGAACAAGTACAGTCAAGTGCTAATACTAAATCTTCAAAATTCTGGACAACATCTTCGATTAAACTCCTACTTAGTATAAGACTAGGTATGGAGGAGCAGTTTAATAACCCAACTTGCAAAAAAATGAAGCTATGGGATGATATTAGCAAGCAAAATGAAGGAAATGGGCATTCATGTAAATGGCAACGACTGTTACTCAAAATATAGAAATCTATTACAAACTTACAGAAGTAACAAGGAACGATCTATGAAAACTGGCGAAAGTAGGGTTCAGTGGGAATTTTTTGAAAACTTTGACACCGTTTTAGGAAATAAGGCTTCAACTATTCCCCCAGCTAACATTTTATCAACTAGTATAAACCAGACTGAGCCACCTGTACAAAGTTCAGAAGAGTTATCCACAGTGGCCACAGTCTCTTCAACTCAGAACCAGCAGAGAGTTTACTGGAGCATGTGCCACAACATAAAAAAAATAAAAAAATGTGGAGTTGTCTATCCCTCAATATTTATTTTACAAAAGAGAGAAAGATTGAAGAAAAGTGGAGGGAGAAAAAGGAATTGAAACTGAAAGAAATAGCTGCAATAAATAATGTGGCTAATGCTCTAAGAGCATTGTCAGGACAAAACCCTAGCACTGCCAGTGGTTCCAGCCATAAGAAAAGGAAGTACTCTGAATCAGAGTCTGATTAAATGGAAAAGTTACAATATAACTTATAAATAACTTAAAATGGAAAACCACTTCCTGTAAATGTTGTTCCTCATTTTTGTAATTAGGTGATAGAATATTTATTATTTAAGTTTTCTTAATGATTTTATTTTGATTTGATGTATATAAATGTTATCAGAAAATGTTAAATTGTTTGGACAATAAAACATTATAATCTTCTATTTACAAGTTTATTTGAAAAAAAACATATCTAATAACTTTATTTTAAGTAAACTCACTTCAGAGAAAAAAAACATGCATATCATAATATAGAATACAATTTAAACACTTAGTCCTAGGTTGTAAGAAGATAAAAAAAATCATGTTATGGATAATAACAGTCTTTCCCTTTTTTGTCTTCCCAGGCCATCTTCTCTTCCACCTCTCTCTCACCTTCCACATTATTTTCATCATTTTCATTCTCTTCTATGTCTAAGTTCATTCCGTTTTTTATTCTTAAATTGTGTAGTATACATGCAGCCACTACATAATATTTTAAATTTTTCTACATCTGCATCCAGGTATTTAAGCCTTCTAAATACTTGTTTTAGCATTCCAATGGCATTCTCTACTTGCACTCTAGAGCTAGATAATGTTTTATTAAATTTCTTGTGTCTAGCAGTTAAATGACCGTTATCTCTAAAAGGGGTCATTATAAAAACATCCAAAGGATATGCACTGTCACCTAATAAATGAAAATCTTCTGGCAATAAAGCTTGATTTTTTAATTTGTAATAAATTGGTGAGTTTTTCCAAACTCTTGCGTCATGTGTAAGACCCAGGCCAACCAAACTATATGTCAATAAACTCCATACGCGCATTACAGATTACTTGCAGAAGAGCTGAATGGAATCCTTTCCTATTGTAAAATGAGTTGTCATTTTTTTTAGGAGCCTTAATTGGAATGTGTGTTCCATCCACACAACCAATTACATTTGGAAATGATCCATTTCCTCGCAAATTATTAAATTCCAGACAGGTTTGATGAAATTTGTTTCCTACTGGCCATGTGACATAGACAGGCATTAATACACAAATGGCTTTCAACATTGTCAAAACAACTGCACAAGCATTTCCTCTGTTTAATCCAAAACGATCTCCAATGCTTCTGTATGAATCTGGAGTTGCTAAAATAAAAATAAACAATTACTGGAATATAAAGTTTTCTAATACCTTGAAGGCTAATTAAAAATACTTCTCATATAACTTACCCAAAGTCCATACTGTTATTAACAGAGCATGCAGTCTTTTAATTGGCGGTCTTCCAGGGCCAATGTCTTCATTATATTGTAATTCAGAACACAGATTCTTGAAGTAAAAGTTTAAAAGTAGATAACATTTTCTTAACTCCTGTACTAAGCTTACCTCAATTGCTGACTTTGTCAGTCGAAAATGCGATTTAAAATCATCTAATGAGTACCTAGAAACAACCTGCTCTATGTATTCATCTATTTTATGGTGCTTCTCTCTAGATGCAATCAATAACAACTCATCTGAAGAAGAACTGAAGATCTGAATCGTTTCTTTTTTTAGAGTGTTGCCATTGCTGCAACAACTGCAGCAACGTGTTTCCATTTTTTATGTTAATCTTTTTCGCTTCAAAACTTTCTCAAACCAAACAATGTTTAGGTTTATGAGGTTTAGACACCGGTTTAGGTAATTTAGGTTAAAAATACAAATTTTTGAGGTTATGGAGGATGGCAAGGGTGTTTGTTATTTCAACGGTATTTTGATGCCATCACATCTATTGACAATCAATTGACAGATCATCAGAGAAGCACCGAACTTCCATCTGATTCACCATAGCATAAAACTATGTTGAATTAAAACGCCCCTATAGTGTCTTAATATCACGTGACAACTGTCAATCACGTCACAACTGTCAAAATTACGCTAAATCAGGAACGTGAAGCTATAAAAGGAAAAATCTTAGTTTTCGTTCATTGAAATGGATTTTATAGCTTCATGGACAGGTTTTTGACAGTTGTGAGGTAACAGTTAAGTTAAAAAGTGTCTTAATATCACGTGTCAGCTGTCAATCACGTCACAACTGTCAAAATTACGCTAAATCAGGAACGTGAAGCTATAAAAGGAAAAATCTTAATTTTCGTTCATTGAAATGGATTTTATAGCTTCATGGACAGGTTTTTGACAGTTGTGACGTCACAGTAAAGTTAAAAAGTGTCTTAATATCACGTGACAACTGTCAATCACGTCACAACTGTCAAAATTACGCTAAATCAGGAACGTGAAGCTATAAAAGAAAAAAATCTTAATTTTCGTTCATTGAAATGGATTTTTATAGCTTCATGGACAGGTTTTTGACAGTTGTGACGTCACAGTAAAGTTAAAAAGTGTCTTAATATCACGTGACAACTGTCAATCACGTCACAACTGTCAAAATTACGCTAAATCAGGAACGTGAAGCTATAAAAGGAAAAATCTTAATTTTCGTTCATTGAAATGGATTTTATAGCTTCATGGACAGGTTTTTGACAGTTGTGACGTCACAGTAAAGTTAAAAAGTGTCTTAATATCACGTGACAACTGTCAATCACGTCACAACTGTCAAAATTACCCTAAATCAGGAACGTGAAGCTATAAAAGGAAAAAATCTTAATTTTCGTTCATTGAAATGGATTTTATAGCTTCATGGACAGGTTTTTGACAGTTGTGACATCACAGTAAAGTTAAAAAGTGTCTTAATATCACGTGACAACTGTCAATCACGTCACAACTGTCAAAATTACCCTAAATCAGGAACGTGAAGCTATAAAAGGAAAAATCTTAATTTTCGTTCATTGAAATGGATTTTATAGCTTTATGAACGGGTTTTTGACAGTTGTGACATCATAGTCAAGTTAAAAAGTGTCTAAATATCACGTGTCAGCTGTCAACTCCGACACAACTGTCAAAATTAGCGTCAAACAGAATGTGAAGCTATAAAATTGAAAAGTTGATTAAAGCAGAATTTATAGCTTTATGGATGGGTGTTTGACAGTTGTGACGTCACAATCCAGTTATGGAGGTCTTAGTGACAGCTGTCAATCACGGTCAAAATTACCCTCTATAAAATTGAAGAAGTTCGATTGCTTGATGGACGCGGGTGTTTGACAGTTCTGACGTCACAATCCAGTTATGGATCTTTTAGTATTTACTAAGTCAATTTCAATTTTTCCTTCTTTTTTTTTATTTTTGTTTAATTTTTCCTATTTTTTTAAATATTTTTTTCTTACTTTTTTAAATTGTTTTTAAATTCGTTTTTGTTTTTTTTTAATAATTTATTTTGTTTTATTTATTTATTTTTTTTTAAGATTGTTTTAATCATTTTTTTTAATATTAAAAATGTCAAGAAACTTGTTTAAAACCAGATAAAAATAACTTTGAAAAAGTTAGGTTAGGTTAGCATAAATTAGTAACTATTTTTTTCATTTATTTCTGTTTTATTAATATGTTAATTTATTTGTAATTTTTTAGTTTTTTTAATTTTGTTTACTTTTTTTTTCTTGATTTTTAATAAATTTAATTATGTTTAAATTTGTTAAAAAATTTTTTTTTAATCTTTTAAATACTTTTTTTAATATTAAAAACGTGAAAAAACTCACCTAAAACCCGATAAAAATCAATTTAAAAAAAGTTAGGTTAAGTTACGATAAATTAGTTAGTATTTTAGTTATTAATATGTTAATTTATTTATTTGTTTTTTTTTCTTTTTTTTATTGTTTGTTAAATTCGTTTTATTTTTTTTAATAAATTTAATTTTGTTTAATATTTTTTAAATACTTTTTTTATATTAAAAAGGTGAAAAAACTAACCTAAAACCAACAATTGGTACCGCGACTGCTCAAACTGTTGTAACAGGCGCGTTCGCCGGCCAATGCGAACGCTTCACTCACTCCGCCGCCCACCGCCAACGCCTTGAAATGGGCGGAACCGTAAACGAGCCCGGTGCCGCCCATTTCCAGCACCTCCAATTCGCGCTGACTGCGCACCTCGATCAAATGCAAATTCTCGTTCGAATCCAACAGCGCCAAATGGCGGGTGCCTGCAAAAACAAAAAAAGTTTTCGAAACTGTTGCCAAAAACTGATGAAACTAGTCTGAAACTTGATCACCCTGTATCTCGGTTATTTTCTGGAGTACAGGGTGGTTCAACCACTCAAAATAACCGTCTCGAGCTGCTCTTTCCAGTGGTGTTGGGCAAAAAATTATATCTTGAAAATTGCATACAGGGTGACCAAAAACAGTGACCCACTAACAGTTTTGTGTCCACCCTGTATACCGGCAATCTAATTGAGGTTCGTGAGTTACGCGGATCGGTTCAGTGGTTCTTTGAGAACATTTTTGCTCTCTTGCAATTTTTTTGTAACTTTACCGGTTTTTGAGATTTTTGCCTTAAATTGGTTTAACGCACTTTGACCCAAAAATTGGTCTTGAAACTTGCACACTCTGTATCTCGGTTATTTTCTGGAGTACAGGGTGGTTCAACCACTCAAAATAACCGACTCGAGCTGCTCTTTCCAGTGGTGTTGAGCAAAAAATTATATCTTAAAAATTGCATACAGGGTGACCAAAAACAGTGACCCACTAACAATTTTGTGTCCACCCTGTATACCGGCAATCGAATTGAGGTTCGTGGGTTACGTGGATCGGTTCAGTGGTTCTTTGAGAACATTTTTGCTCTCTTGCAATTTTTTTGTAACTTTAGCGGTTTTGAGATTTTTGCCAAAAATTGGTTTAACGCACTTTGACCCAAAAATTGGTCTTGAAACTTGCACACTCTGTATGTCGGTTATTTTCTGGAGTACAGGGTGGTTCAACCACTCAAAATAACCGTCTCGAGCTGCTCTTTCCAGTGGTGTTGGGCAAAAAATTATATCTTAAAAATTGCATACAGGGTGACCAAAAACAGTGACCCACTAACAGTTTTGTGTCCACCCTGTATACCGGCAATCGAATTGAGGTTCGTGGGTTACATGGATCAGTTTAGTGGTTCTTTGGAAACATTTTTGCTCTCTTGCAATTTTTTTGTAACTTTACCGGTTTTTGAGATTTTTGTCAAAAATTGGTTTAACGCACTTTGACCCAAAAATTGGTCTTGAAACTTGCACACTCTGTATCTCGGTTATTTTCTGGAGTACAGGGTGGTTCAACCACTCAAAATAACCGTCTCGAGCTGCTCTTTCCAGTGGTGTTGGGCAAAAAATTATATCTTGAAAATTGCATACAGGGTGACCAAAAACAGTGACCCACTAACAATTTTGTGTCCACCCTGTATACCGGCAATCGAATTGAGGTTCGTGGGTTACGTGGATCGGTTCAGTGGTTCTTTGAGAACATTTTTGCTCTCTTGCAATTTTTTTGTAACTTTACCGGTTTTTGAGATTTTTGCCAAAAACTGGTTTAACGCACTTTGACCCAAAAATTGGTCTTGAAACTTGCACACTCTGTATCTCGGTTATTTTCTGGAGTACAGGGTGGTTCAACCACTCAAAATAACCGACTTGAGCTGCTCTTTCCAGTGGTGTTGGGCAAAAAATTATATCTTAAAAATTGCATACAGGGTGACCAAAAACAGTGACCGGTTCACGTGGATCGGTTCAGTGGTTCTTTGGGAACATTTTTGGCAGCACAAATGGCGGTTATTTTTGAACTAAGCACAGTTTGTGCAACATTGCCTTTGACAGGCTGTCAAATCCGCCATTTTAAAGTTACAATCATGATTTTTGACTACAAAGTAGTCTTGGCAACACTGTACAACCAGAACAAATTTCAGAATTTTCACTGCTTTCACAAAGGAGATATTGAACCAAAATGGCAGTTGTTTTAGAACTAAGCACAGCTTGGGCAACGTTGCCTTTGACAGGCTGTCAAATCCGCCATTTTGAAGTTTCAACCGTGATTTTTGGCTACAAACAGCTTTGGCAACACCGTACAACCGTGTATAACACAATTTTTTCTCAGAATTTTTGAACGAGTTATTTAAGTAAAAACTGACTTTGACACTTTCCACTTTGACACCCTGTAACTCGGTTATTTTGACAGTTACAGGATGGTTCAATATATCAATTTGTAGCCCTTGAAATCCTCTTTTGATCACCCTGTATAGTGACAATAGTGAAAATGTCAAAACTGAGTTATTTAAGCACAAATACAGGGTGGACTGAATTTGACAGTTGCCACTTTGACACCCTGTAACTCTGTTATTTTGACAGTTACAGGGTGGTTCAATATACCAATTTGTAGCCTTTGAAATGCTCTTTTGACCACCCTGTATAGTGTCTACAGTAAAAATGTCAAACCATAAATAAATCGAAACTTACCGAGCCAATGCAGGGCGGTCATACTGTACGGTAACTCCACTTTACGTAACGGCATCATCCTGATGCGATTATTACTGTTTGCGGCACTGAAATTCGTTATTAGCCTGCAACACTTAAATCGATTAATCTCACCCGATTAATAAGAAATTTGCGGAAATCTGGCAACCTGGCGTAGTGTAAATGGTTGCCGCGCGCCCAGGCCAGGACCGGCTGAAACGTTTTTCCTATCGACACCAATTGCCACGAAATCAACGGCAACGCCGCCGATATTTTCGGCAATTGTTGATTAAAATGCACCTTTAGGCGCGGTTTCACCGATATCACGATAATCTGCAACCGACAAAACCACTTTAGGGCCACTTTTACTAATCCAAAGTTAACTTTACCGACACTTTGTGAGCGTTTGCAATTTCACACCTTAAAACCTAACCTAACTTAATCTTTGACCGTTGTGACGCGGTTGACAGCTGTCACGCGATATTAAGACACTATTTAACTTGACTGTGACGTCACAACTGTCAAAAACCCGTCCATGAAACTATAAAGCCCATTTCAGTAAACGAAAATTGAAGCTTTTACTTTTATAGCTTCACATCCTATTTGAGGCTTTTACTTTTGACAGTTTGTGACGTAATTGACAGCTGTCGCTGAACATTAAGACACTTCTTAAGTTGCTTGTAATGTCACAACTGTCAAATATTCAGCTAAGAAGATTAATCATTTTATAGCTTTACGTTCTTAGATTTGACAGTTGTGAAGTGATTGACAGCTGTCACATGACATTAAGACACTTTTTAACTTGACTGTGACGTCACAACTGTCAAAAACACGTCCATGAAGCTATAAAATCCATTTCAATCAACGAAAATTAAGATTTTTTCTTTTATAGCTTTACGTTCCTAGATTTGACAGTTGAGAGGTGATTGACAGCTGACACGTGACATTAAGACACTATCTAACTAGACTGTGACGTCACAACTGTCAAAAACACGTCCATGAAGCTATAAAATCCATTTCAATCAACAAAAATTAAGATTTTATCTTTTATAGCTTTACGTTCCTAGATTTGACAGTTGTGAGGTGATTGACAGCTGACACGTGACATTAAGACACTTTTTAACTTGACTGTGACGTCACAACTGTCAAAAACCCGTCCATGAAGCTATAAAATCCATTTCAATCAACAAAAATTACATTTTTCCTTTTATAGCTCTACGTTCCTAGATTTGACAGTTGTGAGGTGATTGACAGCTGACACGTGACATTAAGACACTTTTTAACTTGACTGTGACGTCACAACTGTCAAAAAACACGTCCATGAAGCTATAAAAATCCATTTCAATCAACAAAAATTAAGATTTTTCCTTTTATAGCTTTACGTTCCTAGATTTGACAGTTGTGAGGTGATTGACAGCTGACACGTGACATTAAGACACTATTTAACTTGACTGTGACGTCACAACTGTCAAAAAACACGTCCATGAAGCTATAAAAATCCATTAAGACACTATTTAACTTGACAGTGACTGTCACAACTGTCAAAAAACCCGTCCATGAAGCAATCAACGAAAATTACATTTTTCCTTTTATAGCTTTACGTTCCTAGATTTGACAGTTGTGAGGTGATTGACAGCTGACACGTGACATTAAGACACTTTTTAACTTGACTGTGACGTCACAACTGTCAAAAACACGTCCATGAAGCTATAAAATCCATTTCAATCAACAAAAATTAAGATTTTTCCTTTTATAGCTCGTTCCTAAAAAGTTGTGAGGTGATTGACAGCTCAAAAATTAAGACATGAAGCTTAAAATCCATTTCAACAAAAAAATTAAGATTTTATCTTTTATAGCTTTACGTTCCTAGATTTGACAGTTGTGATTGACAGCTGACACGTGACATTAAGACACTATCTTGACTGTGACGTCACAACTGTCAAAAACACGTCCATGAAGCTATAAAATCCATTTCAATCAACAAAAATTAAGATTTTCCTTTTATAGCTTTACGTTCCTAGATTTGACAGTTGAGAGGTGATTGACAGCTGACACGTGACATTAAGACACTATCTAACTAGACTGTGACGTCACAACTGTCAAAAACACGTCCATGAAGCTATAAAATCCATTTCAATCAACAAAAATTAAGATTTTATCTTTTATAGCTTTACGTTCCTAGATTTGACAGTTGTGAGGTGATTGACAGCTGACACGTGACATTAAGACACTATCTAACTAGACTGTGACGTCACAACTGTCAAAAACACGTCCATGAAGCTATAAAATCCATTTCAATCAACAAAAATTACATTTTTCCTTTTACAGCTTTACGTTCCTAGATTTGACAGTTGTGAGTGATTGACAGCTGACACGTGACATTAAGACACTTTTTAACTTGACTGTGACGTCACAACTGTCAAAAAACACGTCCATGAAGCTATAAAAATCCATTTCAATCAACAAAAATTACATTTTTCCTTTTATAGCTTTACGTTCCTAGATTTGACAGTTGTGAGGTGATTGACAGCTGTCACGTGACATTGAGATATTTATTTAACTTGACTGTGACGTCACAACTGTCAAATAACCTTCCATGAAGCTATAAAGTCCATTTCGACCAAAGGAAACTAAGACTTTCGATTTAATAGCTGCACGTTTATAATTGACGCTAATTTTGACATTTGTGACGTAGTTGATAAGGGTCACGTGACTGTTTTTAAGTCTGAAATAGCATCATTAAGATCACGTGACTGTTCTAAATTACTAAATTTAATTTTAGAGGTCACGTGACTGTTTTTAATGCCTAAATAGCATTCTTAATGTCACGTGACTATTTTAAATACCACAATGGTATTAAAAAGATCACGTGACTTGTGTCAATTACAAATTTAATTTTAGAGGTCACGTGACTGTTTTCAAGGTTAAAATGATCATTTAAAGGTCACGTGACTGTTTTCAAAGCTAAAATAGCATTCTTAATGTCACGTGACCGTTTTTACGGCTACAATGGCATCCTTTAAAACAGTCACGTGACTTTAAGGATGCCATTTTAAAAACCGTCACGTGACTATGTTTGCAGTCATTTCAGTCAATTTTTATAATATTTGACTATTTTTCAATGTTTTAGTTAATTTTAACCGACACTTTGTGAGTATTCGCAATTTAAGTTTGAAATTTAAACTTTTGACAGTTGTGACGTGGATGACAGCTGTCACACTGACAGACTAAGACGTGACGTCACATCACAACTGTTAAGCCCCGTTTTATTAACTCAAAAGTTAACTTTAACCGACACTTTGTGGGTATTCGCAATTTAGCCTTGAAATTGGAACTTTTGACAGTTGTGACGCGTGGCTGACAGACTCAAGAGACGTGACGTCACGCACAACTGTCAATCGGGTCTTATATATATGGAGTTACCTTGGACAGTGTTGCCATGGCGACCAGCACGTGTTTACTGAGAAATTGAATGTCGTGGCCTTGAACTAGCGGCTCAAACGCGCACACCTCGCCTCTCGCTCCTGAAAAGAGACATTTCGAGTCCCAAGTCCGGACCTGGAACAATGCTTAAGTGACTTTCGGTCAATTTTCAGGTTTTTGACCTAATTTTGAACATTTCTAGTCAATTGTTAGATTTTTGAACTAATTTTTAACATTCCTAGTCAAATTTTAGATGTTTTACTTTGTTTTCAACCGCTCCAGTCAATTTTATTGTTTTTGACATTGTTTTCAACATTTTTAGTCAATTTTCAAGTTTTTTACTTTGTTTTCAACATTTTTAGTCAAGTTTCAGGTTTTTGACCTAATTTTGAACATTCCTAGTCAATTTTCATGTTTTTGACCCAATTTTTAACATTCCTAGTCAAATTTTAGATGTTTTACTTTGTTTTCAACCGCTCCAGTCAATTTTATTGTTTTTGACATTGTTTTCAACATTTTTAGTCAATTTTCAGGTTTTTTATTTTGTTTTCAATATTTTTAGTCAAGTTTCAGGTTTTTGACCTAATTTTGAACATTTCTAGTCAATTGTTAGATTTTTGACCTAATTTTTAACATTCCTAGTCAAATTTTAGATGTTTTACTTTGTTTTCAACCGCTCCAGTCAATTTTATTGTTTTTGACATTGTTTTCAACATTTTTAGTCAATTTTCAGGTTTTTTATTTTGTTTTCAATATTTTTAGTCAAGTTTCAGGTTTTTGACCTAATTTTGAACGTTTCTAGTCAATTTTCATGTTTTTGACCCAATTTTTAACATTCCTAGTCAAATTTTAGATGTTTTACTTTGTTTTCAACCGCTCCAGTCAATTTTATTGTTTTTGACATTGTTTTCAACATTTTTAGTCAATTTTCAGGTTTTTTTACTTTGTTTTTTAGTCATAATTTTTTTTTGAGTTTAACATTCCTAGTCAAATTTTAGGTTTTTTGTTTTCAACCTAGTCAATTTTGAACGTTCCTAGTCAATTTTCATGTTTTTGACCCAATTTTTAACATTCCTAGTCAAATTTTAGATGTTTTACTTTGTTTTCAACCGCTCCAGTCAATTTTATTGTTTTTGACATTGTTTTCAACATTTTTAGTCAATTTTCAGGTTTTTTATTTTGTTTTCAATATTTCTAGTCAAGTTTCAGGTTTTTGACCTAATTTTGAACGTTCCTAGTCAATTTTCATGTTTTTGACCCAATTTTTAACATTCCTAGTCAAATTTTAGATGTTTTACTTTGTTTTCAACCGCTCCAGTCAATTTTATTGTTTTTGACATTGTTTTCAACATTTTTAGTCAATTTTCAGGTTTTTTATTTTGTTTTCAATATTTTTAGTCAAGTTTCAGGTTTTTGACCTAATTTTGAACGTTCCTAGTCAATTTTCATGTTTTTGACCCAATTTTTAACATTCCTTGTCAAATTTCAGATGTTTTCAACATTTCTAGTCAATTTTTAAGTTTTTGACCTAATTTTGCACATTCTTAGTCAAATTTCAGATGTTTTACTTTGTTTTCAACATTTCTAGTGTCAATTTCCAGGTTTTTGACTTTGTTTTCAACATTTTTAGTCATTTTTCAGGTTTTACTTTGTTTTCAACATTTTTAGTCAATTTCCAGGTTTTTGACTTTGTTTTCAAAATGCCTACTAAATTTTCAGGTTTTTGACCTAATTTTGAACATTCCTAGTCAAATTTCAGATGTTTTACTTTGTTTTCAACATTTCTAGTGTCAATTTCCAGGTTTTTGACTTTGTTTTCAACATTTTTAGTCATTTTTCAGGTTTTACTTTGTTTTCAACATTTTTAGTCAATTTCCAGGTTTTTGACTTTGTTTTCAAAATGCCTACTCAATTTTCAATTTTTAACATTCCTAGTTTTTAGATGACCCAAGTTTTTAACATTGTTTTTCAACATTGTCAAATTTCAATATGTTTTCAACATTTCTAGTCAATTTTTAAGTTTTCCTAGTCAATTTTCATGTTTTTGACCCAATTTTTAACATTCCTTGTCAAATTTCAGATGTTTTCAACATTTCTAGTCAATTTTTAAGTTTTTGACCTAATTTTGCACATCTCTTAGTCAAATTTCAGATGTTTTACAACATTTGTTTTCAACATTTTAGTCATTTTTTTTTACTTTGTTTTTAACATCAATTTTCTGGTTTTTGACTTTGTTTTCAAAATTCCTACTGACAAATTTCAGATGTTTTACTTTGTTTTCAACATTTCTAGTTTTCAACATTGTTTTCAACATTTTTAGTCAAGTTTCAGGTTTTTACTGTTGAAACATTACCAGTCAGTTTTCTACTTTTCACCTAATTTTTAACATTTCTAGTCAAAATTGATTAAGTTGTCAATTTTGTTTCAACATTTTTGAGGTTTTTATGTTTTCAAATGTTCAATTTTCAAATTTTAACCGAGTCGAAAACGCTATAAAAAGCGTTAAAAACGTCCCTGAAACATTTTTAATCACTTGAAAACAACACTTTTCACCTAATTTTTAACATTTTAGTGTAAAATGTTGAAATGTTCTAAAAATGTTCAAAAGTTCTACCGCTATCAAAAACGTCCCTGAACACTGTAAAAAGCGTTAAACACATGGAAACAATACATGGAAACAATTTTTTGGAGTTTCTGGTGTAAAATGTTCAAAAGTTGTACCAAGTCTAAAACGCTTTAAAACTGTAGAAAAATAACATTAAACGCTTGAAAACGACATTTTTTGAGGTTTTTATTGTAAAATGTTGAAAAGGTCTAAAAATGTTTAGTAAGTCAAAACGCGAAAATGTCTCGGAGCAATTAGAAATGACGTTTTTAAGGTTTTTAATGTAAAATATTCTGTAAAATGTTGTAAAATGTTCAAATAGTACTACCAAGCCTAAAATGTTGTCAAACGCTTGAAAACGACATTCTTGACGGTTTTAGTGTAAAGCGACATTTTTGACGATTTTAGTGTAAAATGTTCAAAAGTTCTACCAAATCTAAAATGTTGTCAAACGCTTGAAAACGACATTCTTGACGGTTTTAGTGTAAAATGTTCAAAAGTTCTACCAAATTTAAAATGTTCAAAAAATGTCATCAAATGCTTGGAAATTACATTTTTAAGGTTTTTAATGTAAAATATTCGAATGTTGTTCAAAATGTTCAAAAGTTCTACCAAGTCTAAAATATTCTAAAAATGTTGTCAAACGCTTGAAAACGACATTCTTGACGGTTTTAGTGTAAAATGTTCAAAAGTTGTTCTTTTTTTAGTAAATTGGAAATTTACTCACCCCCAGTCTTTTGTTGAAAC
Organism: Ips nitidus; assembly: GCA_018691245.2. NCBI lineage: Eukaryota > Metazoa > Arthropoda > Insecta > Coleoptera > Curculionidae > Ips > Ips nitidus. Next base: position 7,573,730 of record CM042800.1, on the reverse strand, counting down.
CCAACGTGAACACGCACCCCGACGAATCACCGCACAGAGCGAAATTACTGAAAAAAGTGAATCGAAGATGGAGAACGGCCGTTTGGGGCGCGTGCGCGTCCGCCATTCGTCGTAACAAATCGCCATTTTTCGCATCCAACATGGTCACCAATCCGCGTTCGTAGCTGCGAAAAAGCTCAAGCGTTGGCAACGTCGCCCGCCCGTCCCATCAACTGTCACTCACCCGACCAATAAGCGTGCACTGTCCAAGTTGAAGGCGAGCGCCGACACGGCACCCTGATCGGCGCAGCAAGCGTCGCAGTGATACCAACGCAAATTTTGGTGTGCGTCGAAACACATGACGTAACCGTGTGACGTACCGATCGCGACATACTTCAAACTCGTGCAAATGACGGTTGGTAGACCGGTTTTGGCTCGGTCCTGTCAAATGTCAAAAAAAAAATCTGTCACAAACGTCAAATGTTGCCAATTTTTTTAAAAATTTGTATTTTGAGGTCAAATTGCAGTTTTCAAGTCAATTTTCATAAATTTAATGTCATTTTCAGATTTGTCGGTCAATTTTTATGAATCTGACGTCAACTAGCAGTTTTTAATTAAATTGTCATAAATTTGACGTCAATTCTCAATTTTCAAAAAAAATTTCATAAATTTAAAATCATTTTCAAATTTTTGGGTCAATTTTCATGAATTTGACGCCAATTTTCAATTTTAAAGCCAGATTTTATGAATTTGACACCAATTTGCAGTTTTGAAGCCAAATTTCATAAATTTAAAGTCATTTAGCAGTTTTCAAGTCAATTGTTAGAAATTTGACACCAATTTGCAGTTTTCAAACCAGTTTTCATGAATTTGACGTCAATCTTGAGTTTTCAAGTCAATTTATATGAATTTAAAGCCTTCATCAGGTTTTTTCTCAATTTTTATGAATTTGACACCAATTTGCAGGTGTCAAGTCAATTTTTATAAATTTGACACCCATTTGCAGTCTTCAAGTCAATTTTCATGAATTTGACGTCCATTTGCAGTTTTTATATCAGTTTGCATGAATTTGGCATCAATTGCAGTTTTCTAAGTCAATTTTCATGAATTTGACTCCAATTTGCTGTTTTCAAGTAAATTTCTATGAATTTAATGTCATCATCAGGTTTGTTGGTGAATTTTCATGAATTTGACACCAATTTGCAGTTTTCAAGTCAATTTTCATGATTTTGACGTCAATCTCGAGTTTTCAAGTCAATTTTTATGAATTTAATGCCATCATCAGGTTTTTTGCTCAATTTTCATAAATTTGACATCAAATTGCAGTTTTTAAGTCAATTTTCATAAATTCTACATGAATTTGCAGTTGTCTAAGTCAATTTTCATGAATTTGACACCAATTTGCAGTTTTCTAAGTAAATCTTCATGAATTTGACACCAATTAGCAATTTTCACGACAATCTCCAGTTTTCAAGTCAATTTTTATGAATTTAATGCCATCATCAGGTTTTTGATCAATTTTCATGAATTTGACACCAATTTGCAGTTTTCAAGTCAATTTTAATGAATTTGAGGTTAACTTGCAGTTTTCAAGTCAATTTTAATGAATTTAATGTCATCATCAGGTTTCTTGGTTAATTTCCATGAATTTCCAGTTTTCTAAGTCAATTTTCATAGATTTTACATCGATTTGCAGTTTTCAAGTCAATTTTAATGAATTTAATGTCATCATCAGGTTTTTTGGTGATCTTTCATAAATTTGACATGAATTTCCAGTTTTCTAAGCCAATTTTCATAAATTTGACATCAATTTGCAGTTTTCAAGTAAATTTTAATAAATTTAATGTCATCATCAGGTTTTTTGGTTAATTTCCATGAATTTCCAGTTTTCTAAGTCAATTTTCATAAATTTGACATCAATTTGCAGTTTTCAAGTCAATTTCTATGAATTTAATGTCATCATCAGGTTTTTTGGTGATCTTTCATAAATTTGACATAAATTTCCAGTTTTCTAAGCCAATTTTCATAAATTTGACATCAATTTGCAGTTTTCAAGTCAATTTTAATGAATTTAATGTCATCATCAGGTTTTTTGGTTAATTTCCAGTTTTCTAAGTCAATTTTCATAAATTTGACATCAATTTGCAGTTTTCAAGTCAATTTTAATGAATTTAATGTCATCATCAGGTTTTTTGGTTAATTTCCATGAATTTCCAGTTTTCTAAGTCAATTTTCATAAATTTGACATCAATTTGCAGTTTTCAAGTCAATTTTTAATGAATTTAATGTCATCATTAGGTTTTTTGGTGATCTTTCATAAATTTGACATAAATTTCCAGTTTTCTAAGCCAATTTTCATAAATTTGACATCAATTTGCAGTTTTCAAGTCAATTTTAATGAATTTAATGTCATCATTAGGTTTTTTGGTTAATTTCCATGAATTTCCAGTTTTCTAAGTCAATTTTTCATAATTTGACATCAATTTGCAGTTTTCAAGTCAATTTTAATGAATTTAATGTCATCATTAGGTTTTTGGTTAATTTCCATGAATTTCCAGTTTTCTAAGTCAATTTTCATAAATTTGACATCAATTTGCAGTTTTCAAGTCAATTTTAATGAATTTAATGTCATCATTAGGTTTTTTTGGTTAATTTCCATGAATTTCCAGTTTTCTAAGCCAATTTTCATAAATTTGACATCAATTTGCAGTTTTCAAGTCAATTTTAATGAATTTAATGTCATCATTAGGTTTTTGGTGATCTTTCATAAATTTGACATAAATTTCCAGTTTTCTAAGCCAATTTCATAAATTTGACATCAATTTGCAGTTTTCAAGTCAATTTTAATGAATTTAATGTCATCATTAGGTTTTTTGGTTAATTTCATGAATTTCCAGTTTTCTAAGTCAATTTTCATAAATTTGACATCAATTTGCAGTTTTCAAGTCAATTTTAAAGAATTTAATGTCATCATTAGGTTTTTTGGTTAATTTCCATGAATTTCCAGTTTTCTAAGCCAATTTTCATAAATTTGACATCAATTTGCAGTTTTCAAGTCAATTTTAATGAATTTAATGTCATCATCAGGTTTTTTGGTTAATTTCCATGAATTTCCAGTTTTCTAAGTCAATTTTCATAAATTTGACATCAATTTGCAGTTTTCAAGTCAATTTTAATGAATTTAATGTCATCATCAGGTTTTTTGGTTAATTTCCATGAATTTCCAGTTTTCTAAGTCAATTTTCATAAATTTGACATCAATTTGCAGTTTTCAAGTCAATTTCTATGAATTTAATGTCATCATCAGGTTTTTTGGTGATCTTTCATAAATTTGACATAAATTTCCAGTTTTCTAAGCCAATTTTCATAAATTTGACATCAATTTGCAGTTTTTCAAGTCAATTTTAATGAATTTAATGTCATCATTAGGTTTTTTGGTTAATTTCCATGAATTTCCAGTTTTCTAAGTCAATTTTCATAAATTTGACATCAATTTGCAGTTTTCAAGTCAATTTTAATGAATTTAATGTCATCATTAGGTTTTTGGTAATTTCCATGAATTTCCAGTTTTCTAAGCCAATTTTCATAAATTTGACATCAATTTGCAGTTTTCAAGTCAATTTTAATGAATTTAATGTCATCATTAGGTTTTTTGGTTAATTTCCATGAATTTCCAGTTTTCTAAACCAATTTTCATAAATTTGACATCAATTTGCAGTTTTCAAGTCAATTTTAATGAATTTAATGTCATCATCAGATTTTTTTGATTAATTTCCATAAATTTCCAGTTTTCTAAGTCCATTTTCATAAATTTTCAATCAATTTTGCAGTTTTTTCAAGTCAATTTCTATGAATTTAATGTCATCATCAGGTTTTTTGGTTAATTTCCATGAATTTCCAGTTTTCTAAGTCAATTTTCATAAATTTGACATCAATTTGCAGTTTTCAAGTCAATTTATATGAATTTAATGTCATCATCAGGTTTTTTGGTGATCTTTCATAAATTTGACATGAATTTCCAGTTTTCTAAGCCAATTTTCATAAATTTGACATCAATTTGCAGTTTTCAAGTCAATTTTAATGAATTTAATGTCATCATTAGGTTTTTTGGTTAATTTCCATGAATTTCCAGTTTTCTAAGTCAATTTTCATAAATTTGACATCAATTTGCAGTTTTCAAGTCAATTTTAATGAATTTAATGTCATCATTAGGTTTTTTGGTTAATTTCCATGAATTTCCAGTTTTCTAAGCCAATTTTCATAAATTTGACATCAATTTGCAGTTTTCAAGTCAATTTTAATGAATTTAATGTCATCATCAGGTTTTTTGGTTAATTTCCATGAATTTCCAGTTTTCTAAGTCAATTTTCATAAATTTGACATCAATTTGCAGTTTTCAAGTCAATTTTAATGAATTTAATGTCATCATTAGGTTTTTTGGTTAATTTCCATGAATTTCCAGTTTTCTAAGCCAATTTTCATTAAATTTGACATCAATTTGCAGTTTTCAAGTCAATTTTAATGAATTTAATGTCATCATTAGGTTTTTTGGTTAATTTCCATGAATTTCCAGTTTCTAAGTCAATTTTCATAAATTTGACATTCAATTTGCGTTTTCAAGTCAATTTTAATGAATTTAATGTCATCATTAGGTTTTTTGGTTTTAATTTCCATGAATTTCCAGTTTTCTAAGCCAATTTTCATAAATTTGACATCAATTTGCAGTTTTCAAGTCAATTTTAATGAATTTAATGTCATCATCAGATTTTTGATTAATTTCCATAAATTTCCAGTTTTCTAAGTCCATTTCATAAATTTTCAATCAATTTGCAGTTTTCAAGTCAATTTCTATGAATTTAATGTCATCATCAGGTTTTTGGTTAATTTCCATGAATTTCCAGTTTTCTAAGTCAATTTTCATAAATTTGACATCAATTTGCAGTTTTCAAGTCAATTTATATGAATTTAATGTCATCATCAGGTTTTTTGGTGATCTTTCATAAATTTGACATGAATTTCCAGTTTTCTAAGCCAATTTTCATAAATTTGACATCAATTTGCAGTTTTCAAGTCAATTTAATGAATTTAATGTCATCATTAGGTTTTTTGGTTAATTTCCATGAATTTCCAGTTTTCTAAGTCAATTTTCATAAATTTTGACATCAATTTGCAGTTTTCAAGTCAATTTTAATGAATTTAATGTCATCATTAGGTTTTTTGGTTAATTTCCATGAATTTCCAGTTTTCTAAGCCAATTTCATAAAATTTGACATCAATTTGCAGTTTTCAAGTCAATTTTAATGAATTTAATGTCATCATTAGGTTTTTTTGGTTAATTTCCATGAATTTCCATTTTCTAAACCATTTTCATAAATTTGACATCAATTTGCAGTTTTCAAGTCAATTTTAATGAATTTAATGTCATCATCAGATTTTTTGATTAATTTTCCATAAATTTCCAGTTTTCTAAGTCCATTTTCATAAATTTTCAATCAATTGCAGTTTTCAAGTCAATTTCTATGAATTTAATGTCATCATCAGGTTTTTTTTTTTTGGTTAATTTCCATGAATTTCCAGTTTTCTAAGTCAATTTTCATAAATTTGACATCAATTTGCAGTTTTTTCAAGTCAATTTATATGAATTTAATGTCATCATCAGGTTTTTTGGTGATCTTTCATAAATTTGACATGAATTTCCAGTTTTCTAAGCCAATTTTCATAAATTTGACATCAATTTGCAGTTTTCAAGTCAATTTTAATGAATTTAATGTCATCATCAGGTTTTTTGGTTAATTTCCATGAATTTCCAGTTTTCTAAGTCAATTTTCATAAATTTGACATCAATTTGCAGTTTTCAAGTCAATTTATATGAATTTAATGTCATCATCAGGTTTTTTGGTGATCTTTCATAAATTTGACATGAATTTCCAGTTTTCTAAGCCAATTTTCATAAATTTGACATCAATTTGCAGTTTTCAAGTCAATTTTAATGAATTTAATGTCATCATCAGATTTTTTGATTAATTTCCATAAATTTCCAGTTTTCTAAGTCCATTTTCATAAATTTTCAATCAATTTGCAGTTTTCAAGTCAATTTCTATGAATTTAATGTCATCATCAGGTTTTTTGGTTAATTTCCATGAATTTCCAGTTTTCTAAGTCAATTTTCATAAATTTGACATCAATTTGCAGTTTTCAAGTCAATTTATATGAATTTAATGTCATCATCAGGTTTTTTGGTGATCTTTCATAAATTTGACATGAATTTCCAGTTTTCTAAGCCAATTTTCATAAATTTGACATCAATTTGCAGTTTTCAAGTCAATTTTAATGAATTTAATGTCATCATCAGGTTTTTTGGTTAATTTCCAGTTTTCTAAGTCAATTTTCATAAATTTGACATCAATTTGCAGTTTTCAAGTCAATTTCTATGAATTTAATGTCATCATCAGGTTTTTTGGTTAATTTCCATGAATTTCCAGTTTTCTAAGTCAATTTTCATAAATTTTACATCAATTTGCAGTTTTCAAGTCAATTTTTAATGAATTTAATGTCATCATCAGGTTTTTTGGTGATCTTTCATAAATTTGACATGAATTTCCAGTTTTCTAAGCAATTTTCATAAATTTGACATCAATTTGTAGTTTTCAAGTCAATTTCTATGAATTTAATGTCATCATCAGGTTTTTTGGTTAATTTCCATGAATTTCCAGTTTTCTAAGTCAATTTTCATAAATTTGACATCAATTTGCAGTTTTCAAGTCAATTTATATGAATTTAATGTCATCATCAGGTTTTTTGGTGATCTTTCATAAATTTGACATGAATTTCCAGTTTTCTAAGCCAATTTTCATAAATTTGACATCAATTTGCAGTTTCAAGTCAATTTTTAATGAATTTAATGTCATCATCAGATTTTTTGATTAATTTCCATAAATTTCCAGTTTTCTAAGTCCATTTTCATAAATTTTCAATCAATTTGCAGTTTTCAAGTCAATTTCTATGAATTTAATGTCATCATCAGGTTTTTTGGTTAATTTCCATGAATTTCCAGTTTTCTAAGTCAATTTTCATAAATTTGACATCAATTTGCAGTTTTCAAGTCAATTTATATGAATTTAATGTCATCATCAGTTTTTTTGGTGATCTTTCATAAATTTGACATGAATTTCCAGTTTTCTAAGCCAATTTTCATAAATTTGACATCAATTTGCAGTTTTCAAGTCAATTTTAATGAATTTAATGTCATCATCAGGTTTTTTGGTTAATTTCCAGTTTTCTAAGTCAATTTTCATAAATTTGACATCAATTTGCAGTTTTCAAGTCAATTTCTATGAATTTAATGTCATCATCAGGTTTTTTGGTTAATTTCCATGAATTTCCAGTTTTCTAAGTCAATTTTCATAGATTTTACATCGATTTGCAGTTTTCAAGTCAATTTTAATGAATTTAATGTCATCATCAGGTTTTTTGGTGATCTTTCATAAATTTGACATGAATTTCCAGTTTTCTAAGCCAATTTTCATAAATTTGACATCAATTTGTAGTTTTCAAGTCAATTTCTATAAATTTAATGTCATCATCAGGTTTTTTGGTTAATTTCCATGAATTTCCAGTTTTCTAAGTCAATTTTCATAAATTTGACATCAATTTGCAGTTTTCAAGTCAATTTCTATGAATTTAATGTCATCGTCAGGTTTTTTGGTTAATTTCCATGAATTTCCAGTTTTCTAAGTCAATTTTCATAGATTTTACATCGATTTGCAGTTTTCAAGTCAATTTTAATGAATTTAATGTCATCATCAGGTTTTTGGTGATCTTTCATAAATTTGACATGAATTTCCAGTTTTCTAAGCCAATTTTCATAAATTTGACATCAATTTGCAGTTTTCAAGTCAATTTCTATGAATTTAATGTCATCATCAGGTTTTTTGGTTAATTTCCATAAATTTCCAGTTTTCTAAGTCAATTTTCATAAATTTGACATCAATTTGCAGTTTTCAAGTCAATTTCTATGAATTTAATGTCATCATCAGGTTTTTTGGTTAATTTCCATAAATTTCCAGTTTTCTAATTCAATTTTTCATAAATTTGACATCAATTTGCCGTTTTCAAGTCAATTTCTATGAATTTTAATGTCATGCGTCAGGTTTTTTGGTTAATTTCCATGAATTTCCAGTTTTCTAAGTCAATTTTCATAGATTTTACATCGATTTGCAGTTTTCAAGTCAATTTTAATGAATTTAATGTCATTCATCAGGTTTTTTTGGTGATCTTTCATAAATTTGACTTCAAATTGCAATTTTTAAGTCAATTTTCATAAATTTTACATGAATTTGCAGTTGTCTAAGTCAATTTTCATGAATTTGACACCAATTTGCAGTTTTCTGAGTAAATCTTCATGAATTTGACACCAATTAGCAATTTTCACGACAATCTCCAGTTTTCAAGTCAATTTCTATGAATTTAATGTCATCATCAGGTTTTTTGTTGAATTTTTATGAATTTGACATAAATTTCCAGTTTTCTAGTCAATTTTCATAAATTTGACATCAATTTGCAGTTTTCAAGTCAATTTTAATGAATTTAAAGTCATCATCAGGTTTTTTGGTTAATTTACATGAATTTCCAGTTTTCTAAGCCAATTTTCATAAATTTGACATCAATTTGCAGTTTTCAAGTCAATTTTAATAAATTTAATGTCATCATCAGGTTTTTTGGTTAATTTCCATGAATTTCCAGTTTTCTAAGTCAATTTTCATAAATTTGACATCAATTTGCAGTTTTCAAATCAATTTCTATGAATTTAATGTCATCATCAGGTTTTTTGGCGATCTTTCATAAATTTGACATGAATTTCCAGTTTTCTAAGCCAATTTTCATAAATTTGACATCAATTTGCAGTTTTCAAATCAATTTCTATGAATTTAATGTCATCATCAGGTTTTTTGGCGATCTTTCATAAATTTGACATGAATTTCCAGTTTTCTAAGCCAATTTTCATAAATTTGACATCAATTTGCAGTTTTCAAGTCAATTTCTATGAATTTAATGTCATCATCAGGTTTTTTGGTTAATTTTCATAAATTTGACACCAATTTGCATGTTGTGCAATTTTCTAAGTCAATTTTCATAAATTTGACGTTTCCAAGTCAATGTCTATGAATTTAATGTCATTGATGGTTTGTTGGTGAATTTTCATGAATTTGACACCAATTTGTAGTTTTCAAGTCAATTTCTATGAATTTAATGTCATCATCAGGTTTTTTGGTGATCTTTCATAAATTTGATATAAATTTCCAGTTTTCTAGCCAATTTTCATAAATTTTACATCAATTTGCAGTTTTCAAGTCAATTTTAATGAATTTAATGTCATCATCAGGTTTTTTGGTTAATTTCCAGTTTTCTAAGTCAATTTTCATAAATTTGACATCAATTTGCAGTTTTCAAGTCAATTTCTATGAATTTAATGTCATCATCAGGTTTTTTGGTGATCTTTCATAAATTTGACATGAATTTCCAGTTTTCTAAGCCAATTTTCATAAATTTGACATCAATTTGCAGTTTTCAAGTCAATTTCTATGAATTTAATGTCATCATCAGGTTTTTTGGTGATCTTTCATAAATTTGACATGAATTTCCAGTTTTCTATGCCAATTTTCATAAATTTGACATCAATTTGCAGTTTTCAAGTCAATTTCTATGAATTTAATGTCATCATCAGGTTTTTGGTGATCTTTCATAAATTTGACATGAATTTCCAGTTTTCTAAGCCAATTTTCATAAATTTGACATCAATTTGTAGTTTTCAAGTAAATTTTAATAAATTTAATGTCATCATCAGGTTTTTTGGTTAATTTCCATGAATTTCCAGTTTTCTAAGTCAATTTTCATAAACAACGTTACCTGGNATCGANNGNCCNATCATTCNTTGGGNCCNGTGNGTTACCCGCNANANTNTNNCCCGGNTNNCNTANTGNACTCACTCAAACTTANCGNCACGGACATGCNAAGACTCGATACNGTTATACACCGNGGNGCCCCNANCNANTAGCGGACGTANCCANCACTCGCNGGGCACTGGTACNGGGAGCACNATNTANCATACNTGCTNNAGAAGCGTGAGTNCTAGGGAANGTGTTCGGAGGTTACNANNAGNAATCACANCGGNNNGCCCGATNNACCAGGNGGGANGAAAANNGNNNCCCCNTNCGTAATCGGCAGCTAGNGTNATNCGGTAGGNNATAATTCTNNNGACAGCCCTTGCGNTGCTCNNTGGNGGNCNTNGGGANACCGCAAATNTNAGCGNNGANNNCNTNAAATAGAAGTNGNNTCTTTCNGGAACTACACCTCTGCCNATNGCCCTATATCNTGTCACCGTGATAACCTATAGACCTTTTGTTTTTTTTTCGAAAAAATCAAGTTTGTACTGGTTTTCTACTAAATCGAAGACGGGGAATTCAATGGTTACCTTTATTTTTGCGTAGCTTTAAAACAAACCGAGTTTTTAAAGGAGAAACTTTGCTTAAATGAAGTTTCTCGACTTGGGTGACAGATACAGCAAAAATGACAGTTGGAATGGATTCCCCGTCCCCAAATTAGTCGAAAACGAGTACAAACACGACCATCGTATCTAAATTCAAAATGGCGGAAACTTAAAATGTCGGTTAACGCTGCCATTTTGTTTTTTTTCGTAAAAAAAATCAAGTTTGTACTGGTTTTCTACTAAATCGAGGACGGGGAATCCAGTGGTGATGTCCGTTTCGCAGTCGCTTTCACACAAACCCGATTTTTTCGGTAAAAAAACCATTTTTTTGCGTTCTTGCAGCCCTGGAAACGGAAGGAATCTTCCGAAGATCGGCGAACGCGAGCAAAGTGAGAACGCTGAAGGACGCGGCCAATTTGGGGCAAATTTTGCAGTTCGACGATCCTCACGAGGCTGCGGTGTTGCTGAAAAAATTTCTCCGGGAATTGAAGGAGCCATTGTTGACCTACGCCCTCTACGATGAAATTATGCACTTTCAAAGTGAGTTTTTCTTTTGTTTTTTTTTTTTTGACATAAATGTCAATGTCATTCAGGTTGGAGCAAAGACGAACAGCTGCGCAACGTGTCCATTTTGGTGATGGAAAAGTTACCGGAAGACAACTACAAAATACTCAAGTACATTGTGGGATTTTTGTCTAGGGTGAGTTGATTTTTCTTAACACTATACAGGGTGATCAAAAGAGCATTTCAAGGCCTACAAATTGGTATATTGAACCACCCTGTAACTGTCAAAATAACCGAGTTACAGGGTGTTAAAGTGGCAACTGTCAAATTTAGTCCACTTTGTATTTGTGCTTAAATAACTCAGTTTTGACATTTTTACTAAAAACACTATACAGGGTGGTCAAAAGAGCATTTCAAGGCCTACAAATTGGTATATTGAACCACCCTGTAACTGTCAAAATAACCGAGTTACAGGGTGTTAAAGTGGCAACTGTCAAATTTAGTCCACTCTGTATTTGTGCTTAAATAACTCAGTTTTGACATTTTCACTAAAAACACTATACAGGGTGGTCAAAAGAGCATTTCAAGGCCTACAAATTGGTATATTGAACCACCCTGTAACTGTCAAAATAACCAAGTTACAGGGTGTCAAAGTGGCAACTGTGAAATTTAGTCCACTCTGTATTTGTGCTTAAATAACTCAATTTTGACATTTTCACTATTGTCACTATACAGGGTGGTCAAAAGAGCATTTCAAGGCCTACAATTTGGTATAGTGAACCACCCTGTAACTGTCAAAATAACCGAGTTACAGGGTGTTAAAGTGGTAACTGTCAAATTCAGTCCACTCTGTATTTATGCTTAAATAACTCAATTTTGACATTTTCACTATTGTCACTATACAGGGTGGTCAAAAGAGCATTTCAAGGCCTACAATTTGATATAGTGAACCACCCTGTAACTGTCAAAATAACCGAGTTACAGGGTGTTAAAGTGGTAACTGTCAAATTCAGTCCACTCTGTATTTATGCTTAAATAACTCAATTTTGACATTTTCACTAAAAACACTATACAGGGTGATCAAAAGAGCATTTCAAGGCCTACAAATTGGTATATTGAACCACCCTGTAACTGTCAAAATAACCGAGTTACAGGGTGTTAAAGTGGTAACTGTCAAATTCAGTCCACTCTGTATTTGTGCTTAAATAACTCAATTTTGACATTTTCACTAAAAACACTATACAGGGTGATCAAAAGAGCATTTCAAGGCCTACAAATTGGTATAGTGAACCACCCTGTAACTGTCAAAATAACCGAGTTACAGGGTGTTAAAGTGGCAACTGTCAAATTCAGTCCACTCTGTATTTATGCTTAAATAACTCAATTTTGACATTTTCACTATTGTCACTATACAGGGTGGTCAAAAGAGCATTTCAAGGCCTACAAATTGATGTATTGAACCACCCTGTAACTGTCAAAATAACCGAGTTACAAAGTGTCAAAGTGGCAACCGTCAAATTTAGACAGTTTGTCATAAACAGTCATTTTGAATTGTCAGTGCCAGATACGTCAAAGTAAGTCGCATAAACAAATTTGACAGCTCTATCCGAAACTGACAATTGTCATTTTTTTGACATCTGTCAAGGTTTTGATTAAGGTGATGAGAACAAGAAAACGGACCGCCATTTTGTTTGTTTTTTTTTTTCATTTTCCTGATTAAAAAGCTATATTTGCAGTGTCACGTGACTGTTGCTTGCAAAAATGTAATAATTATTGATAATTTCCAATTAATTTTAGGTAAATAGACAATTTGGCAACATTGCAACAGATCAGGCTTAAATTAAGCAAAAAAATTACAATTTGGCAACAAATTAGGGAAAGTGTTTAACTTTGGCAATGTTGCTAAAATTTGTTGAAAATTGAAATAACGGCAATTTGGTAACGTTGGATTTTTTTTTGTAATTTATGGGTAATGTCAGTTTACTAAATTATTAATAATTCAATAAACATTTGGTCAAAAATGTTAGTTTGGCAACCATGCAAAAATTTGAAAATTAATTAGAAATGTTAGTTTTACACCGTTGCCCATTATGTTCACGGGTAAATTTCAATTTAATTTTTTTTTTTTTTTTTTTTTTTTTTATTTTTATTTTTTTTTTTAATTTTTTTTATTTTTTTATTTTTTTTTTTTTTTTTCCCACAACTTTCATTTCCTACACTTTGTTATAGCTCTTTAAATAATGGAGCTACGCTCAGTCAAAATAGAGTTATTTAAAAAAAAAACAGTTTGGTGTTGCATCCAGTTACTTTGTAGCCTTGTAACTCCTTAAGGAGGCTCTTAAGGGCAAAAACACTTGAATACAATCTTGTAGAGAATGAAATTCCCCACAACTTTCATTTCCTACACTTTGTTATAGCTCTTTAAATAATGGAGCTACGCTCAGTCAAAATAGAGTTACTTAAAAAAAAAAAACAGTTTGGTGTTGCATCCAGTTACTTTGTAGCCTTGTAACTCCTTAAGGAGGCTCTTAAGGGCAAAAACACTTGAATACAATCTTGTAGAGGATGAAATTCCCCACAACTTTTATTTCCTACACTTTGTTATAGCTCTTTAAATAATGGAGCTACGCTCAATCAAAATGGAGTTATTTAAAAAAAAAACAGTTTGGTGTTGCATCCAGTTACTTTGTAGCCTTGTAACTCCTTAAGGAGGCTCTTAAGGGCAAAAACACTTGAATACAATCTTGTAGAGGATGAAATTCCCCACAACTTTTATTTCCTACACTTTGTTATAGCTCTTTAAATAATGGAGCTACGGTCAATCAAAATAGAGTTATTTAAAAAAAAAACAGTTTGGTGTTGCATCCAGTTACTTTGTAGTCTTGTAACTCCTTAAGGAGGCTCTTAAGGGCAAAAACACTTGAATACAATCTTGTAGAGGATGAAATTCCCCACAACTTTTATTTCCTACACTTTGTTATAGCTCTTTAAATAATGGAGCTACGCTCAGTCAAAATAGAGTTACTTAAAAAAAAAAACAGTTTGGTGTTGCATCCAGTTACTTTGTAGCCTTGTAACTCCTTAAGGAGGCTCTTAAGGGCAAAAACACTTGAATACAATCTTGTAGAGGATGAAATTCCCCACAACTTTTATTTCCTACACTTTGTTATAGCTCTTTAAATAATGGAGCTACGGTCAATCAAAATAAGTTAGAGTTATTTAAAAAAAAACAGTTTGGTGTTGCATCCAGTTACTTTGTAGCCTTGTAACTCCTTAAGGAGGCTCTTAAGGTCAAAAACACTTGAATACAATTTTGTAGAGGATGAAATTCCCCACAACTTTTATTTCCTACACTTTTGTTATAGCTCTTCAAATAATGGAGCTACGCTCAGTCAAAATGGAGTTACTTAAAAAAAAAAAAACAGTTTGGTGTTGCATCCAGTTACTTTGTAGTCTTGTAACTCCTTAAGGAGGCTCTTAAGGGCAAAAATACTTGAATACCAATCTTGTAGAGGATGAAATTCCCCACAACTTTCATTTCCTACACTTTGTTATAGCTCTTAAATAATGGAGCTACGCTCAATCAAAATAGAGTTACTTAAAAAAAAAAAAAGTTTGGTGTTGCATCCAGTTACTTTGTACCTTGTAACTCCTTAAGGGAGATCTCTTAAGGGCAAAAATACTTGAATACAATTTTGTAGAGGATGAAATTCCCCACAACTTTCATTTCCTACACTTTGTTATAGCTCTTTAAATACTGGAGCTACGCTCAGTCAAAATAGAGTTACTTAAAAAAAAAAACAGTTTGGTGTTGCATCCAGTTACTTTGTAGTCTTGTAACTCCTTAAGGAGTCTCTTAAGGGCAAAAACACTTGAATACAATCTTGTAGAGGATGAAATTCCCCACAACTTTTATTTTCCTACACTTTGTTATAGCTCTTTAAATAATGGAGCTACGCTCAGTCAAATTAGAGTGATACTTAAAAAAAAAAACAGTTTTGGTGTTGCATCCAGTTACTTTGTAGTCTTGTAACTCCTTAAGGAGGCTCTTAAGGGAAAAATATACTTGAATACCATCTTGTAGAGGATGAAATTCCCTACAAACTTTCATTTCCTACACTTTGTTATAGCTCTTCAAATAATGGAGCTACGCTCAGTCAAAATAGAGTTACTTAAAAAAAAAAACAGTTTGGTGTTGCATCCAGTTACTTTGTAGCCTTGTAAGTCCTTAAGGAGGCTCTTAAGGGCAAAAACACTTGAATACAATCTTGTAGAGGATGAAATTCCCTACAACTTTTATTTCCTACACTTTGTTATAGCTCTTTAAATAATGGAGCTACGCTCAGTCAAAATAGAGTTACTTAAAAAAAAAAACAGTTTGGTGTTGCATCCAGTTACTTTGTAGTCTTGTAACTCCTTAAGGAGGCTCTTAAGGGCAAAAATACTTGAATACCATCTTGTAGAGAATGAAATTCCCCACAACTTTCATTTCCTACACTTTGTTATAGCTCTTTAAATAATGGAGCTACGCTCAGTCAAAATAGAGTTACTTAAAAAAAAACAGTTTGGTGTTGCATCCAGTTACTTTGTAGCCTTGTAACTCCTTAAGGAGGCTCTTAAGGGCAAAAACACTTGAATACAATCTTGTAGAGGATGAAATTCCCTACAACTTTCATTCTTTATACTTTTTTCGTAGCTCGCCAAATAAGCTCGTTTTTTTCCATATTTTTAGGTTATGGAACGTTCCGATTTAAACAAAATGAACGCGCAAAATCTGGCGGTCGTTTTCGGTCCGAATCTGATCTGGTCCGAGCTTGTGTCAATGTCATTGGCCGCCATCGGACCAATCAACATGTTTACCCACTTTTTGTTGCAGCATCACAACGACGTTTTTATGATTTAGGCCATCATCAGGTAAACCGCAGCCATATTTTAATACACACACACACACAAGTGATTCTATTATTAATTATTATTGATTTAATGCGAAAAAGACGCTTTTAAGCGAATTATTATACAGGGTGTGCTGTTCCAATCAATTTAAGAATTTTCCATTTTTTTTTGTTTCTTCCTGTATATACCACTATTTTACCTAAACACTGTGTATAATATTAAACTATAATAACTTTCAGATTATTTAAAATAGATTTGGTTAAATGTTGCGTAATCGTGGCCTTGATAAAATGACATTTAGAAAACGTCAAACGTTTGATACGTCAAATGTCAAAAGTCAGGATGCCAAGTGTCACAACTGTCATTTTCACGCCAAAAACTGTCGAATTTCAAAGTGACCTTTGGGCAATACAAAAACGTAATTTTGCCATTGAAACAAGGTAAAATGTCACAATTCAGGTAGCAAAGTGTCATAATCTGTCATTCCACTTGTCAGAACTGTCATTCTCTGACTAAAAGTGTCAAAATTTTAAGTGAAAATAAAACAAAGACAAAACTATTATTTTGACAATAATACTGCAAATTTGCAAGGTTAATTGTCAAAATTCAGTTAGCAAAGTGTCATATTCTGTCAATGTCAAAACTGTCATTTTGACATTGAAACTGCAAATTTTCAAGGTTAAACGTCAAAATTCAGTTAGAACGTGTCATAATCTGTCATTTTCTAACTGAAAGTGTCAAAAAATAAAGTAAAAATTGGAAAATAAAAAAAAATCAAAACTGTCATTTTGACACTAAAACAGTAACATTTTAAAGGTCAAATGTTAAAATTCAGTAAGCAAAGTGTCATATTCTGTCATTTCACTTGTCAGAACTGTCATTCTCTGACTAAAAATGCCAAAATTTTAAGTGAAAATAAAAAAAAGACGAAACTGTTATTTTGACAATGAAACTGCGAATTTTCAAGGTTAAACATCAAAATTCAGTTAGAACGTGTCATAATCTGTCAAAACTGTCATTTTCTGACTGAAAGTGTCAAAAAATAAAGTAAAAATTGGAAAATAAAAAAAAATCAAAACTGTCATTTTGACACTAAAACAGTAAAAAAATCAAAACTGTCATTTTGACACTAAAACAGTAACATTTTAAAGGTCAAATGTTAAAATTCAGTTAGCAAAGTGTCATATTCTGTCATTTCACCTGTCAAAACTGTCATTTTCTGACTGAAAGTATCAAAGTTTAAAGTGAAAATAAAAAAAAAGACAAAACTGTTATTTTGACAATGAAACTGCGAATTTTCAAGGTTAAACGTCAAAATTCAGTTAGCAAAGTGTCATATTCTGTCATTCTCTGACTAAAAGTGCCAAAATTTTAAGTAAACTGTCAATTTCTGATTGAAAGTGTCAAAAAATAAAGTGAAAATTGATAAATAAAAAAACTGTTATTTTGACATTGACACTGCACATTTTAAAGGTCAAATGTTAAAATTTAGGTAGAAAAGTGTCATATTCTGTCATCCCACTTGTCAGAACTGTCATTCTCTGACTGAAAGTGTCAAAATTTTAAGAGAAAATAAAAAAAGGCAAAAAGGTTAAACATCAAAATTCAGTTAGAAAGTGTCATCATCTGTCAGAACTGTCATTTTCTGACTGAAAGTGTCAAAATTTCATATGAAAATTGGGAAATTAAAAAAACAAAACAAAACTGTCATTTTGACACTGAAACAGTTACATTTTAAGTCAAATGTTAAAATTCAGTTAGCAAAGTGTCATATTCTGTCATTCCACTTGTCAGAACTGTCATTCTCTGACTAAAAGTGCCAAAATTTTAAGTGAACTGTCAATTTCTGATTGAAAGTGTCAAAAAATAAAGTGAAAATTGATAAATAAAAAAATAAAAAAACTGTTATTTTGACATTGACACTGCACATTTTAAAGGTCAAATGGTTAAATTTAGGTAGAAAAGTGTCATATTCTGTCATTTCACTTGTCAGAACTGTCATTCTCTGACTGAAAGTGTCAAAATTTCATGTGAAAATTGGGAAATTAAAAAAACAAAACAAAACTGTCATTTTGACACTAAAACAGTTACATTTTAAAGATCAAATGTTAAAATTCAGTTAGCAAAGTGTCATATTCTGTCATTTCACCTGTCAGAACTGTCATTCTCTGACTGAAAGTGTCAAAATTTTAAGAGAAAATAAAAAAAGGCAAAAAGGTTAAACATCAAAGTTCAGTTAGAAAGTGTCATAATCTGTCAGAACTGTCATTTTCTGACTGAAAGTGTCAAAATTTCATATAAAAATTGGGAAATTAAAGAAACAAAACAAAACTGTCATTTTGACACTGAAACAGTTACATTTTAAAAGTCAAATGTTAAAATTCAGTTAGCAAAGTGTCATATTCTGTCATTTCACCTGTCAGAACTGTCATTCTCTGACTGAAAGTGTCAAAGTTTCAAGTGAAAAGTGACAGAATGTAAACAAACAAGTTTCAAGGTCAAACTGTCATTCTACTTGTCAAAAGTGTCAAGTTCTGCAGCTGAAACTATCATAATTCAAAATGACAGTTGGGCTAGACAAATGTCAAACAGAGAAAAAATTAAATTGAAAAATTTAGTTTTTTGAAAATATCTGAAAAACGGAAATGACGTTTTCTAATTGTAATTTTTTTAAGGATTCCACGATTATTCTGAACACACTGTATAAATATAATAAATAAATATTAAAGTTGCTGTAGAAAAGTCCATTAATGGTAAAAAGAGTGAGTGAGAGAGAGAGAGAAAGTTTTAAATTGACGTGCGTCACTTGACAGAGTTGGTCTGTCACTTGCGCGCTAAATATCTCAGAAACTAAATCGATTTTTGTATAAAACAATGATTTGGGTCACCGTGTAGCTCTGAGTAAAATATACAGAATGTCCCATTAAAAATAGGCTTGACTTTCCAGTCAAACTGTTTCTGGCGCAGTCTGCAGGATTTGTGCGTGACCACCTAAAAAAAACTTCCGTCTTTGTCTTGCTCATTGATTTACTAATAGCTCTCTCTCTCTCTCTTTACTTAGTTGAGTGTAAACTCGAAATGTAATTAATTGTTAGGTAATTTAGTCCATAATACCAAAGAAAAAAGTATATTGTTTATTATAACATATTATACAAAAAAAAATTCCTTTTTTACGTGAATTCCATAAAAATGTTAATCTTCAGTATTAATTTGTTCTGTTTATTTTTATAATGTAACTTTGTTTAACAAACCTTAAATAAAGAAAAAAAAACAGTTTAAACTTACAAGGTGATTTATTTATTGTTCTTTAATAAATATGAAATGGTGCAGCTTTTTTGACATTTTGGGTAGCCATCTTGGATTTTCTTCCAACCGGTGACAGTTAACGTCAAATCGACAGTTGTAATGAACTTACCGAACCTAAATTAGTCGAATGAGATTATTTTTTTTTTACATTTTGAGGCGCCATTTTGAATTCCATGTTGCACCTCTTTTTAAAGATAATTCCTAGTAGATTGAAGGAAAAACCAACAAAATGGCGTCTAAGGCCGCCATTTTGAATTTTCTGTCAAAAATCCATGTTGCACCTCTTTTTAAAGATAATTCCTAGTAGATTGAAGAAAAAACCAACAAAATGGCGTCTAAGGCCGCCATTTTGAATTTTCTGTCAAAAATCCATGTTGCACCTCTTTTTAAAGATAATTCCTAGTAGATTGAAGGAAAAACCAACAAAATGGCGTCTAAGGCCGCCATTTTGAATTTTCTGTCAAAAATCCATGTTGCACTTCTTTTTAAAGATAATTCCTAATAGATTGAAGGAAAAACCAACAAAATGGCGTCTAAGGCCGCCATTTTGAATTTTCTGTCAAAAATCCATGTTGCACCTCTTTTTAAAGATAATTCCTAGCAGATTTAAGGAAAAACCAACAAAATGGTGTCTTTGGACTTAATTTAGAATTATCTGTCAAAAATCCATGTTGCACTTCTTTTTAAAGATAATTCCTAGCAGATTTAAGGAAAAACCAACAAAATGGCGTCTAAGGCCGCCATTTTGAATTATCTGTCAAAAATCCATGTTGCACCTCTTTTTAAAGGAAATTTATAGCAAATTTCAAGAAAAACGAACAAAATGACGTCTAAGGCCGCCATTTTGAATTATCTGTCAAAAATCCATGTTGCACCTCTTATTAAAGATAATTCCTAGTAGATTGAAGGAAAAACCAACAAAATGACGTCTAAGGCCGCCATTTTGAATTTTCTGTCAAAAATCCATGTTGCACTTCTTTTTAAAAATAATTCCTAGTAGATTGAAGGAAAAACCAACAAAATGGCGTCTAAGGTCGCCATTTTGAATTATCTGTCAAAAATCCATGTTGCACTTCTTTTTAAAGGAAATTTATAGCAAATTTCAAGAAAAACGAACAAAATGACGTCTAAGGCCGCCATTTTGAATTTTCTGTCAAAAATCCATGTTGCACCTCTTTTTAAAGATAATTCCTAGTAGATTGAAGGAAAAACCAACAAAATGGCGTCTAAGGCCGCCATTTTGAATTATCTGTCAAAAATCCATGTTGCACTTCTTTTTAAAGATAATTCCTAGTAGATTGAAGAAAAAACCAACAAAATGGCGTCTAAGGCCGCCATTTTGAATTTTCTGTCAAAAATCCATGTTGCACTTCTTTTTAAAGATAATTCCTAGTAGATTGAAGGAAAAACCAACAAAATGGCGTCTAAGGCCGCCATTTTGAATTTTCTGTCAAAAATCCATGTTGCACCTCTTTTTAAAGATAATTCCTAGTAGATTGAAGGAAAAACCAACAAAATGGCGTCTAAGGACTTCATTTTGAATTATCTGTCAAAAATCCATGTTGCACTTCTTTTAAAGATAATTCCTAGCAGATTTAAGGAAAAACCAACAAAATGGTGTCTAAGGCCGCCATTTTGAATTATCTGTCAAAAATCCATGTTGCACTTCTTTTTAAAGATAATTCCTAGTAGATTGAAGGAAAAACCAACAAAATGGCGTCTAAGGCCGCCATTTTGAATTTTCTGTCAAAAATCCATGTTGCACCTCTTTTAAAGATAATTCCTAGCAGATTGAAGGAAAAACCAACAAAATGGTGTCTAAGGCCGCCATTTTGAATTTTCTGTCAAAAATCCATGTTGCACTTCTTTTTAAAGATAATTCCTAGTAGATTGAAGGAAAAACCAACAAAATGGCGTCTAAGGTCGCCATTTTGAATTATCTGTCAAAAATCCATGTTGCACTTCTTTTTAAAGGATAATTTATAGCAAATTTCAAGAAAAACGAACAAAATGACGTCTAAGGCCGCCATTTTGAATTATCTGTCAAAAATCCATGTTGCACCTCTTATTAAAAATAATTCCTAGTAGATTGAAGGAAAAACCAACAAAATGGCGTCTAAGGCCGCCATTTTGAATTTTCTGTCAAAAATCCATGTTGCACTTCTTTTTAAAAGATAATTCCTAGTAGATTGAAGGAAAAACCAACAAAATGGCGTCTAAGGTCGCCATTTTGAATTTTCTGTCAAAAATCCATGTTGCACTTCTTTTTAAAGGAAAATTTATAGCAAATTTCAAGAAAAACCAACAAAATGACGTCTAAGGCCGCCATTTTGAATTATCTGTCAAAAATCCATGTTGCACCTCTTTTTAAAGATAATTCCTAGTAGATTGAAGGAAAAACCAACAAAATGGCGTCTAAGGTCGCCATTTTGAATTATCTGTCAAAAATCCATGTTGCACCTCTTATTTAAAGATAATTCCTAGTAGATTGAAGGAAAAACCAACAAAATGGCGTCTAAGGCCGCCATTTTGAATTTTCTGTCAAAAATCCATGTTGCACTTCTTTTTAAAGATAATTCCTAGTAGATTGAAGGAAAAACCAACAAAATGGCGTCTAAGGTCGCCATTTTGAATTTTCTGTCAAAAATCCATGTTGCACCTCTTTTTAAAGATAATTCCTAGCAGATTTAAGGAAAAACCAACAAAATGGCGTCTAAGGCCGCCATTTTGAATTATCTGTCAAAAATCCATGTTGCACTTCTTTTTAAAGATAATTCCTAGTAGATTGAAGGAAAAACCAACAAAATGGCGTCTAAGGCCGCCATTTTGAATTTTCTGTCAAAAATCCATGTTGCACTTCTTTTTAAAGATAATTCCTAGTAGATTGAAGGAAAAACCAACAAAATGGCGTCTAAGGCCGCCATTTTGAATTTTCTGTCAAAAATCCATGTTGCACTTCTTTTTAAAGATAATTCCTAGCAGATTTAAGGAAAAACCAACAAAATGGCGTCTAAGGCCGCCATTTTGAATTATCTGTCAAAAATCCATGTTGCACTTCTTTTTAAAGATAATTCCTAGTAGATTGAAGGAAAAACCAACAAAATGGCGTCTAAGGCCGCCATTTTGAATTTTCTGTCAAAAATCCATGTTGCACCTCTTTTTAAAGATAATTCCTAGTAGATTGAAGGAAAAACCAACAAAATGGTGTCTAAGGCCGCCATTTTGAATTTCTGTCAAAAATCCATGTTGCACTTCTTTTTAAAGATAATTCCTAGTAGATTGAAGGAAAAACCAACAAAATGGCGTCTAAGGCCGCCATTTTGAATTTTCTGTCAAAAATCCATGTTGCACCTCTTTTTAAAGATAATTCCTAGTAGATTGAAGGAAAAACCAACAAAATGGTGTCTAAGGCCGCCATTTTGAATTTTCTGTCAAAAATCCATGTTGCACTTCTTTTTAAAATAATTCCTAGTAGATTGAAGGAAAAACCAACAAAATGGCGTCTAAGGCCGCCATTTTGAATTTTCTGTCAAAAATCCATGTTGCACTTCTTTTTAAAGATAATTCCTAGTAGATTGAAGGAAAAACCAACAAAATGGCGTCTAAGGACGCCATTTTGAATTATCTGTCAAAAATCCATGTTGCACTCTTTTTAAAGATAATTCCTAGTAGATTGAAGGAAAAACCAACAAAATGGCGTCTAAGGCCGCCATTTTGAATTTTCTGTCAAAAATCCATGTTGCACTTCTTTTTAAAGATAATTCCTAGTAGATTGAAGGAAAAACCAACAAAATGGCGTCTAAGGCCGCCATTTTGAATTTTCTGTCAAAAATCCATGTTGCACTTCTTTTTAAAGATAATTCCTAGTAGATTGAAGGAAAAACCAACAAAATGGCGTCTAAGGCCGCCATTTTGAATTTTCTGTCAAAAATCCATGTTGCACCTCTTTTTAAAGATAATTCCTAGTAGATTGAAGGAAAAACCAACAAAATGGCGTCTAAGGACGCCATTTTGAATTATCTGTCAAAAATCCATGTTGCACCTCTTTTTAAAGATAATTCCTAGTAGATTGAAGGAAAAACCAACAAAATGGCGTCTAAGGCCGCCATTTTGAATTTTCTGTCAAAAATCCATGTTGCACTTCTTTTTAAAGATAATTCCTAGTAGATTGAAGGAAAAACCAACAAAATGGCGTCTAAGGCCGCCATTTTGAATTTTCTGTCAAAAATCCATGTTGCACTTCTTTTTAAAGATAATTCCTAGTAGATTGAAGGAAAAACCAACAAAATGGCGTCTAAGGTCGCCATTTTGAATTATCTGTCAAAAATCCATGTTGCACTTCTTTTTAAAGATAATTCCTAGTAGATTGAAGGAAAAACCAACAAAATGGCGTCTAAGGCCGCCATTTTGAATTTTCTGTCAAAAATCCATGTTGCACCTCTTTTTAAAGATAATTCCTAGTAGATTGAAGGAAAAACCAACAAAATGACGTCTAAGGCTGCCATTTTGAATTTTCTGTCAAAAATCCATGTTGCACGTCTTTTTAAAGATAATTCCTAGTAGATTGAAGGAAAAACCAACAAAATGGCGTCTAAGGCCGCCATTTTGAATTTTCTGTCAAAAATCCATGTTGCACTTCTTTTTAAAGATAATTCCTAGTAGATTGAAGGAAAAACCAACAAAATGGCGTCTAAGGCCGCCATTTTGAATTTTCTGTCAAAAATCCATGTTGCACCTCTTTTTAAAGATAATTCCTAGTAGATTGAAGGAAAAACCAACAAAATGGCGTCTAAGGCCGCCATTTTGAATTTTCTGTCAAAAATCCATGTTGCACTTCTTTTTAAAGATAATTCCTAGTAGATTGAAGGAAAAACCAACAAAATGGCGTCTAAGGCCGCCATTTTGAATTTTCTGTCAAAAATCCATGTTGCACTTCTTTTTAAAGATAATTCCTAGTAGATTGAAGGAAAAACCAACAAAATGGCGTCTTTGGACTTAATTTAGAATTATCTGTCAAAAATCCATGTTGCACTTCTTTTTAAAGATAATTCCTAGTAGATTGAAGGAAAAACCAACAAAATGGCGTCTAAGGCCGCCATTTTGAATTTTCTGTCAAAAATCCATGTTGCACTTCTTTTTAAAGATAATTCCTAGTAGATTGAAGGAAAAACCAACAAAATGGCGTCTAAGGCCGCCATTTTGAATTTTCTGTCAAAAATCCATGTTGCACCTCTTTTTAAAGATAATTCCTAGTAGATTGAAGGAAAAACCAACAAAATGGCGTCTAAGGACGCCATTTTGAATTTTCTGTCAAAAATCCATGTTGCACCTCTTTTTAAAGATAATTCCTAGTAGATTGAAGGAAAAACCAACAAAATGGCGTCTAAGGCCGCCATTTTGAATTTTCTGTCAAAAATCCATGTTGCACTTCTTTTTAAAGATAATTCCTAGTAGATTGAAGGAAAAACCAACAAAATGGCGTCTAAGGCCGCCATTTTGAATTTTCTGTCAAAAATCCATGTTGCACCTCTTTTTAAAGATAATTCCTAGTAGATTGAAGGAAAAACCAACAAAATGGCGTCTAAGGCCGCCATTTTGAATTTTCTGTCAAAAATCCATGTTGCACTTCTTTTTAAAGATAATTCCTAGTAGATTGAAGGAAAAACCAACAAAATGGCGTCTAAGGCCGCCATTTTGAATTTTCTGTCAAAAATCCATGTTGCACTTCTTTTTAAAGATAATTCCTAGTAGATTGAAGGAAAAACCAACAAAATGGCGTCTAAGGCCGCCATTTTGAATTATCTGTCAAAAATCCATGTTGCACTTCTTTTTAAAGATAATTCCTAGTAGATTGAAGGAAAAACCAACAAAATGGCGTCTAAGGCCGCCATTTTGAATTATCTGTCAAAAATCCATGTTGCACCTCTTTTTAAAGATAATTCCTAGTAGATTGAAGGAAAAACCAACAAAATGGCGTCTAAGGCCGCCATTTTGAATTATCTGTCAAAAATCCATGTTGCACCTCTTTTTAAAGATAATTCCTAGTAGATTGAAGGAAAAACCAACAAAATGGCGTCTAAGGCCGCCATTTTGAATTTTCTGTCAAAAATCCATGTTGCACTTCTTTTTAAAGATAATTCCTAGTAGATTGAAGGAAAAACCAACAAAATGGCGTCTAAGGCCGCCATTTTGAATTTTCTGTCAAAAATCCATGTTGCACTTCTTTTTAAAGATAATTCCTAGTAGATTGAAGGAAAAACCAACAAAATGGCGTCTAAGGCCGCCATTTTGAATTTTCTGTCAAAAATCCATGTTGCACTTCTTTTTAAAGATAATTCCTAGTAGATTGAAGGAAAAACCAACAAAATGGCGTCTAAGGCCGCCATTTTGAATTTTCTGTCAAAAATCCATGTTGCACCTCTTTTTAAAGATAATTCCTAGTAGATTGAAGGAAAAACCAACAAAATGGCGTCTAAGGCCGCCATTTTGAATTTTCTGTCAAAAATCCATGTTGCACTTCTTTTTAAAGATAATTCCTAGTAGATTGAAGGAAAAACCAACAAAATGGCGTCTAAGGTCGCCATTTTGAATTATCTGTCAAAAATCCATGTTGCACCTCTTTTTAAAGATAATTCCTAGTAGATTGAAGGAAAAACCAACAAAATGGCGTCTAAGGCCGCCATTTTGAATTTTCTGTCAAAAATCCATGTTGCACCTCTTTTTAAAGATAATTCCTAGTAGATTGAAGGAAAAACCAACAAAATGGCGTCTAAGGCCGCCATTTTGAATTTTCTGTCAAAAATCCATGTTGCACTTCTTTTTAAAAATAATTCCTAGTAGATTGAAGGAAAAACCAACAAAATGGCGTCTAAGGCCGCCATTTTGAATTTTCTGTCAAAAATCCATGTTGCACTTCTTTTTAAAAATAATTCCTAGTAGATTGAAGGAAAAACCAACAAAATGGCGTCTAAGGCCGCCATTTTGAATTATCTGTCAAAAATCCATGTTGCACCTCTTTTTAAAGATAATTCCTAGTAGATTGAAGGAAAAACCAACAAAATGGCGTCTAAGGCCGCCATTTTGAATTTTCTGTCAAAAATCCATGTTGCACCTCTTTTTAAAGATAATTCCTAGTAGATTGAAGGAAAAACCAACAAAATGGCGTCTAAGGCCGCCATTTTGAATTTTCTGTCAAAAATCCATGTTGCACTTCTTTTTAAAGATAATTCCTAGTAGATTGAAGGAAAAACCAACAAAATGGCGTCTAAGGCCGCCATTTTGAATTTTCTGTCAAAAATCCATGTTGCACCTCTTTTTAAAGATAATTCCTAGTAGATTGAAGGAAAAACCAACAAAATGGCGTCTAAGGCCGCCATTTTGAATTTTCTGTCAAAAATCCATGTTGCACCTCTTTTTAAAGATAATTCCTAGTAGATTGAAGGAAAAACCAACAAAATGGCGTCTAAGGCCGCCATTTTGAATTTTCTGTCAAAAATCCATGTTGCACTTCTTTTTAAAATAATTCCTAGTAGATTGAAGGAAAAACCAACAAAATGGCGTCTAAGGCCGCCATTTTGAATTATCTGTCAAAAATCCATGTTGCACCTCTTATTAAAGATAATTCCTAGTAGATTGAAGGAAAAACCAACAAAATGGCGTCTAAGGCCGCCATTTTGAATTTTCTGTCAAAAATCCATGTTGCACCTCTTATTAAAGATAATTCCTAGTAGATTGAAGGAAAAACCAACAAAATGGCGTCTAAGGTCGCCATTTTGAATTATCTGTCAAAAATCCATGTTGCACCTCTTATTAAAGATAATTCCTAGTAGATTGAAGGAAAAACCAACAAAATGGCGTCTAAGGCCGCCATTTTGAATTTTCTGTCAAAAATCCATGTTGCACTTCTTTTTAAAGATAATTCCTAGTAGATTGAAGGAAAAACCAACAAAATGGCGTCTAAGGCCGCCATTTTGAATTTTCTGTCAAAAATCCATGTTGCACTTCTTTTTAAAAATAATTCCTAGTAGATTGAAGGAAAAACCAACAAAATGGCGTCTAAGGCCGCCATTTTGAATTTTCTGTCAAAAATCCATGTTGCACCTCTTATTAAAGATAATTCCTAGTAGATTGAAGGAAAAACCAACAAAATGGCGTCTAAGGCCGCCATTTTGAATTTTCTGTCAAAAATCCATGTTGCACTTCTTTTTAAAAATAATTCCTAGTAGATTGAAGGAAAAACCAACAAAATGGCGTCTAAGGTCGCCATTTTGAATTATCTGTCAAAAATCCATGTTGCACCTCTTATTAAAGATAATTCCTAGTAGATTGAAGGAAAAACCAACAAAATGGCGTCTAAGGCCGCCATTTTGAATTTTCTGTCAAAAATCCATGTTGCACTTCTTTTTAAAAATAATTCCTAGTAGATTGAAGGAAAAACCAACAAAATGGCGTCTAAGGCCGCCATTTTGAATTTTCTGTCAAAAATCCATGTTGCACTTCTTTTTAAAGATAATTCCTAGTAGATTGAAGGAAAAACCAACAAAATGGCGTCTAAGGCCGCCATTTTGAATTTTCTGTCAAAAATCCATGTTGCACTTCTTTTTAAAAATAATTCCTAGTAGATTGAAGGAAAAACCAACAAAATGGCGTCTAAGGCCGCCATTTTGAATTTTCTGTCAAAAATCCATGTTGCACTTCTTTTTAAAGATAATTCCTAGTAGATTGAAGGAAAAACCAACAAAATGGCGTCTAAGGCCGCCATTTTGAATTTTCTGTCAAAAATCCATGTTGCACTTCTTTTTAAAGATAATTCCTAGTAGATTGAAGGAAAAACCAACAAAATGGCGTCTAAGGCCGCCATTTTGAATTTTCTGTCAAAAATCCATGTTGCACTTCTTTTTAAAGATAATTCCTAGTAGATTGAAGGAAAAACCAACAAAATGGCGTCTAAGGTCGCCATTTTGAATTATCTGTCAAAAATCCATGTTGCACTTCTTTTTAAAGATAATTCCTAGTAGATTGAAGGAAAAACCAACAAAATGGCGTCTAAGGCCGCCATTTTGAATTTTCTGTCAAAAATCCATGTTGCACTTCTTTTTAAAGATAATTCCTAGTAGATTGAAGGAAAAACCAACAAAATGGCGTCTAAGGCCGCCATTTTGAATTTTCTGTCAAAAATCCATGTTGCACTTCTTTTTAAAGATAATTCCTAGTAGATTGAAGGAAAAACCAACAAAATGGCGTCTAAGGCCGCCATTTTGAATTTTCTGTCAAAAATCCATGTTGCACTTCTTTTTAAAGATAATTCCTAGTAGATTGAAGGAAAAACCAACAAAATGGCGTCTAAGGCCGCCATTTTGAATTTTCTGTCAAAAATCCATGTTGCACCTCTTTTTAAAGATAATTCCTAGTAGATTGAAGGAAAAACCAACAAAATGGCGTCTAAGGCCGCCATTTTGAATTTTCTGTCAAAAATCCATGTTGCACTTCTTTTTAAAGATAATTCCTAGTAGATTGAAGGAAAAACCAACAAAATGGCGTCTAAGGCCGCCATTTTGAATTTTCTGTCAAAAATCCATGTTGCACTTCTTTTTAAAGATAATTCCTAGTAGATTGAAGGAAAAACCAACAAAATGGCGTCTAAGGTCGCCATTTTGAATTATCTGTCAAAAATCCATGTTGCACCTCTTTTTAAAGATAATTCCTAGTAGATTGAAGGAAAAACCAACAAAATGGCGTCTAAGGCCGCCATTTTGAATTTTCTGTCAAAAATCCATGTTGCACCTCTTATTAAAGATAATTCCTAGTAGATTGAAGGAAAAACCAACAAAATGGCGTCTAAGGCCGCCATTTTGAATTTTCTGTCAAAAATCCATGTTGCACTTCTTTTTAAAGATAATTCCTAGTAGATTGAAGGAAAAACCAACAAAATGGCGTCTAAGGCCGCCATTTTGAATTTTCTGTCAAAAATCCATGTTGCACTTCTTTTTAAAGATAATTCCTAGTAGATTGAAGGAAAAACCAACAAAATGGCGTCTAAGGTCGCCATTTTGAATTATCTGTCAAAAATCCATGTTGCACCTCTTATTAAAGATAATTCCTAGTAGATTGAAGGAAAAACCAACAAAATGACGTCTAAGGCCGCCATTTTGAATTTTCTGTCAAAAATCCATGTTGCACTTCTTTTTAAAAATAATTCCTAGTAGATTGAAGGAAAAACCAACAAAATGGCGTCTAAGGCCGCCATTTTGAATTTTCTGTCAAAAATCCATGTTGCACCTCTTATTAAAGATAATTCCTAGTAGATTGAAGGAAAAACCAACAAAATGGCGTCTAAGGCCGCCATTTTGAATTTTCTGTCAAAAATCCATGTTGCACTTCTTTTTAAAGATAATTCCTAGTAGATTGAAGGAAAAACCAACAAAATGGCGTCTAAGGCCGCCATTTTGAATTTTCTGTCAAAAATCCATGTTGCACTTCTTTTTAAAGATAATTCCTAGTAGATTGAAGGAAAAACCAACAAAATGGCGTCTAAGGCCGCCATTTTGAATTTTCTGTCAAAAATCCATGTTGCACTTCTTTTTAAAGATAATTCCTAGTAGATTGAAGGAAAAACCAACAAAATGGCGTCTAAGGCCGCCATTTTGAATTTTCTGTCAAAAATCCATGTTGCACTTCTTTTTAAAAATAATTCCTAGTAGATTGAAGGAAAAACCAACAAAATGGCGTCTAAGGTCGCCATTTTGAATTATCTGTCAAAAATCCATGTTGCACCTCTTATTAAAGATAATTCCTAGTAGATTGAAGGAAAAACCAACAAAATGACGTCTAAGGCCGCCATTTTGAATTTTCTGTCAAAAATCCATGTTGCACTTCTTTTTAAAAATAATTCCTAGTAGATTGAAGGAAAAACCAACAAAATGGCGTCTAAGGTCGCCATTTTGAATTATCTGTCAAAAATCCATGTTGCACCTCTTATTAAAGATAATTCCTAGTAGATTGAAGGAAAAAAACCAACAAAATGGCACGTCTAAGGCCGCCATTTTGAATTTTCTGTCAAAAATCCATGTTGCACTTCTTTTTAAAGATAATTCCTAGTAGATTTAAAGGAAAACCAACAAAATGGCGTCTAAGGCCGCCATTTTGAATTTTCTGTCAAAAATCCATGTTGCACTTCTTTTTAAAGATAATTCCTAGTAGATTGAAGGAAAAACCAACAAAATGGCGTCTAAGGCCGCCATTTTGAATTTTCTGTCAAAAATCCATGTTGCACTTCTTTTTAAAGATAATTCCTAGTAGATTGAAGGAAAAACCAACAAAATGGCGTCTAAGGCCGCCATTTTGAATTTTCTGTCAAAAATCCATGTTGCACTTCTTTTTAAAATAATAATTCCTAGTAGATTGAAGGAAAAACCAACAAAATGGCGTCTAAGGCCGCCATTTTGAATTTTCTGTCAAAAATCCATGTTGCACTTCTTTTTAAAGATAATTCCTAGTAGATTGAAGGAAAAACCAACAAAATGGCGTCTAAGGCCGCCATTTTGAATTTTCTGTCAAAAATCCATGTTGCACCTCTTTTTAAAGATAATTCCTAGTAGATTGAAGGAAAAACCAACAAAATGGCTTCTGAGGCCACCATTTTGAATTTTCTAATGAAACAAAAATTCCAATATCTGAAAAGCGGATGTATTTAGATACAAATATTTCTAGAAATATACCACAAAATTGAGTGCAGCTGTAGTTCCCTACAATAGCTTTTTTTTTTGAGAAAAACTAATTTTTTGTGTATAATTAACCACTGATAATATGCTACGCTTTTTGAGGAAATTGCGAGTAACTTACAAATAGTAACTTTTACAGTAAAATCGTATTTACATTGGAAAACAAAACGACAAATTAAATTAAAGATCGGTAAAGTTGGAAAGCGTGGCTTTTACCCTGAAACAAGCGAAAATGGTAAAAAAACAAACGAAAGCGACAAAAAAAAAAACCAAAACTTACCGATTAAACAAAATGGTGTCCGCGGTGCCCATCAATTGTTGCAGAATATTGACCACGCCCAAATCGCGTAATTTTGATTGGCGCTCGATGGCGCCCGGCTCCCCCTTCCGGCTCAAATTGCCAAAACAAAACACGGCCGATTCCTGGAAAAAAATACGAAAATTGTCGGTTTGGCAACGTTACATTTATACCTATAGGTATCACGTTTAACTTAATCTAAAGCGGTGTTGTCATGTTGCTGTCAAAATTGGCAAAACTGTCAAAAAATAAACAGCTTAACCTAACCCAACTGTTTCTAATCCAGTGTTGTCATTTTTCCTGTCAAAATATTTAAAAGAAAACCATTTCGACGTAATCTAAAGCGGTGTTGTCATGTTACTGTCAAAATTGGCAAAATTGTCAAAAAATAAACAGCTTAACCTAACCCAACTGTTTCTAATCCAGTGTTGTCATTTTTCCTGTCAAAACTGTCAAAATATTTAAAAGAAAACCATTTCGACGTAATCTAAAGCGGTGTTGTCATGTTACTGTCAAAATTGGCAAAACTGTCAAAAAATAAACAAAACTGCTTAACCTAACCCAACTGTTTCTAATCCAGTGTTGTCATTTTTGTCAAAACTGTCAAAATATTTAAAAGAAAACCATTTCGACGTAATCTAAAGCGGTGTTGTCATGTTACTGTCAAAATTGGCAAAACTGTCAAAAAATAAACAGCTTAACCTAACCCAACTGTTTCTAATACAATGTTGTCATTTTTCCTGTCAAAATATTTAAAAGAAAACCATTTCGACATAATCTAAAGCGGTGTTGTCATGTTTCTGTCAAAAATTGGCAAAACTGTCAAAAAATAAACAGCTTAACCTAACCCAACTGTTTCTAATCCAAAAAATGTTGTCATTTTTCCTGTCAAAACTGTCAAAATATTTAAAAGAAAACCATTTCAACGTAATCTAAAGCGGTGTTGTCATGTTACTGTCAAAATTGGCAAAACTGTCAAAAAATAAACAGCTTAACCTAACCCAACTAATCTAAAGCGGTGTTGTCATGTTGCTGTCAAAAATTGGCAAAACTGTTTCTAATCCAGTGTTGTCATTTTTCCTGTCAAAACTGTCAAAATATTTAAAAGAAAACCATTTCGACGTAATCTAAAGCAGTGTTGTCATGTTGCTGTCAAAATTGGCAAAACTGTCAAAAAATAAACAGCTTAACCTAACCCAACTGTTTCTAATCCAGTGTTGTCATTTTTCCTGTCAAAACTGTCAAAATATTTAAAAGAAAACCATTTCGACGTAATCTAAAGCGGTGTTGTCATGTTGCTGTCAAAATTGGCAAAACTGTCAAAAAATAAACAGCTTAACCTAACCCAACTGTTTCTAATACAATGTTGTCATTTTTCCTGTCAAAATATTTAAAAGAAAACCATTTCAACGTAATCTAAAGCGGTGTTGTCATGTTACTGTCAAAATTGGCAAAACTGTCAAAAAATAAACAGCTTAACCTAACCCAACTGTTTCTAATCCAGTGTTGTCATTTTTCCTGTCAAAACTGTCAAAATATTTAAAAGAAAACCATTTCAACGTAATCTAAAGCGGTGTTGTCATGTTGCTGTCAAAAATTGGCAAAACTGTCAAAAAATAAACAGCTTAACCTAACCCAACTGTTTCTAATCCAGTGTTGTCATTTTTCCTGTCAAAACTGTCAAAATATTTAAAAGAAAACCATTTCGACGTAATCTAAAGCGGTGTTGTCATGTTGCTGTCAAAAATTGGCAAAAACTTGTCAAAAAATAAACAGCTTAACCTAACAGCTTAACTGTTTCTAATCCAGTGTTGTCATTTTTCCTGTCAAAACTGTCATTTAAAAGAAAACCATTTCGACGTAATCTAAAGCGGTGTTGTCATGTTACTGTCAAAATTGGCAAAACTGTCAAAAAATAAACAGCTTAACCTAACCCAACTGTTTCTAATCCAGTGTTGTCATTTTTCCTGTCAAAACTGTCAAAATATTTAAAAGAAAACCATTTCAACGTAATCTAAAGCGGTGTTGTCATGTTGCTGTCAAAATTGGCAAAACTGTCAAAAAATAAACAGCTTAACCTAACCCAACTGTTTCTAATCCAGTGTTGTCATTTTTCCTGTCAAAACTGTCAAAATATTTAAAAGAAAACCATTTCGACGTAATCTAAAGCGGTGTTGTCATGTTCCAAAAATCTGTCAAAATTGGCAAAACTGTCAAAAAATAAACAGCTTAACCTAACCCAACTGTTTCTAATCCAGTGTTGTCATTTTTCCTGTCAAAACTGTCAAAATATTTAAAAGAAAACCATTTCGACGTAATCTAAAGCGGTGTTGTCATGTTACTGTCAAAATTGGCAAAACTGTCAAAAAATAAACAGCTTAACCTAACCCAACTGTTTCTAATCCAGTGTTGTCATTTTTCCTGTCAAAATATTTAAAAGAAAACCATTTCGACGTAATCTAAAGCGGTGTTGTCATGTTACTGTCAAAATTGGCAAAACTGTCAAAAAATAAACAGCTTAACCTAACCCAACTGTTTCTAATCCAGTGTTGTCATTTTTCCTGTCAAAATATTTAAAAGAAAACCATTTCGACGTAATCTAAAGCAGTGTTGTCATGTTGCTGTCAAAATTGGCAAAACTGTCAAAAAATAAACAGCTTAACCTAACCCAACTGTTTCTAATCCAGTGTTGTCATTTTTCCTGTCAAAACTGTCAAAATATTTAAAAGAAAACCATTTCGACGTAATCTAAAGCGGTGTTGTCATGTTGCTGTCAAAATTGGCAAAACTGTCAAAAAATAAACAGCTTAACCTAACCCAACTGTTTCTAATACAATGTTGTCATTTTTCCTGTCAAAATATTTAAAAGAAAACCATTTCGACGTAATCTAAAGCAGTGTTGTCATGTTACTGTCAAAATTGGCAAAACTGTCAAAAAATAAACAGCTTAACCTAACCCAACTGTTTCTAATCCAGTGTTGTCATTTTTCCTGTCAAAACTGTCAAAATATTTAAAAGAAAACCATTTCAACGTAATCTAAAGCGGTGTTGTCATGTTGCTGTCAAAAATTGGCAAAACTGTCAAAAAATAAACAGCTTAACCTAACCCAACTGTTTCTAATCCAGTGTTGTCATTTTTCCTGTCAAAACTGTCAAAATATTTAAAAGAAAACCATTTCGACGTAATCTAAAGCAGTGTTGTCATGTTACTGTCAAAATTAGCAAAACTGTCAAAAAATAAACAGCTCAACCTAACTTAACTATTGAAAAAACATTTTAACCTGAAATCTAATACAGTGTTGTCATTTTTCCTGTCAAAACTGTCAAAATATTTAAAAGAAAACCATTTCGACGTAATCTAAAGCGGTGTTGTCATGTTACTGTCAAAATTGGCAAAACTGTCAAAAAATAAACAGATTAAAGTTAAAATAGCGTCCCTCCAGTCACGTGACCATATTTAAGGTCACATTGTTGTTCTGAAGGTAACGTGACCAATTTTTACGATTAAAAGACATTTTTCATTACATTTTTTTTTTTCGATTTAAAGGAATTTCTGTAGGTCACGTGACTGTTTTCAACTATCATCATTTCATCTAGAAGGCTTACCTGCAAACAAGGCGCCGAATGACTCATATAATCCAGCAATTTTTTCAAAATGTCCTCGTTCATCATAATGTGATCTTTGGCCCGTTCGCCGTCCGCTATATTGCACAGTATGAGCAACGCTTGTTCTTTAACCTAACAAAATGGAAAAAAAAAAAAACAATTGCCAAACGCCACATCTCTGCGTCGCAAAAATTGACCAAATCACGTGACCAAAGATCACGCCTTCTCTTTCATAACTGAAATGTCAGTTGTCAGGTTGCAGCAAAAATGTCTCATTTTTCTTGACACTGACATTCAATTAACAAACTTAATGACATTTGACAGTCAAGGTCCGCGTTGTCTCTGTCAAAACATTGGACCAATATTTCTCAGTCTTGCATTGACAACTGTCAGAAATGACGTTCGAGTGACGACTTATTGAGCAAGGTCATGTGATTATTTTAAAAGACACTTGACAGCTGAGACAGCTTGCAAACAATGGCAATTTTGACAGATTCCGCGAGATAAACATCTTCACTATTTCTAGTACAGTTACATTTTGCCTGTCAAAACTGTCAAATATTTAAAAGAAAACTTTCAACGTAATCTAAAGCGGTGTTGTCATGTTGCTGTCAAAAATTGGCAAAATCTGTCAAAAAGTAAACAGCTTAAAACCCAGTTTTAATCCAGTGTTGTCATTTTGACGTTTTTAATGAAAACCATTTCGACGTAATCTAAAGTCAGTAGTTGATGTTACTGTCAAGTTAGAGAACTGTCAAAAATAAACAGCTTAACATAACCCAACTGTTTCTAATCCAGTTTGTCATTTTTCCTGATGTCAAAATATTTAAAAGTCAACCATATCGACGATCTAAAGCGGTGTTGTCATTTTTGTCAAAAAATTGGCAAAACTGTAAAAAATAAACAGCTTAAGCTAACCCAACTGTTTGACCAGTGTTGTCATTTTTCCTGTCAAAACTGTCAAAATAGGAACCAACGTAATCTAAAGCAATGCTGTCAAAAATTGGAAATCTGTTAAACTAGCTTAACCTAACCCAACTGTTACTAATCCAGTGTTGTCATTTAATGTCAAATACTCGATTAAAATATTTAAAAGAAAACCATTTCAACGTAATCTAAAGAAATTGTCATGTTGCTGTCAAGTAAAATAAAGGCAGAATTACGAGCTACATTTTGACGTTTGAAAATGAACAGCTTCCTAACTGTCATAGGAACCAAGTTAGTCAGAAGCTGTCAAAATTGTGACATATTCACTATTTCTAGTACAATTACATGTTGCTGCATTTAATGTCAAATATCTCGGTTAATTGTAATTTTTCAAAATCGAATACGTTGTCTTTAAGTAAAATGTCAGAATTAAAAGCTACATTTTGACGTTTGAATGAACCTTCTAACTGTCATAGGAACCAAGTTAGAGAAGCTGTCAAATTGTGACATCTTTACTATTTCTAGTACAGTTACATAATTGATGCATTTAATGTCAAATATCTCGGACTTAATTGTAATTTTTCTAGAAGAAAATTGTCTTTAAGTAAAATAAAATGCCTCGAATTACGAGCTACATTTTGACGTTTGAATGAACCTTCTAACTGTCATAGGAACCAATTAGAGAAGCTGTCAAATTGTGACATCTTCTACTATTTCTAGTACAGTTACATATTTTTTTTGAATGCATTTAATGTCAAATAATTTTCTCGGTTAATTGTAATTTTTCAAAGAAAATCGTCTTTAAGTAAAATAAAGGCAGAATTACGAGCTACATTTTGACGTTTGAATGAACCTTCTAACTGTCATAGGAACCAAGTTAGAGAAGCTGTCAAATTGTGACATATTCACTATTTCTAGTACAGTTACATATTGATGCATTTAATGTCAAATATCTCGGTTAATTGTAATTTTTCAAAGAAAATCGTCTTTAAGTAAAATAAAGGCAGAATTACGAGCTACATTTTGACGTTTGAATGAACCTTCTAACTGTCATAGGAACCAAGTTAGAGAAGCTGTCAAATTGTGACATCTTTACTATTTCTAGTACAGTTACATATTAATGCATTTAATGTCAAATATCTCGGTTAATTGTAATTTTTCAAAGAAAATCGTCTTTAAGTAAAATAAAGGCAGAATTACGAGCTACATTTTGACGTTTGAATGAACCTTCTAACTGTCATAGGAACCAAGTTAAAGAAGCTGTCAACATCTTTACTATTTCTAGGCCATTTAATGTCAGATTGTGCGAGAGAAACATCTTCACTATTTCTAGTACAGTTACATATTGATGCATTTAATGTCAAATATCTCGGTTAATTGTAATTTTTCAAAGAAAATCGTCTTTAAGTAAAATAAAGGCAGAATTACGAGCTACATTTTGGCGTTTGAACGAACTTTCTAACTGTCATAGGAGCTGTCAATTCGTATGATTTGCCTTTGTCACGTGATGGTCACCTTTCGAGAGCGTAATGTTTTTAGTTACCTCGGGCGAATGGATTCCCTCCAGAACCAAGACGACACCCGCCATCACTTGGGCGCCGTGCAACGTCATCATGGCGTCGGTGTGCGGACGCGGCGACACCAAATTTCTCAACAAACCGAGCGTTTTCATTAACACTGCCGCATCCGAATCGGCCAGTAATCTACCACCGACAAATCATTACATTTTGACCGCGTAACCACAGTCTAAAGATATAACATAACCAGTCCGATCACTCTCCGAAAATCGTAAAATTTACCTCACCTCGCGTCCCGCCTAAAGTCGACTTAAAAAGCCAAGCAAGAATCTAATGGCGAATTCGACTCAAAAAGGCCCTTAGCTCTTTTATATTACGCGGTATCGGATACATTACAATGCTATTAATACGCGTAGGGTCGATTTTAATTCCTTTCTGTGACACTATATGCCCCAAAAAGGTTACCTCCTTACGTATAAATTGTGACTTCTGAAGTTTCACGGTCATTTCTGCTTTTCTTAACTTACTAAAAATAATATTTAAATGCTCAAAATGAGCCGGTATATTTTCCGAGAAAACTAGCAAATCATCAACGTAAATACAAGAAAAATTAGTACATTCTGGCCCAAGTACCCTATTTAGGCACCGAATCAAACTGGCCATCGATGTACTTAAACCAAACGGTAATCTTTGAAAAGTGTAGGATTCACCGTTGTGAATAAATCCTATATAAGTGGTATCACCAGTCCGAATAGGACTTTGCCAATAAGCGGCTGTCAAATCAATAGTACTTATGGCGAATTCGACTGGGAAGCACTATCCGAGTGCACGGCCTACCCCAGTTCAATTCGTATTTTCTCAGTGCCATGTAAAAGTTGCTCTAACTCCGATTAGGTGCAGTTAGCACGCTGCACTAAGAAAGTGCGAGCCACACCAGTGCAGTTATTAAAACGAGGTTGATTCGACTGGGATTGACAATTAACAGAAAATTTATCTAATTTATCAAATTGTCCCAAGCAAGCTAACCACTCTTCACCATGACCTCCACCAGGATGACCAGCTGACGAAGAAAAATCTAAGTTACAAACAGTTACATATTACATTTTGCAAAAATGAATTCAGATTGTGAAGAAAATCGGGATATTCCCGAAAATATCTTACAACAAGCGGCAGAAGTGAGTGCAGATTTATTACCAGTGAAATCCAGGTTGAGATATGAACAAGAATATAACAGTTTTACCGAATGGCGAACTCAGAAACGAATCAAAATTGTGAGTGACAGTGATATTCTTTTAGTATATTTTTCTGAAAAAGCCAACACTATGAAATCCTCCACTTTATGGAGTCGATTCTCTATGTTAAAGAGTTGTTTGGCAATAAAAGAAAATACTCACCATCAATATCCAAAAACGATTGCTTTTTTACCAAAGAAATCCAAGATTCTTACAGCAGAACAAGTAACCAAATTTTTATGTGAAGCTTCAGATGGAGAATATCTACTAGCAAAAGTAATTTTAGTGTTGAGATGATTTAATACGTTTGAGTTTAGATGATGTGGAAGATAATGGGCGTTTCCTTGTCGTGTTCTTACGAGATGGAAAAACTCACAGGTCAAGAAGTTTTACCATTACCAATGAAAATTGCAAATTCGATCCCTGTACAATTTACCGTAAATACGCAGATCTCCGCCCTAAACATATGAAGAGTAGAAGATTATTTGTTGCATACCGAACGCTCAACATGTTGGGTGCCATACTATCAGTGGTATTCCAAAACTTGTTGC
Organism: Ips nitidus; assembly: GCA_018691245.2. NCBI lineage: Eukaryota > Metazoa > Arthropoda > Insecta > Coleoptera > Curculionidae > Ips > Ips nitidus. The sequence goes on along the minus strand of CM042800.1, from coordinate 7,534,711 downwards.
AAAATACCTAAAACTAAAAAATCCCGAAGAATATACCGGACATGGGCTAAGGCGCTCTTCGGCAACCATGTTGGTGGAAAACGGCGGTGATTTGCTCACTTTGAAAAGACACGGAGGATGGCTTTCTTCCAATGTAGCAGAAGGATATATAGAAGAGTCCATACAAAGAAAAATTGAAGTATCACGGAAGTTGTTTAGCCCTTGTAACTTGGAAACTACAACATCTGTAACAGTCAATCAAGAGAACCAAAGCACACACGAACACTCCGCTTCAACATCTTTAGTTCAACAAAAAGAAATGCAAAAGGGAAGTATAATAAAAAATATCGTTCATAAAACGGCCCATACACTATACAGTGCGTTTTTTTTAACGCGCAACATAGGATTTTACGTGTTAAATTTTTAAGCCCATGTTGTTTTGGAACTTCAAGCGTAAAACTTGATGGGTGTGTGTTTAGTACCCTGAAGCTTAAGTAAGTTTACCAATTCGGTCTAAAAAGTGTTTACAAACTAACGAAAAATCATGTTTTTTGGAAAATATTTTATTTTTTTATGCTCCCTGTATGCATGGTAGATGTTTGTTTCTGACACTGGTAGGGCAGGTAGCAGGTAGAGTGACATATTTATTTATAACGTCAAAAGGGCATTTTATGATCGTTTGGGATACTGTTTGGTTTCAAACGGAGGTCACTTTGAACAATTTATTTTAAAAAATACTTCTTCTGTACTTAATTCTTGATATAAAGTTAATAATCGCATTTTGACCACCCTGTTTTACTTTATACACCAAATTTTACCTGCTACCTGCCCTGCCAGTATCAAAAACAACAAGCACCTACCATGCATACAGGGATAACGGAAAGATAAAATCTTTTCAAAAAAAGATGATTTTTCGTTAGTTTGTAAACAGTTTTTAGACCGAATTGGTAAACTTACTTAAGCTTCAGGGTACTAAACACACACCCGTCAAGTTTTACACTTGTAGTTCCAAAACAACATGGTCTAACATGAGCTTAAAAATTTAACACGTAAAATCCTATGTTGCGCGTTAAAAAAAACGCACTGTACAATTAGTTGTACGACAAGTTGTACAAATCAGGTCGCTTCGACCGTCGAAACAAAAATTGCATAGTGGGTGATGCTGTCGTCCAACAAGTCGTACGACCCGGTCGAATCGTACGGTAGTTTGATTGGAGAAAAATTTATCGTACGACGGCGTTTGATAAGCAGCCATAACCAATCCAACCAGGATAAAGAAGACCAACCGCCCACTAACGACTTTCCCCCCGGGTGGCGAGAATTTATTCTCAAAACTTGGGTATAACCCAACCGTAGCTAACTCGGTGCTAACCGGGCTCTGGCTACACCTCCCAGATTTCCCCCCGCCTGCCTATATAGGCAATAGGGTAAGGAAATCAACCTCCTAACCTCTGATTCAAACTCCCCACAAATATTGTTGGATGGTTAATTGATTAGCCCTCTAACTCTCTTAGTCATCCAAAAATATGCCATGACCTCCACCAGGATGACCAGCTGACGAAGAAAGAAGAATTCAAGACAAGAAGAGCGCAGAAGAGCCCCGTTGTCAGCCGGGGCACTCTCACCCAGGACAGGGGACACCGTTGCAACACTGGTAATTCCCGAAAGGGAAATACCAGTGACTGTTAACGGAGTCCTTCTTCCGGACCTTTCCTTTTGGTCTACAGCGATGGGAGGGTAAAAAGCAGTAGTCTTGCTTGACCCGCTTATCTGAGACCATTCTCTCCTGTCATGTACAGGGTCCGGCAACCAAACTTGCTGATTTGAACAGGGCGCCATGGAGGGAGTGGGTGTAAGACATGGGTGGGGATAGGCTTACAAGCAGGTGTCGGTTGGGAAGTTTTTTTGATATTAGCTTCAGTAGCGAAAATGCATTGGCCGAAGGAGCAACGTGCGTTTGTCGTAGAGGCCTACTTCTCCAACGGTCACTCGATCATCGCCGCGCAGCGTGCATTTCGGGCACACTTCAATATTCCCCCCCGAGGTGTCGTTCCTGGACGAGAATCGATTATTTCGTGGGTCAGCACCTTCAGGAGAACTGGCAATGTTCAGAAAAAAAGATTAGGGTTACCAAGGCCGGTAAGAACACCACAGAACATCGAGGCAGTAAGACAGTCAGTTTTACGATCTCCTCGGCGCTCGGCAAATAAGCATGCAGCTGCTCTTCGACTTTCGGATCGTTCGGTAAGGCGAATTCTGCATGATGACCTCCATTTTCATCCATACAAATTGGCTGTAGTGCAAAAACTTTTCGTACGAGATTTTCTTGCTCGACGAAATGCTTGTGAAGCGTTGAATGAAAACTTACCTTCCGATGCACTTGTGTTCTTCAGTGATGAGGCACATTTTCATTTGTCTGGGTGCGTGAATAAACAAAATATGCGCTATTGGAATAATAAGAATCCGAGAGAACTTCACGAGAAACCTCTTCATAGTGAACGTGTTTCTGTGTGGTGCGCCTTGTCGCGAGAAAGGATCATTGGTCCTTATTTCTTTGAGGAGAACGAGCGTGCGGTTACTGTGAATTCTGAGCGATATGTCAATATGATAGAGAACTTTTTTCTGCCTACTCTGGGAGAAATTGACATTAGAATATGGTTTCAGCAAGATGGAGCTACAGCACACACAGCGCGGAATGCAATGCGTGTTTTACGAGAAAACTTCCCAGGCCGTCTGATCTCCTTAAGAGGCGATCTGACGTGGCCAGCACGCTCGCCTGATTTAACCCCCTGTGACTTCTTTTTATGGGGCTATCTGAAAAGCATTGTCTACACTGATCGTCCAAGGACCATACCCCAATTAAAGGAAAATATTCGTCGAACAATAGCTGGCATACCCGTCGCTATGTTAGAAAAAGTATATCAGAACTTTGTAAATCGATTAACTCAGTGTATTGACAATGACGGGCGTCATTTGCCCGATATTATTTTCAAAACCAAATAATATTTAATTTCCCATTTTGTATAAATTTTGATAAAAAATAGTTAAAACGATATCTATTTTCTTTTTTGTTTTATTCACCTTTCAAATCAGCAAGTTTGGTTGCCGGACCCTGTATAATAACCACTCTTCATCTCAGGAATCTATTATTTATATCATTTCTATTTATTTGTTTTGTTTGTTTCTCTAGACAGAACTGAACTAGAACTATACTAGCAGCACAGTTCTAAAAAGTGCTAAAACACCGCACCAAATGCAACCCAGCCGAATTCTCACAGACCGCACTAGATCAGTGCATTTCCGAGACGAACATAAATATTTTCAAAACCAGTGCAGAACTTTGTCAGTCGAACAACCAGCACCGAGCGAGTGTCCTTTCAGTGCAGAATAGTGCGCACTAGTGCCGCCAGTCGAATTCGCTATTATATTCGCAAAGACTAACTGAACATTGTGGGATAAAGACGGGTGAAGTTTCGTATGTTGCGTTATTTGTGCTGCAGCGTTTATTTTCTTGCGACTTGTTTTAATGAACTTAAACATGGCTACCGATGGGTATTATTGTTCTGTAGATGATCGTTGTGTCAATTATCTCTCTTTCTGTCTTGAAAATAAATGCGGATTCGCTTATAGAATTCTTTCGGTAATACCCCCGTATAACACTTTCCAGAGAAAACTTTGTAAGTATGCCTGAGCGACCCTCGTATTCGTAAAGTAAAGTGATTTACGATCGGGCGCAAAAAAAGCCGGCTTTTGCGACAAATCAAAGAAGTGATCCTACTGGTTAGACTATTTTTATACTGTGGTGTAACTGAGACAGAGACACAACATATTGATAAATGAACGGGCGAGACAAAGACAAAAAACTTAAAAGCGACGTTGCCAGCAGCTTATCTCGATTAATCCAAATAGATTAGTTACATAATTTTGTTTTCAAACAAGTAAAGAGAAACGTTTGACAACATCGCAGCAAAATTTCCGCCTACTTGGATTTATTTTTTTTTTGGGTTTTCTGTCTTTGTCTCGCGCGTGCATTTATCAATAAGTTTCTCTGTCGGTTACACGGTGTTCCTATGGTCAGTTTTAGTTTTGCCAGTAGTTAAAGTACCTGAACACTTGATCGGTTCCTAAAGACGTTAAGATTTGGCTTTTAACCCGCTGCTCGGCCTTAAAAGCCAAATTCATTAGCGCCCACACTCCGTTCAGTCTTAAAGCTGGTTCCGGCGATGAGGTTAGGTTTACCAATAGTTGAATAGCACCTGAAATATCAACAATCATATATTACAATGTTTCAGGTCTCTGACAATTTAAGACAAGTCTGGGAAGGTTTAAAACACTTGTAGAAGCCTCTGGAACTTTCTAGAAGGTTTTCAATAACATTTAGAGGTCTACGAAACTTTCAAAATGATCGTATAGGCCTCTGGCCGTTTAAAACAGTTTGAGACAGTCGTAGAAGCTTCTAGAACTTCCTAGAAGGTTCTCAATAACATTTAGAGGTCTATGTAACTTTCTACGTAGCCTTAGAGGCCTCTGGCAACTTAAAACAGTTTTAGGAAGGTTTTAGACACTTGTAGAAGCCTCTGGTACAAACAAGAAAAAATCATGGATGACTGATGACATATTACAGTTAATGGAAATCAGAAGGTCGTACAAGAATAGAGACGATAGCGCATATAAGACCATACAGAAAGAAATTAGAAAGAAAATACGACACGCCAAAGAAAAATGGTACGAAGGAAAATGCGTAGAAATAGAAGAACTCCAAGCAATACATGATGACTTTAATCTCCGTAAAAAGATTAAAGAACTAGCGGGCATCAAAAGAGCAAACAAAAGCAGTATTCTACTAGACAAAAACGGTAAGATAATTCCAGACACCAAAGGGAAACTAGAAAGATGGAAAGAATACATCGAAGAATTGTTTGAAGACGAGAGACAACAGGAAACAACAGATGGAGACACAGATAAGGAACAGGGCCCAAATATAACAAAAGAAGAAGTTATATATGCAGTTAGAACAACAAAAAACAATAAAGCTCCAGGACCTGATGAAACACCAACAGAAATTATCAAATTAATTGCAGAAGACCAAATTGGAGTACTGGTAGATCTGTACAACACTGTATATAACACCGGAATCATCCCTGGAGAATGGCTCAAATCAACATTTATTACACTGCCAAAAAAATTGAACGCTAAGGAATGCAAGGGTCACCGGACGAACAGCCTAATGAGCCATACCCTTAAGATATTCCTTAAAATTATACATCGAAGAATTTTTAGAAGGATTGAGCAAGATCTTAGCGAAACACAATTTGGTTTCAGAAACGCAATGGGTACTAGAGAGGCGTTGTTTTGCTTTAAATGTGTTGTCTCAACGACTCATGGACGTCAATCAACCAATATATGTAGCCTTCCTCGATTATAACAAAGCTTTCGACAAAGTCCGCCATAATCACCTCATAAAACTCATGAGAGATAAAAACATTGACAGGAATGATATCAGGATAATAACATATCTCTATTTTAACCAGACTGCCAAAGTTTCGGTGCAAAATGAACTTTCAGAAGAGATAAAAATAAAACGTGGAGTAAGACAAGGATGCGTGCTCTCACCATTACTCTTCAATCTGTATTCAGAAGACATAGTACAAGAAGCACTGGAAAATCAAAAAACAACGGGAGTGAAAGTTAATGGGAAGGTTATAAACAACATCAGATACGCGGATGACACAGTACTAATAGCAGAAACCCTGGAAGAACTGCAAAGGCTCATAGATCTAGTAGTACAGATCAGCGAAGAAAGGGGGCTCACACTTAACACCAAAAAGACTAAATTCATGACAATCACAAAACACCAGCAACAGCGAGAAACATTATGGATCAAAGGGGAGCCAGTGGAGAAAGTCCGCAAATACGAGTACTTGGGAACAATTGTAAATGACAATAATGATTATTCACAAGAAATAAGATCAAGAATCGGAAAGGCTAGATCAGTGTTTAATAAAATGAGGAATGCATTAACCAGAACAGATCTTAGTCTACATCTTAAAATCAGAATGCTTAAATGCTACATATTTCCAGTACTATTATATGGAATGGAAGCCTGGACGCTTAAGAAGTGCGACACTGACCGGCTGGAAACATTCGAGATGTGGGCATATCGAAGAATCCTCAGAATAAGCTGGGTGAGCAGAACAACGAACAAGGAGGTGTTGAGAAGAATGGGAAAGGAGAAGGAAATAATCAACACAATCAAAATCAGAAAATTGCAATATCTGGGCCACGTGATGAGAGGGGAGAGGTACACACTGTTGCAAACTATTATACAAGGAAAAATACAGGGTAAAAGAAGTATAGGAAGAAGACGCATCTCCTGGTTGAACAACCTAAGGCAGTGGTACAACAGTAGCTCTGTTGATTTGTTCAGATCCGCAGCTTCAAAGATAAAAATCGCCATGATGATAGCCAACCTTCTTAAAGGAGACGGCACGTAAAGAAGAAGAGAAGCCTCTGAAACTTTCTAGAAGGTTCTCAATAACATTTAGAGGTCTATGAAACTTTCAAAATGATCCTAGAGGTCTCTGACAATTTAAGACAAGTCTGGGAAGGTTTAAGACACTTGTAGAGGCTTCTGGAACTTTCTAGAAGGTTCTCAATAACATTTAGAGGTCTATGAAACTTTCAAAATGATCCTAGAGGTCTCTGACAATTTAAGACAAGTCTGGGAAGGTTTAAGACACTTGTAGAAGCCTCTGGAACTTTCCGGAAAGTTCTCAATAACATTTAGAGGTCTATGAAACTTTCAAAATGATCCTAGAGGTCTCTGACAATTTAAGACAAGTCTGGGAAGGTTTAAGACACTTGTAGAAGCCTCTGGAACTTTCTAGAAGGTTCTCAATAACATTTAGAGGTCTATGTAACTTTCTACGTAGCCTTAGAGGCCTCTGGCAACTTAAAACAGTTTTAGGAAGGTTTTAGACACTTGTAGAAGCCTCTGGAACTTTCTAGAAGGTTCTCAATAACATTTAGAGGTCTATGAAACTTTCAAAATGATCCTAGAGGTCTCTGACAATTTAAGACAAGTCTGGGAAGGTTTAAGACACTTGTAGAGGCTTCTGGAACTTTCTAGAAGGTTCTCAATAACATTTAGAGGTCTATGTAACTTTCTACGTAGCCTTAGAGGCCTCTGGCAACTTAAAACAGTTTTAGGAAGGTTTAAGACACTTGTAGAAGCCTCTAGAACTTTCTAGAAGGTTCTCAATAACATTTAGAGGTCTATGAAACTTTCAAAATGATCCTAGAGGTCTCTGACAATTTAAGACAAGTCTGGAAAGGTTTAAGACACTTGTAGAAGCTTCTGGAACTTCTAGAAGGTTCTCAATAACATTTGGAGGTCTATGAAACTTTCAAAATGATCATAGAGGTCTCTGACAATTTAAGACAAGTCTGGGAAGGTTTAAGACACTTGTAGAAGCCTCTGGAACTTTCTAGAAGGTTCTCAATAACATTTAGAGGTCTATGAAACTTTCAAAATGATCCTAGAGGTCTCTGACAATTTAAGACAAGTCTGGGAAGGTTTAAGACACTTGTAGAAGCCTCTGGAACTTTCTAGAAGGTTCTCAATAACATTTTAGAGGTCTATGAAACTTTCAAAATGATCCTAGAGGTCTCTGACAATTTAAGACAAGTCTGGGAAGGTTTAAGACACTTGTAGAAGCTTCTGGAACTTCTAGAAGGTTCTCAATAACATTTAGAGGTCTATGAAACTTTCAAAATGATCATAGAGGTCTCTGACAATTTAAGACAAGTCTGGGAAGGTTTAAGACACTTGTAGAAGCCTCTGGAACTTTCCGGAAAGTTCTCAATAATATTTAGAGGTCTATGAAATTTTCAAAATGATCCTAGAGGCCTCTCGCAGTTTAAAACAGTTCTGAGAAACGAAAGGAAGAAAATGACAAACAGTCTTCTCCACAATACTTTATTATGACCTTAGATGGTAAGGTCTGCTCAACAAGTTTCGGTCATATAAATGCCCATCTTCAGGAGCTACAAGAATAACCTACTTTACTTGGTGTACCAGAGGTTAAATGTTAAAAAACGAGAAAACGTACCTCAAATCCGTCGATCAATGTGACTACTGTCTTTTTACAAGGGGAGAGACAGAGAGACCCATGTTATAACGAATTAGTGAATTTAACATGGTTAAATAGGTGAACAAAGCTGTAAAATTTAACACATGTAACCATGAATAAAAAGATTATGGGAAATTTAATAGTCACCTCATTATGGAGAAAAAACTAACTATAGCACATTAAATTAAAAATTAAACGAAAAACTTAAACTAGACCCATTTAGGGCTGGGTGAGACCCTAGGGGGAAAAAAGAGCTTAACACTTGTGCACCATCCGCAGAAGAGGCGATCAAAATGGAGGTACAAAATTTTTTTAAAAAATTCACATTGATAAGCCGTTAATTCGAAGGCAGAGGGGGAACCGTTAAGAGGGGGTTACAATAAAATAAAATCAATAACTTAGCTGACAACAGGTAGATAGTTCTGCAACCCACAAAGCAATTGAAGATTAACAATAGAAAGGTTAAAAACCCGCAACCATTCATACCGCAGGTAGTGAAGTTGAAAGTAAACAATGCACCAAACCAGCAAACAGGTGGACAACGTATTAAGCCAGATGGGGGTGGCTAATAGGGGTTCAAACAGGGTGGTAAAACTCGAAGAAGTGCCGACACCGACGCACGCCACGGTGAGGGAGGGGATGGTGAAAGAGGAGGTGTAAAGAGTATGTGGTGCATTAAAAGGTTAAGGACCTAAAAAAGGAGGTTGATGTATGGTTAAGCTGATCATTCAGGCAGGTGCACCCACCATCACCAGAAGCCTTGTTAATCTCAAGCACCTCAAGGTGGTTAAGGAGGCTGCCCTTACCACACACATGCAGAATCTTGAAACCCTGTTCGGTGTTGAAGGTATGATCATTCTGACGAAGATGTCGAGAGAAATTAGATCTCATGTAAGTGGTATTTAGGTTGGGGTTGTTGGTGAACTTCAAGTACTCCCGAGTGTGTTCATGAATGCGAGTGGAGAACTTCCTGCCCGTCTGACCAACATAGAGAGCATTACATCCAGGACGCCTATTCTTGAATGTCAGGGAGGAGAACTTTGTGAGAGAAGTGGGCGGAGTTCTCTTAAAAATAAGAATGTGGTATTCTTGAAAACAAATTGGGCGAGGGACCTACTCCCAAGAGAACTTAAAAGTTCTCCTAATAGTCACGGAGAGAAATGACAAACCTCCTAACAACCTAACCTAAACCTAAAATTATAAATTGAGAATGGGAAGACAACGAATTTTGTGATTGTGTGTTCCTGTGTATTCATACTTAGTGTGTTGTTAAATTTTAAATGATAAGAAAGTTCATAAAAGTTTAGTCTGCTCATTTAACCAACAGTAAAATTAACCAAAACTTCTTTTTGCTTAGCACTTAACTGTCTCAATTTAGCATCCATTTCTGAACCCAGAATGTTTGGTAGGTACTTACTAATTTACAGCATCATCAAACAAACTTACTAATTCACAGTTTTCTCTCACAGTTTTGAGCATTCAAAATTCAAACCGTGATTCAAACTTTCAAACTTCAAACACAAAAGAAAACGAAAGCAAAACCAAAACTAGGGTTATATGTCATATGTTTGTCATGGGTTCTGTCTTCTGTCGGAATTTGGTGCCATTCTATTGGTTGAACGAGTCGGCAACATTGCTTCTTGATTTTGTTCCCTCCCTGATACTCCCCATCTTCGGCAACGATTCAAGAATATGTTGATTATATGTAGGGGAGACGAAGTGAGGAAATGTTCCCTGGGAAGTCCCAGGGACCACTCTCTTCTCTTGCTTTCAAGAATAGGCGTCCTGGGGTACAACAGGACAGTTGGTAAACGCCCGATTTATGGAGTTGGGGAGTAGGATCTTTGGAGTGGGAAAGGAATTGTCTAGAGGTGTTGGAGACTTTGAAGCAAATATTTACGTTGTTTAACCTGAAAATGTTTTTAATCTGAAGTGACAGTGGACCCAAAAAAGGGATGGAAAAGAATTTTGGGTTTTCAGGTTTGTCTGAATGTATTAAGTTCTTATTAACAAATTTTTTAAAAATGGTTAAAATAAATTTTATTAACTAATGTGTTTGGAAAATTATTATTGGTTGCTACTGTTCTGATTCAAGAAAGTTCTAAGTTAAAGTTTGTTTCAGACATTGGTATGTTAAATAGACGGTTAAAGAAACAGTTTAATGACGCAACCTTTTGATTAATTGGATGATTGGATTGGAAGGGGATTATGCAGTCAGTGCTTGTGGGTTTGTGATAGATGGAAAACTCAATGTGGTTACAAGACCTGTAAAGCAAAATATCAAGGAAAGGTAGTTTATGGGATGACTCTAGTTCCATGGTGAATGAGATTGAATGGTGTAAATCATTAAGAAACATAAATAATTGTTGAAGGTCATCAAGAGACCCATCAAAAATACAAAAAATGTCATCCACATATCTTTTGACATATCTTTTGTCAATGTTGGACATAAAAATCTCCGCTAGCAGAGGGGAAAGGCATGAACCCATAGCCAGGCCCCCGGACTGTGAATAGAAGGTGTTGTTAAACTGGAAAAAGTTTTGGTCCAGTACCAGAGCCACCAGGGTTAATAAGTCTTCTACCTGGAAAGGGTCCAGACCTTCTGAAGCGGACAACAAATCCTGGACCAAGTTTAAACAATCAGGTGGTGGGATGCTGGGAAAGAGGTTGGAAACATCGAAGGAGACCATGATTGCTGTGTCTGGGATGATTAAGTCTTTCAGTTGGGAGCAAAGTTCAAATGAATTTTTTATGGAGTATTTACTTTTAAATCCGGTGGTTTTAAGGATAATATCATTTCTGAGAAAGTTCTGAGAAAGTTTAAGACAGTCGTAGAAGTCTATGGAACTTTCTACGTAGTCTTAGAGGCCTCTGGCAATCAAAAACAGTTCTTTCAAAATGATCCTAGAGGTCTCTGACAATTTAAGACAAGTCTGGGAAGGTTTAAAACACTTGTAGAGGCTTCTGGCACTTCCCGGAAAGTTCTCAATAATATTTAGAGGTCTATGAAACTTTCAAAATGATCCTAGAGGCCTCTCGCAGTTTAAAACAGTTCTGAGAAAGTTTAAAACGGTCCATACATTATACAATTAGTTGTACGACAAGTCGTACGATAGATTGTACTGACAATTGATGCGACAAGTTGCACTTGATTTTGGCCACAAACACAAAACGATCTGAGCATCAATCGGTCTTAAAGATTTGCAGTACGTTTTTAAATTTCTGTAGCACACAGAGCATCATGCCGCGTTCGTTGTCAAAAACAACTACAGCAGCAATAGTGGTCGCTTTAGTTCATGATGATAGAAAAGTTAGGAAAAAGACAAGAAAGGAAAAAGTTTATGTTTATTGGCATAATTCATTGGATTTCACATCCCACAAACAAACCTGCTCNCTATNACGCCTTNTAATGCNAAATATNAGCAAACAGATANNTCNCNTNNCNCGACTNTAATCTCANATGCNGCTGTAGCTNGTNNNCGACTTATTCNTCCANNTCGNNNNGCNAGGGCNTCCANTCAGTANTTNNNTTCNGNCGCGNANAANNGGNCCTGTANNNGGTGCNAGCNCAGACANTGTGTAAGCNNANGNATANCATCNCGAAGNAATNGATATGNCTTATATTNGCTTTNACAAANCTAAATCGGAGGCAAGATCTATCNNTNGTGGGACCGCNTGCNNCTANGTCAGATTTNTNNANTACCAATTCNNNCGATCNTANTGGANCAGCTCGATAATTNCNAGAAGTTANANTGTAANTNTATGNNNTATCNAANCTTCAAATNGANTAGTTTTAGAAATTTANNGCCCAGNATCNCAACCANGTAACGACTTNNATATNTNAGCGNNCACCGGNAANATAGNAGAGCNCAGANGGNGTNGCAGTATAATACTTATTTATTTATTGACAAATCAATGTGCCATTTGACAGTTCTGTCATTATAGTGTCATCGGTCAAACAGTCTGTCGACGCTGATGACGTAACAACAGAAAATTGAATGCGCCCGGTGTTTTCACATTCCTAATTGTCACTCCCCGACGTTGCCATATCTCCAATTTTCACTTCAAAGAATACGAATTTAAAAAAATATTGCAACACTTTGTGACACTTTTGGACTGTTGAAGTTAAGTTAGGTTAGAACCGTAAAAACTGACATTTTTTCCGCACATTTTAGGAACAACGTCCTGTATTTTTCGCATTAAGGACGGCAAAAACAAATGACATGTCATTGAACTTACCCAAAACTTTAGGAGCTCCGATTGCACACAAATTGTTCTGTTCCGTGCTGGTTTTACACGCCGAAGTTAAAATGGTCGCCACGCACGACTGTCGCTGTATGGACTCTGCAGGACTAACTGTAGGACGAGACAAATGTTAGAAAAATGACGTGTGATGATGAATGACAGCTGTCAACTACGCAGCAACTGTCAAAACCTGTGTCTCAATTACGAACGCGCAAAGCTATAAAAGTGAAAGTTTTAATTTCAATTAAAGGAAATTGGAGTTTACAGCTTCACGGACGATCCAGTTAAAAAGTGTCTTAATATCACGTGACAGCTGTCAATCACGTCACAACTGTCAAAACTAGTCTCAACTGGGAACAAACACTATAAAAGTGAAAATATATTAAGTTTCGTTGATTGAAATGAACTTATAAGCTTCATGGAAGGTTATTTGACAGTTGTGACGGTAAAATCCAGTTAAGAAGTGTCTTAATAACACGTGACAGCTGTCAATCACGTCACAACTGTCAAAACTAGTCTCAACTGGGAACAAAAACTATAAAAGTGAAAGTCTTAAGTTTCAAAATGTTAATAAAAACTTTCTAGCACAGAAGAAACAAGAAGACACTTTCTGATGACTGAATCACCGAAACTGGGTAATATGACTGACTATACTGACATTAGTGTGTTGGAAATATTGTATTATGATCGGTACGTTTAGACAATACTGTCACATGTCACGGTCAGTTAGTCTGTCAATCCGGAGATGACGTGGTGTGCTTTATGAGTTTTCTTAACAAAATGGGTTTTATTATGTCCGATCCAGTGGAAGTATACTTACTGAGTGAAAGTAGCGTTTGCATATCTTTTAGGCCAAATTTCGAATTGATCGGCTGATACTCTTGGCTGCCTAACGTACGCAAACAACACAAACACGCGTCGATCAGTTTCGGTTCTTCCTCCTCCAACGCTTCCAGCAACGTTTCTACGATACCGGAATTAATTAGTAGCTCGATGTGATCTTCGGTTCCTTTGGCTAGTGATCCTGTAAATTAATCAAAACCTATAAAAGTGACCGTAAAATGTACTAAAATAGCCAGGAAAGCACATTTTGGTCCTTCGAGCCGGATTGACATGACAGTTGGTTCTAATTATCCGGCTCGAAGCACCCCGAAATGTGGTTTCCTTTGTTCTGTACAGAGTGTCCGGATTTAGTGTGTTTTGACAGGAAAACCCTATTTCCCGGCTAAATAGGAAAAACTAGTATGCGTGTCTAGAGCTCAATTTCCGAAAAAAACCGTATTTTGATATCTTGTCAGTTTGCGACTCTTCACAACTTTTTGTTTATGAAAATATCGAAGTAAAACAAAAAAAAATTAATGCACTATTCAACGCTTAGTTTTTGCTGCTACTTTCCGTTTTCTCAATAATTGACATAACTCTCTTATTTTAAATATTAATATAACTTGTCTAAAATTCTCTATTTTTAAACATTTACTACGATGTAAGTATATCTATAGTTATTCCTACAAATAACTGAAATATGAAGTTAACTTGCAATGAGTAACAGATATAGACCCAATAACAAATTACTTTGAAAAAGTAAAAAAAAAAAAACAAAAATTAAAACTTTGAATCCAAAGTTAAAAAAGCAGAAATTTTGAGCATTCAAGTGTTGTCATAGAAACAAGAAATAAACAAACGTCACTTTTGACAGCTGATGTCAAAACCTGACTCAAAGCCTACTTGAATAAAAACAAAAAAGTGTAATATCTCAGTTATATTTAAGATTAACTATAGACATACTTATATTGTAGTAAAGTAAGCATAAAATGGACATTTTACTAAAGTTATAGCCAATAACTGTCATTTCCATTTAAAATAATAAAGATAGGTAAATTTTCAAGAAAACGCAAGGTAGCAGCAAAAAACTATGCACGCCACATCAAAAAAGTGTCTCAAGAATGTTTTTGCTTTATTTCAATATTTTAATAAACATAAAAGTTGTGAGAAGTTTTCAAAATGGCTGAAATTTGAAAAACGCCGTCTAGCGCCGCAAACTGACAAGATATAGAAATACAGGTTTTTTCAGAAATTTTCAGGCAATTTTTACTTTCAGGTCACTGGTGAGTGAGTTTTGACAGTTATGACAGCTGTCCCGTGACGCAAGCAAAGTATAAAAATGTTTCTTAACGTCAGAAGTGTCAAATTTGGTTTCATGGAGCTGTAAACAGAAATTACAGCGTAATTTCTCAAAAAAACACACTAAATTAGTATTTTATACTTTCAGATTACTGGTAAGTGCGTTTTGACAATTATGACAGCTGTCACGTGACGCAAACAAAATATTAGTGTTACTTAATGTCAAAAGTGTCAAATTTGGCTTCAAAGAGCTGTAAACATAAATTACGGTGTAATTTCTAAAAAAAACACACCAAATTAGTATTTTATACTTTCAGATTACTGGTAAGTGCGTTTTGACAATTATGACAGCTGTCACGTGACGCAAACAAAATATTAGTGTTACTTAATGTCAAAAGTGTCAAATTTTGCTTCAAAAAGCTGTAAACTGAAATTACAGTTATTTCTAAAAAAAAACACACCAAATTAGTATTTTATACTTTCAGATTACTGGTAAGTGCATTTTGACAGTTATGACAGCTGTCACGTGACGCAAACAAAATATTAGTGTTACTTAATGTCAAAAGTGTCAAATTTGGCTTCAAAGAGCTGTAAACATAAATTACGGTGTATTTCTCAAAAAAACACATCAAATTAGTATTTTATACTTTCAGATTACTGGTAAGTGCGGTTTGACAGTTATGACAGCTGTCACGTGACGCAAACAAAATATTAGTGTTACTTAATGTCAGAACTGTCAAATTTGGCTTCAAGGAGCTGTAAATATAAATTACGGTGTAATTTCTCAAAAAAAACACATCAAATTAGTATTTTAAACTTTCAGATCACTGGTGAGTGCATTTTGACAGTTATGACAGCTGTCACGTGACGCAAAGAAAATATTAGTGTTACTTAATGTCAAAAGTGTCAAATTTGGCTTCATAGAGCTGTATACTGAAATTACAGTTATTTCTAAAAAAAACACACCAAATTAGTATTTTATACTTTCAGATTACTGGTAAGTGCATTTTGACAATTATGACAGCTGTCACGTGACGCAAACAAAATATTAGTGTTACTTAATGTCAAAAGTGTCAAATTTGGCTTCATAGAGCTGTATACTGAAATTACAGTTATTTCTAAAAAAAAAACACACCAAATTAGTATTTTATACTTTCAGATTACTGGTAAGTGCATTTTGACAATTATGACAGCTGTCACGTGACGCAAACAAAATATTAGTGTTACTTAATGTCAAAAGTGTCAAATTTGGCTTCATAGAGCTGTATACTGAAATTACAGTTATTTCTAAAAAAAAACACACCAAATTAGTATTTTATACTTTCAGATTACTGGTAAGTGCGGTTTGACAATTATGACAGCTGTCACGTGACGCAAGCAAAATATTAGTGTTACCTAATGTCAAAAGTGTCAAATTTGGCTTTAAGGAGCTGTAAACATAAATTACAGTGTAATTTCACAAAAAAACACACCAAATTAGTATTTTATACTTTCAGATTACTGGTAAGTGCGTTTTGACAATTATGACAGCTGTCACGTGACGCAAGCAAAATATTAGTGTTACCTAATGTCAAAAGTGTCAAATTTGGCTTCAAAGAGCTGTAACATAAATTACAGTGTAATTTCACAAAAAAACACACCAAATTAGTATTTTATACTTTCAGATTACTGGTAAGTGCGTTTTGACAATTATGACAGCTGTCACGTGACACAAACAAAATATTAGTGTTACTTAATGTCAAAGTGTCAAATTTGGCTTCAAAGAGCTGTAAACATAAATTACAGTGTAATTTCACAAAAAAACACACCAAATTAGTATTTTATACTTTCAGATTACTGGTAAGTGCATTTTGACAGTTATGACAGCTGTCACGTGACGCAAACAAAATATTAGTGTTACTTAATGTCAAAAGTGTCAAATTTGGCTTCAAAGAGCTGTAAACATAAATTACAGTGTAATTTCACAAAAAAACACACCAAATTAGTATTTTATACTTTCAGATTACTGGTAAGTGCGTTTTGACAATTATGACAGCTGTCACGTGACGCAAACAAAATATTAGTGTTACTTAATGTCAAAAGTGTCAAATTTGGCTTCAAAGAGCTGTAAACATAAATTACGGTGTAATTTCTAAAAAAAACACACCAAATTAGTATTTTATACTTTCAGATTACTGGTAAGTGCGGTTTGACAGTTATGACAGCTGTCACGTGACGCAAACAAAATATTAGTGTTACTTAATGTCAGAACTGTCAAATTTGGCTTCAAGGAGCTGTAAATATAAATTACGGTGTAATTTCTCAAAAAAACACATCAAATTAGTATTTTAAACTTTCAGATCACTGGTGAGTGCATTTTGACAGTTATGACAGCTGTCACGTGACGCAAAGAAAATATTAGTGTTACTTAATGTCAAAGTGTCAAAATTTGGCTTCATAGAGCTGTATACTGAAATTACAGTTATTTCTAAAAAAAAACACACCAAATTAGTATTTTATACTTTCAGATTACTGGTAAGTGCATTTTGACAATTATGACAGCTGTCACGTGACGCAAACAAAATATTAGTGTTACCTAATGTCAAAAGTGTCAAATTTGGCTTTAAGGAGCTGTAAACATAAATTACAGTGTAATTTCACAAAAAAACACACCAAATTAGTATTTTATACTTTCAGATTACTGGTAAGTGCGTTTTGACAATTATGACAGCTGTCACGTGACGCAAGCAAAATATTAGTGTTACCTAATGTCAAAAGTGTCAAATTTGGCTTCAAAGAGCTGTAAACATAAATTACAGTGTAATTTCACAAAAAAACACACCAAATTAGTATTTTATACTTTCAGATTACTGGTAAGTGCGTTTTGACAATTATGACAGCTGTCACGTGACGCAAGCAAAATATTAGTGTTACCTAATGTCAAAAGTGTCAAATTTGGCTTCAAAGAGCTGTAAACATAAATTACGGTGTAATTTCTTAAAAAAACACATCAAATTAGTATTTTATACTTTCAGATTACTGGTAAGTGCGGTTTGACAGTTATGACAGCTGTCACGTGACGCAAACAAAATATTAGTGTTACTTAATGTCAGAACTGTCAAATTTGGCTTCAAGGAGCTGTAAATATAAATTACGGTGTAATTTCTCAAAAAAAACACATCAAATTAGTATTTTAAACTTTCAGATCACTGGTGAGTGCATTTTGACAATTATGACAGCTGTCACGTGACGCAAACAAAATATTAGTGTTACTTAATGTCAAAAGTGTCAAATTTGGCTTCATAGAGCTGTATACTGAAATTACAGTTATTTCTAAAAAAAAACACACCAAATTAGTATTTTATACTTTCAGATTACTGGTAAGTGCATTTTGACAATTATGACAGCTGTCACGTGACGCAAACAAAATATTAGTGTTACTTAATGTCAAAAGTGTCAAATTTGGCTTCAAAGAGCTGTATACTGAAATTACAGTTATTTCTAAAAAAAAACACACCAAATTAGTATTTTATACTTCCAGATTACTGGTAAGTGCGTTTTGACACTTATGACAGCTGTCACGTGACACAAACAAAATATTAGTGTTACCTAATGTCAAAAGTGTCAAATTTGACTTCAAAGAGCTGTAAACATAAATTACGGTGTAATTTCTAAAAAAAACACACCAAATTAGTATTTTATACTTTCAGATTACTGGTAAGTGCGTTTTGACAATTATGACAGCTGTCACGTGACGCAAACAAAATATTAGTGTTACTTAATGTCAAAAGTGTCAAATTTGGCTTCAAAGAGCTGTATACTGAAATTACAGTTATTTCTAAAAAAAAACACACCAAATTAGTATTTTATACTTTCAGATTACTGGTAAGTGCGTTTTGACACTTATGACAGCTGTCACGTGACGCAAACAAAATATTAGTGTTACTTAATGTCAAAAGTGTAAATTTGGCTTCAAGGAGCTGTAAACATAAATTACAGTGTAATTTCACAAAAAAACACACCAAATTAGTATTTTATACTTTCAGATTACTGGTAAGTGCATTTTGACAGTTATGACAGCTGTCACGTGACGCAAACAAAATATTAGTGTTACTTAATGTCAAAAGTGTCAAATTTGGCTTCAAAGAGCTGTAAACATAAATTACAGTGTAATTTCACAAAAAAACACACCAAATTAGTATTTTATACTTTCAGATTACTGGTAAGTGCATTTTGACAGTTATGACAGCTGTCACGTGACGCAAGCAAAATATTAGTGTTACCTAATGTCAAAAGTGTCAAATTTGGCTTCAAAGAGCTGTAAACATAAATTACAGTGTAATTTCTCAAAAAAACACACTAAATTAGTATTTTATACTTTCAGATTACTGGTAAGTGCATTTTGACAGTTATGACAGCTGTCACGTGACGCAAACAAAATATTAGTGTTACTTAATGTCAAAAGTGTCAAATTTGGCTTCAAAGAGCTGTAAACATAAATTACAGCGTAATTTCACAAAAAAACACACCAAATTAGTATTTTATACTTTTAGATTACTGGTAAGTGCGTTTGACAATTATGACAGCTGTCACGTGACGCAAGCAAAATATTAGTGTTACCTAATGTCAAAAGTGTCAAATTTGGCTTCAAGGAGCTGTAAACATAAATTACAGTGTAATTTCACAAAAAAACACACCAAATTAGTATTTTATACTTTCAGATTACTGGTAAGTGCGTTTTGACAATTATGACAGCTGTCACGTGACGCAAGCAAAATATTAGTGTTACTTAATGTCAAAAGTGTCAAATTTGGCTTCAAAGAGCTGTAAACATAAATTACGGTGTAATTTCTCAAAAAAACACATCAAATTAGTATTTTATACTTTCAGATTACTGGTAAGTGCGTTTTGACAATTATGACAGCTGTCACGTGACACAAACAAAATATTAGTGTTACCTAATGTCAAAAGTGTCAAATTTGACTTCAAAGAGCTGTAAACATAAATTACGGTGTAATTTCTAAAAAAAACACACCAAATTAGTATTTTATACTTTCAGATTACTGGTAAGTGCATTTTGACAATTATGACAGCTGTCACGTGACGCAAACAAAATATTAGTGTTACTTAATGTCAAAAGTGTCAAATTTGGCTTCAAAGAGCTGTAAACATAAATTACAGCGTAATTTCACAAAAAAACACACCAAATTAGTATTTTATACTTTCAGATTACTGGTAAGTGCGGTTTGACAATTATGACAGCTGTCACGTGACGCAAGCAAAATATTAGTGTTACCTAATGTCAAAAGTGTCAAATTTGGCTTTAAGGAGCTGTAAACATAAATTACAGTGTAATTTCACAAAAAAACACACCAAATTAGTATTTTATACTTTCAGATTACTGGTAAGTGCGTTTTGACAATTATGACAGCTGTCACGTGACGCAAGCAAAATATTAGTGTTACTTAATGTCAAAAGTGTCAAATTTGGCTTCAAAGAGCTGTAAACATAAATTACGGTGTAATTTCTCAAAAAAACACATCAAATTAGTATTTTATACTTTCAGATTACTGGTAAGTGCATTTTGACAATTATGACAGCTGTCACGTGACGCAAACAAAATATTAGTGTTACTTAATGTCAAAAGTGTCAAATTTGGCTTCAAAGAGCTGTAAACATAAATTACAGCGTAATTTCACAAAAAAACACACCAAATTAGTATTTTATACTTTCAGATTACTGGTAAGTGCGGTTTGACAATTATGACAGCTGTCACGTGACGCAAGCAAAATATTAGTGTTACCTAATGTCAAAAGTGTCAAATTTGGCTTTAAGGAGCTGTAAACATAAATTACAGTGTAATTTCACAAAAAAAACACACCAAATTAGTATTTTATACTTTCAGATTACTGGTAAGTGCGTTTTGACAATTATGACAGCTGTCACGTGACGCAAGCAAAATATTAGTGTTACCTAATGTCAAAAGTGTCAAATTTGGCTTCAAAGAGCTGTAAACATAAATTACAGTGTAATTTCTCAAAAAAACACACTAAATTAGTATTTTATACTTTCAGATTACTGGTAAGTGCATTTTGACAGTTATGACAGCTGTCACGTGACGCAAACAAAATATTAGTGTTACTTAATGTCAAAAGTGTCAAATTTGGCTTCAAAGAGCTGTAAACATAAATTACGGTGTAATTTCACAAAAAAACACACCAAATTAGTATTTTATACTTTCAGATTACTGGTAAGTGCGTTTTGACAATTATGACAGCTGTCACGTGACGCAAGCAAAATATTAGTGTTACCTAATGTCAAAAGTGTCAAATTTGGCTTCAAAGAGCTGTAAACATAAATTACAGTGTAATTTCTCAAAAAAACACTAAATTAGTATTTTATACTTTCAGATTACTGGTAAGTGCATTTTGACAGTTATGACAGCTGTCACGTGACGCAAACAAAATATTAGTGTTACTTAATGTCAAAAGTGTCAAATTTGGCTTCAAAGAGCTGTAAACATAAATTACGGTGTAATTTCTAAAAAAAACACACCAAATTAGTATTTTATACTTTCAGATTACTGGTAAGTGCGTTTTGACAATTATGACAGCTGTCACGTGACGCAAACAAAATATTAGTGTTACTTAATGTCAAAAGTGTCAAATTTGGCTTCAAAAAGCTGTAAACTGAAATTACAGTTATTTCTAAAAAAAAACACACCAAATTAGTATTTTATACTTTCAGATTACTGGTAAGTGCGGTTTGACAGTTATGACAGCTGTCACGTGACGCAAACAAAATATTAGTGTTACTTAATGTCAGAACTGTCAAATTTGGCTTCAAGGAGCTGTAAATATAAATTACGGTGTAATTTCTCAAAAAAACACATCAAATTAGTATTTTAAACTTTCAGATCACTGGTGAGTGCATTTTGACAGTTATGACAGCTGTCACGTGACGCAAAGAAAATATTAGTGTTACCTAATGTCAAAAGTGTCAAATTTGGCTTCAAAGAGCTGTAAACATAAATTACAGTGTAATTTCACAAAAAAAACACACCAAATTAGTATTTTATACTTTCAGATTACTGGTAAGTGCGTTTTGACAGTTATGACAGCTGTCACGTGACGCAAACAAAATATTAGTGTTACTTATTGTCAAAAGTGTCAAATTTGCTTCAAAGAGCTGTAAACATAAATTACAGTGTAATTTCACAAAAAAACACACCAAATTAGTATTTTATACTTTCAGATTACTGTAAGTGCGGTTTGACAATTATGACAGCTGTCACGTGACGCAAGCAAAATATTAGTGTTACCTAATGTCAAAAGTGTCAAATTTGGCTTTAAGGAGCTGTAAACATAAATTACAGTGTAATTTCACAAAAAAACACACCAAATTAGTATTTTATACTTTCAGATTACTGGTAAGTGCGGTTTGACAATTATGACAGCTGTCACGTGACGCAAGCAAAATATTAGTGTTACCTAATGTCAAAAGTGTCAAATTTGGCTTCAAAGAGCTGTAAACATAAATTACGGTGTAATTTCACAAAAAAACACACCAAATTAGTATTTTATACTTTCAGATTACTGGTAAGTGCGTTTTGACAGTTATGACAGCTGTCACGTGACGCAAACAAAATATTAGTGTTACTTAATGTCAAAAGTGTCAAATTTGGCTTCAAAGAGCTGTAAACATAAATTACAGTGTAATTTCACAAAAAAAACACACCAAATTAGTATTTTATACTTTCAGATTACTGGTAAGTGCGGTTTGACAATTATGACAGCTGTCACGTGACGCAAGCAAAATATTAGTGTTACCTAATGTCAAAAGTGTCAAATTTGGCTTTAAGGAGCTGTAAACATAAATTACAGTGTAATTTCACAAAAAAACACACCAAATTAGTATTTTATACTTTCAGATTACTGGTAAGTGCGTTTTGACAATTATGACAGCTGTCACGTGACGCAAGCAAAATATTAGTGTTACTTAATGTCAAAAGTGTCAAATTTGGCTTCAAAGAGCTGTAAACATAAATTACGGTGTAATTTCTCAAAAAAACACACCAAATTAGTATTTTATACTTTCAGATTACTGGTAAGTGCGTTTTGACAATTATGACAGCTGTCACGTGACGCAAACAAAATATTAGTGTTACTTAATGTCAAAAGTGTCAAATTTGGCTTCAAGAAGCTGTAAACATAAATTACAGTGTAATTTCACAAAAAAAAACACACCAAATTAGTATTTTATACTTTCAGATTACTGGTAAGTGCATTTTGACAGTTATGACAGCTGTCACGTGACGCAAACAAAATATTAGTGTTACCTAATGTCAAAAGTGTCAAATTTGGCTTCAAGGAGCTGTAAACATAAATTACAGTGTAATTTCACAAAAAAACACACCAAATTAGTATTTTATACTTTCAGATTACTGGTAAGTGCGTTTTGACAATTATGACAGCTGTCACGTGACGCAAGCAAAATATTAGTGTTACCTAATGTCAAAAGTGTCAAATTTGGCTTCAAGGAGCTGTAAACATAAATTACAGTGTAATTTCACAAAAAAACACACCAAATTAGTATTTTATACTTTCAGATTACTGGTAAGTGCATTTTGACAGTTATGACAGCTGTCACGTGACGCAAACAAAATATTAGTGTTACTTAATGTCAAAAGTGTCAAATTTGGCTTCAAGGAGCTGTAAACATAAATTACGGTGTAATTTCACAAAAAAAAACACACCAAATTAGTATTTTATACTTTCAGATTACTGGTAAGTGCGTTTTGACAATTATGACAGCTGTCACGTGACGCAAACAAAATATTAGTGTTACTTAATGTCAAAAGTGTCAAATTTGGCTTCAAGAAGCTGTAAACATAAATTACAGTGTAATTTCACAAAAAAAAACACACCAAATTAGTATTTTATACTTTCAGATTACTGGTAAGTGCGTTTTGACAATTATGACAGCTGTCACGTGACGCAAACAAAATATTAGTGTTACTTAATGTCAAAAGTGTCAAATTTGGCTTCAAAGAGCTGTAAACATAAATTACGGTGTAATTTCTAAAAAAAAACACACCAAATTAGTATTTTATACTTTCAGATTACTGGTAAGTGCGGTTTGACAATTATGACAGCTGTCACGTGACGCAAACAAAATATTAGTGTTACTTAATGTCAAAAGTGTCAAATTTGGCTTCAAAGAGCTGTAAACATAAATTACGGTGTAATTTCTCAAAAAAACACATCAAATTAGTATTTTATACTTTCAGATTACTGGTAAGTGCGGTTTGACAGTTATGACAGCTGTCACGTGACGCAAACAAAATATTAGTGTTACTTAATGTCAGAACTGTCAAATTTGGCTTCAAGGAGCTGTAAATATAAATTACGGTGTAATTTCTCAAAAAAACACATCAAATTAGTATTTTAAACTTTCAGATCACTGGTAAGTGCATTTTGACAGTTATGACAGCTGTCACGTGACGCAAACAAAATATTAGTGTTACCTAATGTCAAAAGTGTCAAATTTGGCTTCAAAGAGCTGTAAACATAAATTACAGTGTAATTTCACAAAAAAACACACCAAATTAGTATTTTATACTTTCAGATTACTGGTAAGTGCGTTTTGACAATTATGACAGCTGTCACGTGACGCAAGCAAAATATTAGTGTTACCTAATGTCAAAAGTGTCAAATTTGGCTTCAAAGAGCTGTAAACATAAATTACAGTGTAATTTCACAAAAAAACACACCAAATTAGTATTTTATACTTTCAGATCACTGGTAAGTGCATTTTGACAGTTATGACAGCTGTCACGTGACGCAAACAAAATATTAGTGTTACTTAATGTCAAAAGTGTCAAATTTGGCTTTAAAGAGCTGTAAACTTAAAATACAGTGTAATTTCACAAAAAAACACACCAAATTAGTATTTTATACTTTCAGATTACTGGTAAGTGCGTTTTGACAATTATGACAGCTGTCACGTGACGCAAGCAAAATATTAGTGTTACCTAATGTCAAAAGTGTCAAATTTGGCTTCAAAGAGCTGTAAACATAAATTACAGTGTAATTTCACAAAAAAACACACCAAATTAGTATTTTAAACTTTCAGATCACTAGTAAGTGCATTTTGACAGTTATGACGGCTGTCACGTGACGCAAACAAAATATTAGTGTTACTTAATGTCAAAAGTGTCAAATTTGGCTTCAAGGAGCTGTAAACATAAATTACAGTGTAATTTCACAAAAAAACACACCAAATTAGTATTTTATACTTTCAGATTACTGGTAAGTGCATTTTGACAGTTATGACAGCTGTCACGTGACGCAAACAAAATATTAGTGTTACTTATTGTCAAAAGTGTCAAATTTGGCTTCAAAGAGCTGTAAACATAAATTACGGTGTAATTTCTACACACCAAATTAGTATTTTATACTTTCAGATTACTGGTAAGTGCGTTTTGACAATTATGACAGCTGTCACGTGACGCAAACAAAATATTAGTGTTACTTAATGTCAAAAGTGTCAAATTTGGCTTCAAGGAGCTGTAAACATAAATTACGGTGTAATTTCACAAAAAAACACACCAAATTAGTATTTTATACTTTCAGATTACTGGTAAGTGCGGTTTGACAATTATGACAGCTGTCACGTGACGCAAGCAAAATATTAGTGTTACCTAATGTCAAAAGTGTCAAATTTGGCTTCAAGGAGCTGTAAACATAAATTACAGTGTAATTTCACAAAAAAACACACCAAATTAGTATTTTATACTTTCAGATTACTGGTAAGTGCGGTTTGACAATTATGACAGCTGTCACGTGACGCAAGCAAAATATTAGTGTTACTTAATGTCAAAAGTGTCAAATTTGGCTTCAAGGAGCTGTAAACATAAATTACAGTGTAATTTCACAAAAAAACACACCAAATTAGTATTTTAAACTTTCAGATCACTAGTAAGTGCATTTTGACAGTTATGACGGCTGTCACGTGACGCAAACAAAATATTAGTGTTACTTAATGTCAGAACTGTCAAATTTGGCTTCAAGGAGCTGTAAACATAAATTACAGTGTAATTTCACAAAAAAACACATCAAATTAGTATTTTAAACTTTCAGATCACTGGTAAGTGCGTTTTGACAATTATGACAGCTGTCACGTGACGCAAACAAAATATTAGTGTTACTTAATGTCAAAAGTGTCAAATTTGGCTTCAAAGAGCTGTAAACATAAATTACAGTGTAATTTCTCAAAAAAACACATCAAATTAGTATTTTAAACTTTCAGATCACTGGTGAGTGCATTTTGACAGTTATGACAGCTGTCACGTGACGCAAAGAAAATATTAGTGTTACTTAATGTCAAAAGTGTCAAATTTGGCTTCAAAGAGCTGTAAACATAAATTACAGCGTAATTTCACAAAAAAACACATCAAATTAGTATTTTATACTTTCAGATTACTGGTAAGTGCGTTTTGACAATTATGACAGCTGTCACGTGACGCAAACAAAATATTAGTGTTACTTAATGTCAAAAGTGTCAAATTTGGCTTCATAGAGCTGTATACTGAAATTACAGTTATTTCTAAAAAAAACACACCAAATTAGTATTTTATACTTTCAGATTACTGGTAAGTGCGTTTTGACAATTATGACAGCTGTCACGTGACGCAAACAAAATATTAGTGTTACTTAATGTCAAAAGTGTCAAATTTGGCTTCAAGGAGCTGTAAACATAAATTACA
Source organism: Ips nitidus (assembly GCA_018691245.2). NCBI lineage: Eukaryota > Metazoa > Arthropoda > Insecta > Coleoptera > Curculionidae > Ips > Ips nitidus. The sequence goes on along the minus strand of CM042800.1, from coordinate 7,508,488 downwards.
GTGTAATTTCACAAAAAAACACACCAAATTAGTATTTTATACTTTCAGATTACCGGTAAGTGCGGTTTGACAATTATGACAGCTGTCACGTGACGCAAGCAAAATATTAGTGTTACCTAATGTCAAAAGTGTCAAATTTGGCTTCAAGAAGCTGTAAACATAAATTACAGTGTAATTTCACAAAAAAAAACACACCAAATTAGTATTTTATACTTTCAGATTACTGGTAAGTGCGTTTTGACAATTATGACAGCTGTCACGTGACGCAAGCAAAATATTAGTGTTACCTAATGTCAAAAGTGTCAAATTTGGCTTCAAGGAGCTGTAAACTTTCAGATTACATAAATTACAGTGTAATTTCACAAAAAAATAAATTACACACCAAATTAGTATTTTAAACTTTCAGATCACTGTAAGTGCATTTTGACAGTTATGACAGCTGTCACGTGACGCAAACAAAATATTAGTGTTACTTAATGTCAAAAGTGTCAAATTTGGCTTCAAAGAGCTGTAAACATAAATTACAGTGTAATTTCTCAAAAAAACACACCAAATTAGTATTTTAAACTTTCAGATCACTGGTAAGTGCATTTTGACAGTTATGACGGCTGTCACGTGACGCAAACAAAATATTAGTGTTACTTAATGTCAAAAGTGTCAAATTTGGCTTCAAGGAGCTGTAAACATAAATTACAGTGTAATTTCACAAAAAAACACACCAAATTAGTATTTTATACTTTCAGATTACTGGTAAGTGCGTTTTGACAATTATGACAGCTGTCACGTGACGCAAACAAAATATTAGTGTTACTTAATGTCAAAAGTGTCAAATTTGGCTTCAAGAAGCTGTAAACATAAATTACAGTGTAATTTCACAAAAAAAAACACACCAAATTAGTATTTTATACTTTCAGATTACTGGTAAGTGCGTTTTGACAATTATGACAGCTGTCACGTGACGCAAACAAAATATTAGTGTTACTTAATGTCAAAAGTGTCAAATTTGGCTTCAAGGAGCTGTAAACATAAATTACGGTGTAATTTCACAAAAAAACACACCAAATTAGTATTTTATACTTTCAGATTACTGGTAAGTGCGGTTTGACAATTATGACAGCTGTCACGTGACGCAAGCAAAATATTAGTGTTACCTAATGTCAAAAGTGTCAAATTTGGCTTCAAGGAGCTGTAAACATAAATTACAGTGTAATTTCACAAAAAAAAACACACCAAATTAGTATTTTATACTTTCAGATTACTGGTAAGTGCGTTTTGACAATTATGACAGCTGTCACGTGACGCAAACAAAATATTAGTGTTACTTAATGTCAAAAGTGTCAAATTTGGCTTCAAAGAGCTGTAAACATAAATTACGGTGTAATTTCTTAAAAAAACACACCAAATTAGTATTTTATACTTTCAGATCACTGGTAAGTGCGGATTTGACAGTTATGACAGCTGTCACGTGACGCAAACAAAATATTAGTGTTACTTAATGTCAGAACTGTCAAATTTGGCTTCAAGGAGCTGTAAATATAAATTACAGCGTAATTTCACAAAAAACACATCAAATTAGTATTTTATACTTTCAGATTACTGGTGAGTGCATTTTGACAGTTATGACAGCTGTCACGTGACGCAAAGAAAATATTAGTGTTACTTAATGTCAAAATAGTGTCAAATTTGGCTTCAAAGAGCTGTAAACATAAATTACAGTGTAATTTCACAAAAAAACACACCAAATTAGTATTTTAAACTTTCAGATCACTAGTAAGTGCATTTTGACAGTTATGACGGCTGTCACGTGACGCAAACAAAATATTAGTGTTACTTAATGTCAGAACTGTCAAATTTGGCTTCAAGGAGCTGTAAACATAAATTACAGTGTAATTTCACAAAAAAACACACCAAATTAGTATTTTAAACTTTCAGATCACTAGTAAGTGCGTTTTGACAATTATGACAGCTGTCACGTGACGCAAACAAAATATTAGTGTTACTTAATGTCAAAAGTGTCAAATTTGGCTTCAAGGAGCTGTAAACATAAATTACAGTGTAATTTCACAAAAAAACACACCAAATTAGTATTTTATACTTTCAGATTACTGGTAAGTGCGTTTTGACAATTATGACAGCTGTCACGTGACGCAAACAAAATATTAGTGTTACTTAATGTCAAAAGTGTCAAATTTGGCTTCAAGGAGCTGTAAACATAAATTACAGTGTAATTTCACAAAAAAACACACCAAATTAGTATTTTATACTTTCAGATTACTGGTAAGTGCGGTTTGACAATTATGACAGCTGTCACGTGACGCAAGCAAAATATTAGTGTTACCTAATGTCAAAAGTGTCAAATTTGGCTTCAAGAGCTGTAAACATAAATTACAGTGTAATTTCACAAAAAAACACACCAAATTAGTATTTTATACTTTCAGATTACTGGTAAGTGCGGTTTGACAATTATGACAGCTGTCACGTGACGCAAGCAAAATATTAGTGTTACCTAATGTCAAAAGTGTCAAATTTGGCTTCAAAGAGCTGTAAACATAAATTACAGTGTAATTTCTTAAAAAAACACATCAAATTAGTATTTTATACTTTCAGATTACTGGTAAGTGCGGTTTGACAGTTATGACAGCTGTCACGTGACGCAAACAAAATATTAGTGTTACTTAATGTCAGAACTGTCAAATTTGGCTTCAAGGAGCTGTAAACATAAATTACAGTGTAATTTCACAAAAAAACACACCAAATTAGTATTTTATACTTTCAGATTACCGGTAAGTGCGGTTTGACAATTATGACAGCTGTCACGTGACGCAAACAAAATATTAGTGTTACTTAATGTCAAAAGTGTCAAATTTGGCTTCAAGGAGCTGTAAACATAAATTACGGTGTAATTTCACAAAAAAAACACATCAAATTAGTATTTTATACTTTCAGATTACTGGTGAGTGCATTTTGACAGTTATGACAGCTGTCACGTGACGCAAAGAAAATATTAGTGTTACTTAATGTCAAAAGTGTCAAATTTGGCTTCAAAGAGCTGTAAACATAAATTACAGTGTAATTTCTCAAAAAAAACACATCAAATTAGTATTTTAAACTTTCAGATCACTGGTGAGTGCATTTTGACAGTTATGACAGCTGTCACGTGACGCAAAGAAAATATTAGTGTTACTTAATGTCAAAAGTGTCAAATTTGGCTTCAAAGAGCTGTAAACATAAATTACAGTGTAATTTCACAAAAAAAACACACCAAATTAGTATTTTATACTTTCAGATTACTGGTAAGTGCGTTTTGACAATTATGACAGCTGTCACGTGACGCAAACAAAATATTAGTGTTACTTAATGTCAAAAGTGTCAAATTTGGCTTCAAAGAGCTGTAAACAGAAATTACGGTGTAATTTCTAAAAAAAACACACCAAATTAGTATTTTATACTTTCAGATTACTGGTAAGTGCATTTTGACAATTATGACAGCTGTCACGTGACGCAAACAAAATATTAGTGTTACTTAATGTCAAAAGTGTCAAATTTGGCTTCAAAGAGCTGTAAACTGAAATTACAGTGTATTTCTAAAAAAAACACACCAAATTAGTATTTTATACTTTCAGATTACTGGTAAGTGCATTTTGACAGTTATGACAGCTGTCACGTGACGCAAGCAAAATATTAGTGTTACCTAATGTCAAAAGTGTCAAATTTGACTTCAAAGAGCTGTAAACATAAATTACGGTGTAATTTCTAAAAAAAACACACCAAATTAGTATTTTATACTTTCAGATTACTGGTAAGTGCGGTTTGACAATTATGACAGCTGTCACGTGACGCAAACAAAATATTAGTGTTACTTAATGTCAAAAGTGTCAAATTTGGCTTCAAAGAGCTGTAAACATAAATTACAGTGTAATTTCACAAAAAAACACACCAAATTAGTATTTTATACTTTCAGATTACTGGTAAGTGCGTTTTGACAATTATGACAGCTGTCACGTGACGCAAACAAAATATTAGTGTTACTTAATGTCAAAAGTGTCAAATTTGGCTTCAAGGAGCTGTAAACATAAATTACAGTGTAATTTCACAAAAAAACACACCAAATTAGTATTTTATACTTTCAGATTACTGGTAAGTGCATTTTGACAGTTATGACAGCTGTCACGTGACGCAAACAAAATATTAGTGTTACTTAATGTCAAAAGTGTCAAATTTGGCTTCAAAGAGCTGTAAACATAAATTACAGTGTAATTTCACAAAAAAACACACCAAATTAGTATTTTATACTTTCAGATTACTGGTAAGTGCGGTTTGACAATTATGACAGCTGTCACGTGACGCAAGCAAAATATTAGTGTTACTTAATGTCAGAACTGTCAAATTTGGCTTCAAGGAGCTGTAAACATAAATTACAGTGTAATTTCACAAAAAAACACACCAAATTAGTATTTTATACTTTCAGATTACTGGTAAGTGCGGTTTGACAGTTATGACAGCTGTCACGTGACGCAAACAAAATATTAGTGTTACTTAATGTCAGAACTGTCAAATTTGGCTTCAAGGAGCTGTAAACATAAATTACGGTGTAATTTCTCAAAAAAACACATCAAATTAGTATTTTATACTTTCAGATTACTGGTAAGTGCGGTTTGACAGTTATGACAGCTGTCACGTGACGCAAACAAAATATTAGTGTTACTTAATGTCAGAACTGTCAAATTTGGCTTCAAGGAGCTGTAAATATAAATTACGTGTAATTTCTCAAAAAAACACATCAAATTAGTATTTTAAACTTTCAGATCAGGTGAGTGCATTTTGACTGTCACGTGACGCAAAGAAAATATTAGTGTTCTTAATGTCAAAAGTGTCAAATTTGGCTTCAAAGAGCTGTAAACATAAATTACAGTGTAATTTCACAAAAAAACACACCAAATTAGTATTTTATACTTTCAGATTACTGGTAAGTGCGTTTTGACAATTATGACAGCTGTCACGTGACGCAAACAAAATATTAGTGTTACTTAATGTCAAAAGTGTCAAATTTGGCTTCAAAGAGCTGTAAACATAAATTACAGTGTAATTTCACAAAAAAACACACCAAATTAGTATTTTATACTTTCAGATTACTGGTAAGTGCGTTTTGACAATTATGACAGCTGTCACGTGACGCAAACAAAATATTAGTGTTACTTAATGTCAAAAGTGTCAAATTTGGCTTCAAGGAGCTGTAAACATAAATTACGGTGTAATTTCTAAAAAAAACACACCAAATTAGTATTTTATACTTTCAGATTACTGGTAAGTGCGTTTTGACAATTATGACAGCTGTCACGTGACGCAAACAAAATATTAGTGTTACTTAATGTCAAAAGTGTCAAATTTGGCTTCAAGGAGCTGTAAACTGAAATTACAGTGTAATTTCAAAAAAAAACACACCAAATTAGTATTTTATACTTTCAGATTACTGTAAGTGCATTTTGACAGTTATGACAGCTGTCACGTGACGCAAACAAAATATTAGTGTTACTTAATGTCAAAAGTGTCAAATTTGGCTTCAAAGAGCTGTAAACATAAATTACAGTGTAATTTCACAAAAAAACACACCAAATTAGTATTTTATACTTTCAGATTACTGGTAAGTGCGTTTTGACAATTATGACAGCTGTCACGTGACGCAAACAAAATATTAGTGTTACTTAATGTCAAAAGTGTCAAATTTGGCTTCAAGGAGCTGTAAACATAAATTACGGTGTAATTTCTAAAAAAAACACACCAAATTAGTATTTTATACTTTCAGATTACTGGTAAGTGCGTTTTGACAATTATGACAGCTGTCACGTGACGCAAACAAAATATTAGTGTTACTTAATGTCAAAAGTGTCAAATTTGGCTTTAAAGAGCTGTAAACATAAATTACAGTGTAATTTCACAAAAAAACACACCAAATTAGTATTTTATACTTTCAGATTACTGGTAAGTGCGTTTTGACAATTATGACAGCTGTCACGTGACGCAAACAAAATATTAGTGTTACTTAATGTCAAAAGTGTCAAATTTGGCTTCAAGGAGCTGTAAACATAAATTACGGTGTAATTTCTAAAAAAAACACACCAAATTAGTATTTTATACTTTCAGATTACTGGTAAGTGCGTTTTGACAATTATGACAGCTGTCACGTGACGCAAACAAAATATTAGTGTTACTTAATGTCAAAAGTGTCAAATTTGGCTTCAAAGAGCTGTAAACATAAATTACGGTGTAATTTCTAAAAAAAACACACCAAATTAGTATTTTATACTTTCAGATCACTGGTAAGTGGGATTTGACCATTATGACAGCTGTCACGTGACGCAAACAAAGTATTAGTGTTACCTAACTTCAGAAGTGTCAAATTTGGCTTCATAGAGCTGTAAACACAATTTACAGTGCAATTCCTCAATAAAACCAACCAAATTGGCATTTTATACTTTCAGGTTACTAGTGAGTGAGTTTTGACAGTTATGATAGCTGTTACGTGACACAAGCAAAGTATGAAAAGGAGTATTTTGGCGGCAGTATTAACCTGAGTTTTAAGCTGTAGTAACATAGGCTATCTTTTTTTTATCAGAATGAGTTAAAACGAGACAGGCATTGTAAAACACTGATGCCAAAATATATCATAAGTGCTCCTTAACATCCCAAATGTCAAATTTCCAAAAAAAATGCATTGGAATTCAAGAAAGTTCAGATAAACACTCTGTAACTGGTACGCTCGCTGGTACGTTTGCCACACAAAACCCCATCAATTTGCTGTGAATGTCCAAACAAAAAGAAAAACAAAACTCACCAATAGTTAGAGCAGCTTCCACCCTCACATCATTCTTCATAGTTTTATCCCTAAGCAGATAAATCAGCCTGGGAACGATGCCTTGTTCGATTACACTCTGTTTTTGCCTGTTTGACCCAATCACTGAATTCTTAATGCACATAATCGACATTAGACACTTGTTCGCGTCTTGGGAGTACAAATCGTCCATATACGAGCGGCAACTTTCCACCGACTGGAAAAAATAATGGAAAACCTACATTCAGTGAAATTTATGTGAGGTTAGGTTACATTACCATAAAAGCGGTAAAAGGCTGCATTTTTTCCACGGCAACAAACAAATAAGGGATATTAATTCACACTATTTTTTTTTGTGTTTAATAACAATTATGACCGGTAATTAGAGGAAAACTTGGAGTTGTTATCAAACTTGTTTGGGTTTTCCGGTCTGGTTTCAGAATTTCAGAATTATTCACCAATTCACCATTGACGTTTCGTTTGACGACTTTGACGTATTAATTAATAACTTTGACATTTGACATTTTCAATTCTTTTACCAACTAGGGATGTCTTCGGTGAGATGTTTTTTTTTTAGTCTGATTATATTTCGCTGCTCTCTTTTCTTGTTTGAACACAGTTTTTAGGAAACATTTCCCTTAAATGACCCTTTAGGGCCAAAGTATATTCTTATGCAATCTGAAATACAAAACTGAATTTGTAGTGAATTTTCAAAGTTTCAGTTCAAACTATAAACTTTGTTTTGGTGCAATCACTTGGTTAACGCTCTGTAATTTCCATATTTAAGTAGAGAGATTTACGAAAATCTTACACAATATTCTGCACACAGGAAAAAACTGAAAAATCCAAAAATTCAAAAATAATTCGTTTTTTAATTAATTGTACAACAATCCAATATCAATTGAAATGTGCTTCCAATCATTTACCCCCGTTTGCACCGTCGTTTTGTAAGCCGCGAGCTTAATTATTTAAGTGTGGGTCAGACTGTGACAGTACAGGTGAAAAAAGTCACATTCTAAACCACACTTAACTTAAGCCATGCTTAAAGTACAACAGTGCAAATGGCGGTTAGATGTCTTAAATTGTCTTATTAGAATGCATGATAAGTTTGACAGTTGTTTTCCCTATCATGGAAAATTTTCATTTAAACATGAAGTAATTTTCCGGTAAATTTCCAAAAATGGAAATTGTTCGACTCGAAAATTACCGCTTTTACATCTCTGATTGATTTGATCTTGTTCTGTAAATGTTCCAATTTTTGACAGTTTCACTTTAAAAATGACAATAATTAATGACAGTATTTAATTTTGTAGTGTTGTTTTATGTCTTCAGATTCCAAAACTGTCATTTTCTCACTCCAAGTGAATTTTACAGACGATTTTGGATCTGACCGTCCTTTCAAACATTCCATAACGTTTTAGAGATGTCTAGAACGCTCCGGCAAGATGTAGAAGCTTCTACAAAGATCCGGAACGTTCTGAAACATTTCAGAAAGCTTTTAGAACATTCGAGAATTATTTGGAGGCTTGTAGAACATTCTCTCGAACCTTGAAGAAACATTCGAGAACGTTTTAGAACATTCAACAATCTTTTGGAAGCTTTGAGAAATTTATCGAGCCATTTTAGGCCATTCTAGAACCTACCGAAAGCTTTTAGAACGTTTAGGAATCATTTGGAGGCTTGTGGAACATTCTCGAACCTTGAATAAACATTCGAGAACGTTTTAGAACATTCTACAACTTTTTTGAAGCTTTGAGAACCTTATCGAGCCTTTCAGACCATTCTAGAATCTTCTGAAAGCTTTTAGAACATTCGAGAATCATTTGGAGGCTTGTAGAACATTCTCGAACCTTGAAGAAATATTCGAGAGCGTTTTAGAACATTCTACAACCTTTTTGCAGCTTTGAGAACCTTATCGAGCCTTTTAGACTATTCTAGAGAAAGCTTTTAGAACATTCTCGAACCTTCGCAAAATTTGGAAAACTTCACCTAATTTTGTGGTGTTTTTTATGTTATTGGATAGGAAATTTAATGAATGTGTCATATGACCTTGTGTCAGATGACCTTAAGGAAACTTTAAAATTGTGAAAAAGTGTCACGTGACTTTGAAACACTGTCAAAATATGGAAAATGTTGCGTGATTTTTGGATAAACTATTAAAAATGGTAAAAAAAAAAACGTAACGTGATCTTAAAGAACCTTTAAAATTGTGGGAAAGCGTTACGTGACCTTGCTAACTATAAAAAAAAATGGTAGACAAATGTCACGTGACTTTAAAAATCGATCAAAATAAAAAAAAAAGAGAAGAGAAACCTTTAAAATTGTGAAAAGTGTCACGTGACTTTGAAACACAGTCAAAATATGAAAAATGTCGCGTGATTTTTAGATAAACTATTAAAAATGGTAAGTGAACCTTTAAAATTGTGAAAAAGCGTCACGTGACCTTGTAAACTGTAAAAAAATTGTAGACAAATGTCACGTGACTTTAAAAATTGATCAAAATAAAAAAAAAGTGAAGAGAAGAGAAATCTTTAAAATTGTGAAAAAGTATGGCAAGCCGTTTTACTTTTTATTACATTTTGGACCTCAAATGTCATAAAAACTGTTTTAACGACTTTTTTTTAAATTGATACCTTGTTTTCATTATCAGATAATGGAAACGTGTTTATTATGTGATAATAAAAACAGATATCAAAAAAACTAAAGGTGTTTTTAAGACTTCTATTTTTATGACATTCATTTCTATTATGTGATAATGGAAATAGAGGGCGCCATGCTTGGAAATAATTGAAGTTGAATGACATGTGGACTCGGACTGTGATGTATACTATTCTGTATATTAAGGAAATCGTCACAGTCTAAGTTCAGCAATGTCAAAAACGTCATTAAAGGTGCTTGTCACTGGTTGTCAATTTTAGTTTTTTTTCTTTAAATTATCACAATTTTAATAGTGTCTAAAAAAATAAGTATCATAAAAAACAAAATGCGTTTTTTTGATACTTGTTTTCATTATCACATAATAAAAACTAATTTCCATTATCTGATAATTTAAATGCATCTGATTTTAAAATGTCTTAAAAACGCTGGTAGTTTTTATGACTTCTATTTCTATTATCACATAATGAAAACGTTTTCATTATCTGATAATGAAAATAAGTGTAAAAAAAAAACATTCATTTTTTTGATATGTGTTTTTATTATCACATAATAGAAACGTTTTCATTATCTGATAATGAAAACAAAGTATCATTTTAATACACTCGTTAAAACAGTTTTTATGACATTTGAGGTTGAAAATATAATAAAAAGTAAAACGGCTTGCCATAACCGCCAGTGTTATAAATTGAGCTTAATTACGAGGTCATAGAAAAACTCCGAGTAATCCATATTTTGCGGTTTTATATTTCGCTTTTCTTGTTTGAACACAGTTTTTAGGAAATATTTCCTTAAATGACCCTTTAGGGCCAAAGTATATTCTTATGCAATCTGAAATACAAAACTGAATTTGTAGTGAATTTTCAAAGTTTCAGTTCAAACTATAAACTTTGTTTTGGTGCAATCACTTGGTTAACGCTCTGTAATTTCCATATTTAAGTAGAGAGATTTACGAAAATCTTACACAATATTCTGCACACAGTTTCCGGAAAAAACTGGAAAATCCAAAAATTCAAAAATAATTCGTTTTTTAATTAATTGTACAACAATCCAATATCAATTGAAATAAAGTTTAATGTAAGACTGAGAACGCACAGTTTGTTGAGTTCTTTAGCGACTATCTGGATGAAGTCGCTGATTTTGGGGGTGTTAATATAATAATGGGTGATTTCAATTTTGATCTGTCAAAACCTTCTTTTTATGGGGAAAAAATACTATCCAGCGTTTACAGGAATGGATTGGCCCAGGTTGTTGATACTCCCACTAGAATTACGGACAGAAGTGAAACCTTAATAGATTATGTCATAACAACTGACAAAAATCTCCCGGTTAAAGTGCATATGACTCCGAAGATCAGTGACCACTGTGTTTTGTCTATTTGTCTTACACAGAATATAAATAATAATATCGATAGAACGGTACACTTTAGATCCATGAAAGGTTATAGCAGAGACAAATTACACGATTGTTTAATTGATGGTGGGTGGAATAATGACAGCGGTGATATGAATGTATTGGCAAACAAATTTGTTTATGATATTGAGAATACTATAAATAGTATGTGCCCCGTAAAGACAAATGTAATTAAACAGAAATATTTGGACAAACCTTGGATTACCGAAAGAGTTAGAGAAAATATGAGAATTCGGGATAACTCATACGTACGTGCGGTTAATGAAGGTGATGTGGAAACATGACGAGAATATAAACGAATACGAAATTTTATAGTTACACAAATAAAACTTGAAAAAGAGAAATATTACAAGGAAATAATTGACGAAAATAGAAATAACTCAAAGGAAATGTGGAAAAGATTAAAATTATTGTTACCGGGAAAAAATGCTCCAACACCTGAACAAATCGACTTTGGGGGCCAGATTGTTTCTGAGCAGTCGTTGATTGCTCAAGAATTTAACACGTATTTTGTTAGCAGTGTAAATGAAATTGTAAATAGTATTCCAAGACACAACACACCTGAAAAAATCTCTGGATCAGCTCCTGAAATATCAGTAAGTTTTTTAAAATTTGTATTATTGTCAATGTCAGACTTAAAATCCATTTTAAAGAATATGAAGAATGTGGGGGGAGGTGTAAGTGGGATATCCAGGGATGTCTTACGTGATGTATGTTATGTAGCTGGTGACCGATTGTTGGATGTCATCAATACATCTCTTCATCTCTTTCAAGCGGCGTTTTTCCTGAGAATTGAAAAGAGTCAACTGTGATACCCGTTCCAAAAATACCAAAAACTGTTTCTTGCAACGAATTCAGGCCCATTAATACCTTAGAGGTGTATGAAAAAGTTCTGGAATTAGCAGTAAAAAAGCAGATTCAGAAACACTGTGACACAAATGATATTATAATGGTTAGTCAGTCGGGTTTTCGGGAACATCACTCCTCTGAGACGACAGTCGTTAATATCTGCGATATATTTAAAAGAGAGCTAGATAAGGGTAATTTTGTGTTGTCAGTGTTCTTGGATTTCAGGAGAGCATTTGAAACAGTTAATAGGACGTTGCTGCTTCAAAAGCTTGAAAGTGTGGGCATAGGTGGTACTGTGCGGAAGTGGTTCGAATCATACTTAACCAATAGAAGTCAAAAAGTCAAATTTGGGAATTGTTTGTCAAATAAATTAAGGGTGGAACATGGAGTACCGCAAGGTACTGTTTTGGGTCCATTGTTGTTTTTGTTGTATGTTAATGATATCGTTGAGGTTGTAAGTGGATGTCATATAGAGTTGTTCGCGGATGACACAATGTTGTACGTAACTGGAAGGGATTTGAATATAATGCAGCAAATAATAAATAACAATCTGGAGAGACTATACAAATGGCTTTGCTACAACAGACTGTGTGTTAATACAACGAAATCAAAATACTGTTTGTTTGGAAAAAAGTGTAATTTGCGAGGTGTTGACTTGGACGACATACATGTAATTGTTAATAACACTAGAATTGCGCATGAGCATCAAATTAAATATCTCGGAGTGATTATGGACGCAAACTTGAACTTTTACGATCATGCTAATTATGTCATTCGAAAATTCTCAAAAAAAGTTGGATTTATTGCAAGAATTGGTAATCAACTATCGTTACACACCAAACTGTTCTTATATAAAAGCATAGCAGCTCCACATTTGCGATTTTGTTCCACCCTGTTGTTGAAAAACTTATGAACGGCAGCAAACAAAAATAACTTACGCAAATAACCTCAAATCTTCATTTTAAACAGGAAAAATTCATTTAATTGTCAAAAAACTCAATTTCCACAATACAAACTGTCACCATTATTCCCGCCATATTGGAATTTTTGACAAGCACCTTCTAGGCTTTCTACTATAGTAGGCGGTGGCCTATCTCTTATCTGTCACACAAAAATTGTTAAAAATGAAAGAAAAGTGTCACGTGACCTTAAAAAGATCCTTTAAAATAGTGAGAATAAAGTGTCACGTGACCTTAAAAAATTATTAAAAATGGAACTAAAGTGTCACGTGACTTTGAACAACTGTCAAAATATGAAAAATGTCGCGTGGTTTGGAAAAACTGTCAAAAATGGAAGAAAAATGTCACTTGACCTTAAGAAAGGTTTAAAATTGTGGCAAAGTGACCTTAAAAATTGTCAAAAATGGAACATAAATGTCACGTGACCTTAAGGTTTTTTTTAAATAGTGAGAAAATGTCACGTGACCTTAAAAACTGTTAAAATGTGAAAAATGACACGTGACTTTAAAAATTGTTAAAAATAGAAGAAAAGTGTCACGTGACTGAAAAACTGTCAAAATCTTGTAACATAGAAAATGCACTATGTTCCGTTATCAAACATTGCTTCGGTCTCCCCCAGTACAATGTCTGTGTAAGCCAGATCGGCGAATTGAGGTCATGATGTGGGTATAAATACTGCACCAAAAGCACGTAGAGATCACCCCCATAAACGGCCAAGACATCAGTTGCTGGACGATAGATGACAGCACTGAACACCCGACTATGACCTCACCCGGATTTGACAACATCCGATCATGACTTTAACTTCATTTTGGAGTAAGTTATTACTAATGTTTTCTGTTTTTATGTTTCAGGTAACAGCCATGACCAATCTAGCCACGTTAAAGAAGACCACCCCCTCACCAACGACTTTCCCTCCGGGTGGCGAGAATTTATTCTCAAAACTTGGATAAAACCCAACCGTAGTTCTCTCTCTGGCTACACCTCCCAGATTTCCCCCCGCCTGCCTATACATATAGGCTATAGGGTAAGAAAATCAACCTCGTAACCTCCGATCCAAACTCCCCACAAATATTCTTGGATGATTAATTGATTAGCCCTCTAACTCTCTTGATCATCCAAAAATATGCCATGACCTCCATCAGGATGACCAGCTGACGAAGAAAGAAAAATTGAAGATAAGAAGAGCGCAGAAGAGTCCCGTTGTCAGCCGGGGCACTCTCACCCAGGACAGGGGACGCCGTTGCAGCACTGGTAATTCCCGAAAGGAAAATGCCAGTGTCTGTTAACGGAGTCCTTCTTCCGAACCTTTCCTTTTGGTCTACTGCGATGGGAGGGTAAAAAGCAGTAGTCTTGCTTGACCCGCTTATCTGAGGCCATTCTTCCTGTCATTTATAATGGCGCGTACAGATCACTGATCTCTGGGTTAGTCTGGGTACGCCTATTGTGCAACGCAACGTGGAGCAGTAGGTGACCAAGTGCCACACCCTAGATCAGCCCTAGCAAAGGAAATAGTGTGGGCGTGCAGTAAGAGATGTCGCACCTACTTACCTCCCTTTGCTAGGTACATAACGTCTTTACGGGGCCCGGTGAATGCCCTCGGACACGAGTCTAGGGTTCATTCATCCCCGATAAGGCGTCGCCCTCCGTGAACCTTCCTTCAACCCGGACCATCTTCCCACATCATGCTCTTCGCCATCTTGGCAATCTGGGGGTAAGATTATCGTACCTGGTGTTTAAATCTATTTAAATAAAGTGGGTTACCTGTGGAAACCTGAGGTTTATTCCCTCTGGGCTAACACCTTAACGTGACAATATGACGTTACACCAAACATTTTATGGTTTTGTGATGTATGCATTGGGTTGTTAATAAGAATGTTAAATTGTTTAGCAAAATTGATGAGCTTGCTGACAAGGCTGATATTTTGGTCAGGCAGACTGCTGACTGTCTTGCAAGAATGGAGCTAAGCCAGCAAAATGCTGGTGGGCTGCAGGATAGTCAGAAACCACGAAAGAACTATGCAGATGCTCTTAAAGAAGCAGTATTAATTGTGAAGCCTACTACCAAATGTGAAAGTAAGCAAACTAAAAAAGATCTGAAAGACTGCTTGGATAGAGTTTCTTTGGATATTGAATTAATCGAGTCAGTGAAGCAAAAAACGGCGCGGTGATTGTTAAGTGTAGAGACAAAGAGGATGCCAACAAATTAAAGACCAATCTCGAAAAAAATATGTCACAACAGTTTTCCACTGCTATCCCTGAAAAGCGTAAGCCATGTATTAAGATAGTTGGAATAGAGCGCGAATTTTTTCTGAGGACGAATTGATAAGGGCACTGCAATCCCAAAATCGTAACATAGTTACTCCAAATAGCGAGCTGAAGCTTGTAGTTACTAAGAAGATGGTCAAAACATTTCTGGCGATCTTCGAGTGTGATCCAGGCACCTTTGCACGTATTCAGAAAGACGCTGATTTAGATTATACGTGGGCTTGAAAGTCTGTAGGTGCTATGAGTATATTAGAGTATACAGGTGTTACAAACTGCAGTAGATTTGGTCATAGTTCGAAGGATTGTCCTCACACAAAAACTTGTGGAAGATGCTGTAGTGAGTCACATGAATCGGCAGATTGCTCGGCTCAGAAACTCACGTGTATAAATTGCCAGATAGCGTGCAAGGAATTTAAGCTTGATTTGAACACTGAACACTCTACTTTCAGCTTGTCATGTCCATCATACAAACGGTTGGAGCAGAAAGAACGATTAAAAATCCAATACGAACCCATGTTGTAGCAACCAATTTACTCAAGAAATAGGGAGAGCACAAAAACTGTCATCCTGCATCAAAACATACAGTCGCTGAAAAACAAGACTTTGGAAGTGGAGTGCATGCTGGATGGCTTGGAGTATAAACCTGATTTGCTGTTGTTTAGTGAACATTGGATAAAAAGTGTTGAAATGTCTTTTGTAAAGCTTAATGGATATGGATTGGTCTCCTCTTTCTGTAGAACTGAGCTGGGACACGGCGGGACTTGTATATATGTTGCAGACTCCTACACCTTCAGAGAGGATACAACTGTGTGTGATTTTAGTGTGGAGGGTGTCATTGAAGTGTCATGTGCTGTTAGTCTGAATTTAAAAATGGTAATTGTATGTATGTATAGACGAGGTGTTGGTTGTTTTGAGACCTTCATGGAGACCCTTGAGATTATTTTGAATTATATATTTCAGAAGTATGTTAACTTTAAAATTATAGTTGGCGGTGATTTCAACATAAATTTACTTGATGTGAATAATAACTGTACGGTGGGGTTTTTGGATCTGTTAAATACATTTAATTTATTTCAATGCATCTTTGAGGCTACTAGGGTAACTGACCAGTCGTCTACACTGATTGACAATATATTTTACAATTCAGAAAATAATTATAAAAGCTATGTGCTGAGCACGGCTCTTTCTGATCACAAGGCTCAGATTTTGTGCGTTGGCAATACCGTATGTGAGAGAGAGAGTTGCGCATCCAGACAGATATTCAGTAAAGGTAAGCTTGGTCACTTCAAGTCCGAAGTAGAACAGATCGACTGGTCTGAGATTTATCAAAGTGTGTAAATAGGGCATATAATAGTTTTCTCCAAACAATGACCAGCTTATCAAACCGAATTTTTGTATCAAAGAAATGCATAAACAGGAGCTTTAACTGGATAACTTAGGGCATTCGAACGTCATGTAGGCATAAACGTGTTCTGTTTACTATGATAAATAGCGGCCAGATCTCTGAACAGCATTACAAGCGGTACTGTGGCATTCTTAAGCGCGTTATAAAAAGGGCTAAGCAACTGTCTAACCTGGCATTCATAGACAAAGCTGAAAATAAAATAAAAGCTGCCTGGCAATTGGTTAAGAGGATTACGAAATCGGACGACAGAAATATTGACGTGATCGGGAGTTTTGCTGGTAAGTACGGTAAGGACAGCTGTGGTATACTAAATAGACTCAACAATCACTTCTCCAAAGCATGTCCGGACTTAAATGTAAATCCTGACTCACAGGATACCTTCAAAAACTATATAAGCAAAGTGCTTACTCCATCAATTTTTTTAATGCCTGTGGACTCCCATGAAGTGTATCGCATAATTAGAGATTTAAAAAATACTAGTTCTGTGGGTGATGACAAAATACCTATAAAAGTGCTTAAGGAAGTGGCGGATGTAATATCTGAACCGCTCGCTGCCATTATAAATCTTGCTTTTACTTCGGGCTGCTTTCCTGAAAAACTCAAAAATGCCAACATTAAGGCTGTTTATAAGAAGGGTGAGAGGGATAATGCAAATAATTATAGGCCAATTTCTCTACTTTCCAATGTTGGAAAGGTTTTTGAGAAGGCATTATCTTCTAGACTTGTAAGTTTCTTGGATGCACATTCTGTGGTATCAGATAAGCAAAACGGCTTTAGGAAAGGTAAGTCCACCATAAGAGCTATCTATCAAACACTGACAACTGTCTTGCTTTCCTTAAATGAAAAGAAATATACTTCAGCAATGTGTTTGGATTTGTCTAAGGCTTTTGATAGTGTTGACCATGAAGTGATGCTGACAAAGCTGAATATGTATGGCATTAGGGGAAGAGCGAACGACTTAATAAGATCATATCTCACTGGCAGGACTCAACAGGTAGCTGAAGCGAGTAATCAGGGTGTAACAGTTCTGTCCGATAAAGTATTAGTCAGCAGAGGGGTGCCGCAGGGTTCTGTACTGGGCCCACTTTTATATATTTTATATACCAATGAGCTCTCGGAGGTCACTGGGGAACACACAATACTATATGCTGATGATACCACTTTGGTTTTGAGTGATGTATCTTTGGGGTCTCTCTCGTCCAGAGCTGTCCTGGCGATTGACCAGCTTCAGCAGTATTTTGCATGTAATAATCTTCTCTTGAATGTGTCCAAAACCCAATTTTTGATATTCGGTAACAGAGTTCATCACCCCTTAACTTTTCACCATGGTATTAGAGAGATTTCAACGGTCAACAGCATTAATTTTTTGGGAGTCAATATAGATGAGAGGTTGGATTGGTCAGTCCACATTGAGTGTTTGGCTGGGGGGTGGTCGCGATACTGCTTTGCACTAAGGGTGATTGCCCGGGAGGTTGGTTGCTTGGCTGCACTGTCAGCATATCATGCATTTGTCGGTTCTAGGCTACAGTACGGTTTGATATTCTGGGGTAACTCTAGTAATATAGACAGAATATTTAAACTTCAAAAAAAATGTATACGTTCCATGTTTAACATGAATTGGCGGGACTCATGTAGGGAGTGTTTTGTTGAGTATAAGCTACTTACTGTCACAAGCATGTACATTTATCATTGTTTTATGTTTATAATTGATAATTCGGATCTTTTTGCTGACTCAACTGCGGTGCACGAGTACCCAACAAGAAACCATAACCTGTTAATTCAGACTAGGTATAACCTCACCTATCTGCAACAAAACGTTGAGTACTCGTGTAAGAAAATCTACAATTCGTTCCCCGAAAGGGTGAGAACACTCCCAAGAGGTAAATTAAGAAGATGGCGAAAGCTTTATTTAGCTGAAAAAGCGTTTTATAGCCTTAAGGAATTTTTTGATAGCGTTAAGTCTATTTCTTTAGAGCAAGTGTAAATTACATCATTGTCTTTGTGGTCGTTAGCCACAGTAGTTTGTAGACTTTAATCATGTACTCTTTTGTTTGTTTGTTTTTTTTTTTTTTTTGTTGTCTTCTTTTGACATTGTTCCACACCCTTTGCAAGGGTTTTTAGTACCTAGTTTGTACTGAGCTGAACAAAAAATAAATATCTATCTATCTATCTATCTATCTATCTCTATTTCCGAGGAAAAAGGCTATCGACCTACCGGTCTTTCTGCCAATGTTACAGAAACAAAGCTTAATGTATCCACATAAATATTTGTTAAAAAAAAATAAATAAATAATGTTTTACAAAGAAAAGGTTAAAATTAATAGTTAGTCCGTTTTTTTTAGGTAAAATGTTCCAACAGAGTATATTGAGGAAAGGCGTAGCGAGATTGTCTATTTGGTCTTGTGAGGGAGATGGGGTTTATAATTGTCCAGTTGTGGGGGTTGCCTTTCCATTTTGCCTCTAGTTTCGTTAATCGTTCTGTTATTTTTGTCATTTGTGTCCGTTCGTAGAGTAATTCGTTGGTTGGGTTATGTAGCGGGTTTTGAGGATGTCTAATCTTGGTTACTAGTCTAAGTGCAATTTGTTCTGTATTGTATGTGTTTTTTTTTGTTTTGCTGGTCGCATTAACTCTTAGTATGTGTCCGTAGTCGAGTAGAGGTCTGCAAATAGATTTGTATATTTTAGTTGCAGTTTTTGTGCTTATACTTCTGTTCTTGTACGTCAGGGCTCTGAAATGTTTAGTTCGTTTAATAATTTCAGTTCTCACATTTTGTGCTTGTTTTGTAAATTTGAGTATTAATATAATAATAGTATTTATTTAGCGATAATGCTACTTGAAAAACAAAACAATACAATGCACACATGTCCCAAAAATTAACCAACAAGCAAATCACTAGCAAATTACATATACATTTTTTCTCGAATATGTTTTCCCAGTTCTATTTTAAATAGTTGTACCGGGTGACCCAATAAGACTGTTCCTCGACCATATCTCGGGAACCGTTCGGCCATGAAGAATCGTTGGAAAATATTTTCGAGTTCTAAAAATGACCACCAAAGGCCGTAACTGCCATCTTAAATTTTTAAATTGCATTTTCTATAAATTTTGCACAATAAACTAGAATTATTTTTTCCACATTTTTGCAGAGTAGCTCTTGTAGACTTAATAAAACACTTTGGGAACTTTAACTGTTTAATTATATATGGTAAAAGTGCAAAATACAAAGAGTGAAAAGACCGGCTACATAATTTCTTATAACTTGTTTTTAGACTACTACTTGTTGACATTTAACATACAGTGTTGCCACATAAACTAATTTTCATTGTTTTCTCTAATACGCCCCCTCAATAAAAATTATGTCAAATGTAACATTGAAAATTTAACATTTTACTTAAGACCTAACTTATCTCTAAAATAAACAAATTTAACTTTTGGTAAAGGTTTGGTAAAAATATCTGCTTGTTGTTCTGAAGTTTGCATATATTCAATTTTCACCACACCCCTATCAATTTTTTTCTTTAATAAAACATGACTTTATGTCCAAATGTTTAATGCGTTTAGTATTTTCTGGATTATGTGCTAACTTTATTGTAGACTGATTGTCTTCGTAAATTATTATTGGTTGACTTACATCAAATAAATGAAAATCCATTAATATATTCTTTAACCAACAAGCCTCTGAAACTGCTGTGTTAAGTGCAACGAATTCTGCTTCTGTTGAAGACACTGACACACAAGCTTGTTTTCTACTTGCCCACATAATCGGACAATCAAACATTTTGAACACAAAACCAGTAGTAGATTTCCTATCTACTAAATCACCACCCCAATCCGAGTCTACATACCCACAAATTAAATCACTTCCATTTGTAAATATCAATTTTAAATTTAAGGTACCGTGTAAATAACGTAAAACTCTCTTTAGAGCTACAAATAAATTATGATTTGCTTTTTCTTGAAAACGACTCAATAATGAAACACACTCACATATATCAGGTCGAGTACTAAGTGCTGCATACATCAAAGATTATTATTTGTCGACACTGATTTTCATAATAAGGATTTGCTGAATCATCTTTTAAACTTGTCAAATCAATGTTATAATCTATTGGTGTACTTACTGGTTTACAACTTGACATTCCAAATTTTTGTAACATATTTTTTAAGTAATCTGTTTGATCAACTTCTATGATTCCCTTATTTAAATCATTTTTGACATGAATGTTTAAAAACCTTCCCACTTCACCTAAGTCTTTCATTTGAAAATTATTATTTAAGAAACTTTTTAAAGACTCTACTTCTCCATAGTTTGTACCAAGAATAAGCAAATCATCGACGTATAACACTACATAAAGATTACTTTTACTACAACACTTAAAGTAAAAACAAAAATCAAAATTTGAACGCTCGAAACCAAATTTTACCATAACAGAATGAAACTTTTCGTTCCAACGTTTGGGTGACGCCTTTAGGCCATTAATCGATTTGTTTAGTTTGCATATACTTTTAGCATTTCTTTTATTTTGATGTGGAAACAGCATAAAAACGTCATCCATAATTTCACCATGCAAGAAAGCTCCTTGAACATCCATTTGATAGATTTTTAAAGATAATTTACAAGCTACAGCTAATAACAATCTAAAAGTTGACAATTTAGCTACAGGGGCATAAGTTTCATACAAGTTATTACATGATTGCTGAAAACCTTTTGCCACTAGACGCGCTTTATACTCACTATTATTTTTCACTCGAAAAACCCACTTACTGTCAATAATGTCTAAATTTGCATTATTTTCAGGGAAAGGCACAATAGTCCATGTGTTATTTTTCTCAAGAACATTCGTTTCCCTTTGTATAGCTTCTTTCCATTTTTCAGCATCTTCACTAGTCATTTCCTCCTCAAAGGTCAAAGGTTCTTCAACAACTGATAAAAAAGAAGTGTCATAATCATTTAGCCATTGTGGCTTGATTATTTTCCTTCCTTTTCGGTCTACTTTAGGCAAATAATTATTGTCTTCCAAATTAGTTTCACTTCCTTCACTTATTGTAGTCTCATCCAGTTCGTTTTGATCTACTTCTTGATTTTGAACATTTTCAATATGTTGATTCTGTGGCTGATCATCATAGTTTGTCTCATTGTGTGCAGGATCATATTGCAGGTCATCTTCTTCGCCAAACGAATCCAAAACAACCACTTTCTCTTTATTCTCTTTGGCAACTTCTTTTATTGGCTGCTGGTCTTCAGTGTCAACCTTTAAGAAAACCACATCCCTGTGTACTTCAATCTTGTTTCTGTCTGTGAGATAAATTCGGTATCCTTTTGTCTGTTCGCCGTAACCAACAAGTATTCCTTTCTCATTTTTGACATCTAGTTTACGCCTCTTTTCTTTTGGAATATGCACTGATACTGGTGTTCCAAATTCTTTCAATAAAGTTACATCAAAAGACCTTTTAAACCAAAGTTGGTATGGAGTAGAATTCTTTTTATTACTTTCACCTATTCGATTTAAGACAAACACGCTGGTGTTTATTGCCTCAGCCCAAAACGATTTGTCCAACTTCTTACTGTGTATCAAAGTGCGTGCAGCCTCCACTATAGTCCGATTTTCCCGTTCAGCACGGCCGTTTTGTTCCGGTGAATAAGCACAAGTTCTCTCATGCCTGACTCCTTTACTCTCCAGAAAACTCCTTAATTCTTCATTTATGAATTCCAAACCATTATCACTTCTGAGAGTTTTTAATCGGTTTCCAGTCTGATTCTCCAACATTGCTATGAAAATTTTAATTTTCTCTTTGGCCTCGGACTTATTCTTTAAGAAATACACAACTCTGTAATTTGAATAATCATCCTTAAGCAGAAGGAAATATTTGGATTAACCCAAGGATTCCACTTCGAATGGTCCACAAAGATCAGTATGCACTAACTCTCCAATTTGCCTTGCTCTAGACTGACTCACACTGAAAGGAACTCGATGTTGTTTGCCCTTTAAACAATCATTACATGTAGTGGCATCATCCTTGAACTTTATGTTATTTTGCTTTAAAACCTGCTTAACATGCTGAAAATTCACATGGGCCATTTTACAGTGCCAACTATTGACGCTTTCAACTACATAAGCAACATTAGAATTAACAGTTTGAACATCCTTTTTAGATCTAAATAACATTTTCAACAATTTACCGCTCCGCATGGCTATGGCTCTAGTACAATTTTTACTATCAACAATTTTACTTACTGAGAATAGGTTTATCTTCAGTTGTGGTACATACAAGACGTCTCTCCATTCTGTTCTCATCCAACAACTGCCATTCCAAGCCTCTAAGACTATCAGTCCAACACCCATAACGTTAATGAGTGAACCATCACCAATTTTAACTGTCCTGTTAGCTGAATAGTCTAAAAATGCAAAATTGTTAACATCATGAGTCATGTGATCTGACGCACCACTGTCTAAACACCAATCACAACCATTTAGCTTGGATTCATCAATTAAAGTAAACGCCTGTGGTTGATTTCCCAATTCAAGCAAACTTACGAAGGCATTGCCACTTTCTTCACCTCTATGTGATGGTCGTCCATGTTTATTCCATCAATTTTGAGCAGTATGGCCATTTTTATGACAGTAGCCACATTTTAATTGTGCAGATCTACTATTAAATCTGCCATGTGCATTATGAGTCCTTGAATTTCCCGGACGAGCATAAAAACAGTCTTTTTTTAAATGTCCAGGCTTGTTGCATGCAAAGCATTTAATATCTACTCTTGCATCTACTTTATTCCTATTTTTAGAAAACAATGCACTGACTTCAAAATCATTTTGCTGACCTTTCTTATTCCTGTCTTCTTCCACTAGTAACCGTGATGTTAGATGGTTGAGAGTTTGTTGTTCAGCAGGAGTTGATTCCCATGCCGAAACGAAATACTTCATGTTATCAGGAAGAGACATTAGAATTTTAGTGACAATCATTTTATCACTAAGCTCTTCACCAAGAAGCTTGGGTTGGGTTTTTAAAATCTTCTAATTGTGAAATAAAATCAGCAATGCTTGAGCCATTGTACTTTAAATTAAAAAACTTTTGTTGAAGCAAGTGTACTGATACTTCCGACTTATGTTCATAAATTGCTATTAGTTTGCTCCACATTTCTGAAGAAGTAGTACATGATAGAATGTGATTTACCGGTTTTTCCTCCAGCCTTGTTACTAAAACCTCCTGGGCTTTTGCATCTTTTTTATCCCATTCATCTGTGTTAGTTTGTGGCCTTCCTTGTTCTCCTGACACAATTCCATATAATCCCTTGGACTTTAGCACTATTATCATCTGGAACTTCCAAACATTCCAATTGTCCGCATTCAACTTTACGATAACTCCTTCTTTTTGATCCATGGCTGATTTAAAAACTTAACAAGACGTTACACCGCGTTAGTCCTTACAACCGCCACACAATTTTTACGACGTGTTCCCGACAAAAAAACCGAAAAATTAAAAATAATCCGGACTTATTTTTTATTCGGTACACAAGCAGTTATCGACAGAAGTTATTGTTCTAGATATCGATACTGGAGCTCATCCCTGTTGTACTATCGTAACCTCAAAAAGAACAACTCGTGTGCCCCGTTTTCTTTTTCACTTTTTCGGCTTTTAAACCTTCACTTGGCTACCTGGGCCCATAACCTTTTGCAGAGTAGCTCTTGTAGACTTAATAAAACACTTTGGGAACTTTAACTGTTTAATTATATATGGAAAAAGTGCAAAATACAAAGAGTGAAAAGACCGGCTACATTATAACTTGTTTTTAGACTACTACTTGTTGACATTTAACATACAGTGTTGCCACATAAACTAATTTTCATTGTTTTCTCTAATACACATTTTTAAAGCGAACCAATTTATCTATCATTTTCGTAAAAAACAAATTTCTGTTATTTCAAAAACAAAGATGGCGTGGGGTGTTCAATTGTTTTTGCAATAACCTGCTTTAACTTCTTAACGGTTTGACCAATTTTAACAAATTTGGTATTGTTGAAAAGAGCATTTCTTGGGCAATGAGAATCAACCAAAATATAGTTAATTTAGTTGAATATTTCTCCACCAGGGGGCTAGTTTTGACACCATGACTCAAATTCCAAAAAAGATAAAAAAAAAACAAATGGAATGATATGACTTTTTCTTTATGAAAAAGTAGCCAAATAACATCCAAATAGGCCAGTAAAAACCGTTTTTTAAATTCTCGTTCCTAACCTGAAATATTGAGAAAATGAGATTAATGGATCTGTGTGGTAAATTTCATAAAACTATTAAAAATTTAACTACATAATGAATAAAATATCACAGAAACAATTGTGAGTCTAAATAAAATTTATTTAGGCATTATTTAAAAAATACCACATATCGTCAGAACATTCATCTTGCTCCAAAGGGACTAAATGCATCCTGAACTTATTGTCACTTTAATGTTACACTCGGAATTTGTCTATTGCATTGTAGTGTCCTCCTGTTTTTGTGTGATTTTTGGAGTCAATTTCTGCCAAAAAATATATAATACGTTTGAAAATTAAAAAGTAAAAGGTATAACTTAAAAAGAAGGTTTAACTTAAGGCATAAGGTTTAGTCCCTTTGGAGCCACATGAATGTTCTGATGATATATGGTATTTTTTAAATAATGCATAAATCAATTCTATTTAGACTTACAATTGCTTCTATAACATTTTATTCATTATGTAGCTAAATTTTTGACAGTTTTATGAAATTTACCTTCAAAGGTATCAGGAGGGCTACCAGAACGTTTATGATTTAATTCTGCTAACAACTGTTCTGCAGTACTTAGTGCTGTGCTTGTAGAAGATGAGCATAATACTTCTGATACTTCCGGTTGAGGTTCTGTGAACACTATGTAATTGTGACTAAAAAAATATAAAATTAATACACTGCTTTAAAGGTTTAAAAATTATATTCTATACCATTCAGTTTCCATTTCAAACTGGGTAGACAACACAATATTTGCATCCCCAGTATTTGTAGTAGACTCATGTTGTATGTCTTCTGGAAGACTAAAAGTGTATATAGTGTAATTATTATTTTAATCTTCAGTAAACAAAGATGAAAAAATATATAAATAAAAAAAATATCCAAGTAACAAATATTGAACAAAACAATACCGAATTTTTAAATTAAGTCAGTGCCAGCTCCTTTTGCAACAATGTTTAATACAAAAACTTACCTGCCAACTCCACTTAAAGTATCTGATGAATTTTCATCTTTCGTATTGTCCATTTCACATTTTTCCAATTGGTCACTGATTGAGGTGCTGAACCACCACTATATATACGCATATTAAAGGCTCTTTTGGAATCACTGACTCAGAGTCAATGGCCAGAGCAGAAAACCAAATATTTCTGTTTTTCTTGTTTGCAGGAAATCTAATAATAATAATAACAAAACATGATGTGTTTTACAAAATACCATCTTTTTTGAATTTATTTAGTTATTTAGAAATTAAAAACCCGTAATAAATAACATGAAACATAAATAAATGTACAGAGAAGTTATAAAAAATGTTATGTATTTTTAAAGATTATAAATAAGAATTTATGAAATCTGTACCAAAATTTGAGTGATCATTAAAAGGTTTTTTTTATAGTTATAGGGTTTTGCCTTTCACCTATTTACCTAATTGTAAACAACTTTTAGCAAGAAATTCAAAAACTGCAATTATATAAAACAAATGTAATCCTTAGTACCTAGTAGTAGAGCTTTTGTTTTAATATTCCTGTTAGGCTTCGGTTTTTAGTTTCATGTAAGTATGAGTGTAACTGGTACTAGTCTTTTTTGAATTCTTGAATTATTTATGATATATTAGAATTATTTTGTTAGACGCCGCCCCTGATTTCTGTTTACAATAGACAGTCAGTACTAATCAGTAGCAAAGCGGTTGTCGAGCAACCGTATCAGCAACAATGACCTGTTTATCCGGAAAAAAATCAAAACCATTTTCCCATGTTAATCTCCTATGTCCAGGGTGCTCTTGGACACCTGTTGTACTAGTTCTACAAACCACTTGTATGAGACAACATCTATCAAGTACTATGATTGTAAAGAAAACATCTTTGTGCTGCTGCCATGTTTTTTTTAAACAATAAGTAATGAATCTAAATTTTTAGATATTTTGATTATTCGAACTTACCTATCTCAAAAGGAAAGTAATGTCTCCACTCTGTGAAGATGGACTACTTTAATGTAGAGAGAGAATCAAAGAGTAATACATAACCACAGACCACGCCAGTAATTCCTTCGGTTATAGGGCATATTGTGCCCCCGAGCATCCACTGTGACGTCACCCGGCGGATGACTTTACGTAAACAAGTTCCGCTGATCGGCCATCTTGGATCTGTTGTGATGTCAAATGCCAACTGATCACTTTGCTTTTGTTTTTGTTTTGATGTGTCAAAAAATTTTAGCATCCAATAATTGTATTTTTATTACAATAATAATCTAATAATCGGTGAAGATTATACACTAAAATCAAGTAAATGTATATTTTCAATGGTCATAATGGATACAATGCCTGCTGGCCCAGGTAAGATTGCAATAGCAATTTCATACCTAATCTTAATAAACCATGTTGATGCATAATTACTACAAACTTTTATAGGTAGTCTGACATTTTTTAGGGTGGTTCAAGCAAGAAATTAGGCTTATTTTAAAGATCTGTATCCTGTATATGCTGAATACTTTACTACTTTTTCATGTGGATGAAAAAACACAACTTTTATGAAAAAATTGACCTAAGCGAGGAACAAATTACCCACTAAGAAGATTGCAACAAAGTTGAAGAGTGAAATGCTGTGCAATGGGTTCAACTACTTACATTAGAACAGTAAAAAAAAACCAAGTTTTAAGGTCAGTAGGTATACTGATTTTACTTAAATTAACATCCAAGCATTGCAGCTTTTATTATTGTTATGTTGAACACAATAATTAATAATTATACACTTTAGTAAACTGCATTGTTCAACCTTGAGTTAATATGTATTATACAGTGGCTTTTTTAAGTACTGCATCAATTTGATAAAATGGAAAGGACTCACTTTTCAGAAAAACATTCAGTACCTTATGTTTTTATTTCTAAGAGAGATTTTGTATTACTACAACAATTTTCAATTCTGTTCAAATAAATGTCAAAATAGCTATTTATGTAACCAGTTAAGAAAAGATCGATTTTGTGTAACGAATGAATGTTTGTAGGGCGAGCGCAGCGAGGTCCTACAATTTGAATGAGTTACACAATAAGACATTTTCGAAACGTGTTGCATACATAATTTTTTCTAATTTTGACCAAAGAGCGGTAAAAACCATCTTTTAAAGTGATTTAACACAAATATTCACTTTCATAGCACCTTGTATAAACAGTGACAACGACATGTTATGATGGATGTCGCCCATATGTTTCTACGGAAATGCATAAAAACAGGAGGTGATGAAATGAACTTTTCTTAACCAGTTACATAAAGTGATACTTTATGTAACTAGTTACATAAAGTAAAACGTTTTGTCACTCTAATCAGTTTTGAAAAGTGTCACTTTATATGCGAAAATTAGAAAAACACCTTTTTCAAAACTATAGGTCTCCCAACTTTTATTAAAAAAAATACCTAGAAAAAAATTAAAATCAGTTCAAAATGAATTCGATCGACTGTTTGACAATAACAAAGACTGTTTATTAACATCTTTTAAATGTTATCAATAATTTTTGAGGATGTTAATTTGACTTAATTATTGGTTTCAAAATATTAATATTTGCTGAACAATAATTGTGGTACAACTTGCATGGAATGATGAATGATGTTTAGAATTGTTGCTGGAGTCCAGAAACTTATACAATAATAAAGAGGTGTTGCCATTTAAAAGATCAAACATATTTTAAATACTTAGTTTTTGGGACCTGTATAATTCCAATTACAACATCCATTCCAAACACAACAGCAGTTAATAAAAATAAAAACATAGGAGTTCAAGCATTTTTGAGAAAAGTTAGTCTTTTCAATTTTATTGAATTTAGGCAGTATGTACTTTATGAAAGCACTGTATGATAATATAATAATGTGCCACACTTAGTTTAGTAGTGTACTTAGGTACCTACTTGTTTTTTTTTAAACAAATATGCTTTTGGAATTTATGTGTTGTCATAATTAGTAGATAATTTAGTTTGATATGATTTAATAATTAGGTTTTGCTCTTTTTAACACTAAAAAGAAAGCTGTTTTATCAAAACTCAACCACAAATTCAAACATGTGAGTATCTGAAAAGTAAATAATTAAACAAAATAGTTATTTGTATACCTAGGCGGTGAAATGGTATTTTTTCGGCTGAAAGAAAGTTTGGCTTCCGAGGCCATCTTACGGCCGAGGACAACAATCTTGAGGACGAAATAGTATATTTCATTACCAGTACAGAAATGAGGATTTTTCCGTGCGCGCGTGACAAATTCTCACACGGGAAGTCATGCAAGAACGGAAAATCCATTTCTGGACGAGTAATGAACGATATTTTTTATTATACTTAGGTACCTGAAATCAACATAAACAAAAAATATCGCAAAAAATTATTAAGAAAATCGAGAATATTTATTTTTATTTTTAAAACAGTAAAAATGTAAGTACATACAACTCAAATTAACAAAAAAAATACAAGTAGGTAATTCTAAGAAAATTAATTTTGGACAGAACCGTTATTATTAATAGTAATATTTATTGTACAATTCGTATTATTGTTGAAGCTCAATCCCTTTTGCATTTCTTTTTGTTGAACTAAAGACTCTGCTAAAGATGTTGAAGCGGAGTGTTCGTGTGTGCTTTGGTTCTCTTGATTGACTGTTACAGATGTTGTAGTTTCCAAGTTACAAGGGCTAAACAACTTCGGTGATACTTCAATTTTTCTTTGTATGGACTCTTCTATATATCCTTCTGCTACATTGGAAGAAAGCCATCCTCCGTGTCTTTTCAAAGTGAGCAAATCACCGCCGTTTTCCACCAACATGGTTGCCATGGCATGGCCTTAGCCCATGTCCGGTATATCCTTCGGGATTTTTTAGTTTTAGATATTTTGCAACAAGTTTTGGAATACCACTGATAGTATGGCACCCAACATGTTGAGCGTAACATCTTTGGTTTCGGTATGCAACAAATAATCTTCTACTCTTCATATGTTTAGGGCGGAGATCTGCGTATTTACGGTAAATTGTACAGGGATCGAATTTGCAATTTTCATTGGTAATGGTAAAACTTCTTGACCTGTGAATTTTTCCATCTCGTAAGAACACGACAAGGAAACGCCCATTATCTTCCACATCATCTAAACTCAAACGTATTAAATCATCTCTGCGGCATGCACCGAAGATGCCAAACACTAAAATTACTTTTGCTAGTAGATATTCTCCATCTGAAGCTTCACATAAAAATTTGGTTACTTGTTCTGCTGTAAGAATCTTGGATTTCTTTGGTATATATCCTACAGCTTGTCGTTTCAAAAAAGCAATCGTTTTTGGATATTGATGATGAGTATTTTCTTTTATTGCCAAACAACTCTTTAACATAGAGAATCGACTCCATAAAGTGGAGGATTTCATAGTGTTGGCTTTTTCAGAAAAATATACTAAAAGAATATCGTCACTCACAATTTTGATTCGTTTCTGAGTCCGCCATTCGGTAAAACTGTTATATTCTTGTTCATATCTCAACCTGGATTTCACTGGTAATAAATCTGCACTCACTTCTGCCGCTCGTTGTAAGATATTTTCGGGAATATCCCGATTTTCTTCACAATCTGAATTCATTTTTGCAAAATGTAATAAATACATAAATACTTAATTTTCACTGACAGAAAATAAAATTTGTCATTAATAAATAAATCGTTGCTATAGACACATTACTCGTTTCTTTTTTTTCTTCGGGTTGCCATAGGATATCTAGTATCATGGATATCTATGTTTATTATTAAGCGCACGGAAAGAGGGATCGGGAAAAAATTTCCGTGCGCTGTTCCGAAAATGTCATTTACTGTATTTTATAAACAGTTGAAAATGTAGTATTTTCTGTTAAGTATAATAAAAACGTTTTTTTTTATAGTTATAGGGTTTTGCCTTTCGCCTATTTACCTAATTGTAAACAACTTATAGCAAGAAATTCAAAAACTGCAATTATATAAAACAAATGTAATCCTTAGTACTTAGTAGTAGAGCTTTTGTTTTAATATTCCTGATAGGCTTCGTGTAACGTCCTGTTTTTAGTTTCATGTAAGTATGAGTGTAACTGGTACTAGTCTTTTCTGAATTCTTGAATTATTTATGATATATTATTTATTAGAATTATTTTTTTAGACGCCCCCCCTGATTTCTGTTTACAATAGACAGTCAGTACTAATCAGTAGCAACTTACCTGTGTAAGACTAAGCGGTTGTCGAACAACCGTATCAGCAACAATGACCTGTTTATCCGGAAAAAAATCAAAACCATTTTCCCATGTTAATCTCCTATGTCCAGGGTGCTCTTGGACACCTGTTGTACTAGTTCTACAAACCACTTGTATGAGACAACATCTATCAAGTACTATGATTGTAAAGAAAACCTCTTTGTGCTGCTGCCATGTTTTTTTTAAACAATAAGTAATGAATCTAAATTTTTAGATATTTTGATTATTCGAACGTACCTATCTCAAAAGGAAAGTAATGTCTCCACTCTGTGAAGATGGACTACTGTAGAGAGAGAATCAAAGAGTAATACATAACCACAGACCACGCCAGTAATTCCTTCGGTTATAGGGCATATTGTGCCCCCGAGCATCCACTGTGACGTCACCCGGCGGATGACTTTACGTAAACAAGTTCCGCTGATCGGCCATCTTGGATCGTTGTGATGTCAAATGCCAACTGGTCACCATAGAAAACCTTATAAATATAGATGTCACTGTCACTGTAACTTGACTGAAGTCACGTTTTGACAGTTCATCAAATCCTATCTCGATAGCTTTCACCAATAGATGGCGCCGCAAGCAAACATTTTTTTTATAGATGGTCTGCCCTCTGGTGGCTTACACAAGAACTAGGAATTTAAATTTTGGCGAGCTTTATACAGTAACTATATTTTCTTACATTTTACTAAGTTTGTTTTAATCCGCGATAAAAATCGTTCTTGAACATGTATTCGCTGTTTGATGCCTATAATTATTATTACATACTTCAAATTTCAACATTTGGCAGTGTTAACGCGATAGGTTTTGCAAGAACGATATTACTCTTGAATTAAAACAAGCTTATCACTTAGAAATGTTTCTTCGACGTATGACTATGCTGAAAAACAACTATAATAAATATTCAGGAAAGTAGAAAAAAACAACATATTTTTAAAATTATTTATTTTCCACTTTCTTACTAGATACAACAAAAGAAATGAATCAGCTAAAACCTTTCCATTATCTACATAAAAAAATATAAAATCGATGGAATTACACAGACACCAAGTTAAACTAAACTAACTATTAAAAACATGTAAGTACGCCTCTACTACTAATTTATAAGCGAATTTAGTTTTTATTATTAATTTACTATACCAGGTGTCCAAGAGCACCATGGACATAGGAGATCAACATGGGAAAACGGTTTTGATTTTTTTGCGCCTGTACGGTTGATTTGATTGAGAAATCGTATTAATGAAAGTTGTAGTACTGTGACGCGTTTTTAAAATCCATCTATTTACCGGCTCTAAACTCGGGCGCCACCTACTGAGTTGTTACGTGCCAGTAGGAACACGATTGCCTTCGGGCGGCTTTTACACAGTGGAGAACGAAGTTTCTGGGTTTGTGAGCTCCGCAAAGGATGAGTAAAACAAACTGGTGACAAAACAACTCTCTTTATTCGGAAACGTAACCATACGGTGAAACTTAAAACAAACCTAAAACTCCGCACGGTGCAAGAAACTTAAAAGCCTTATCCTAGCCTTATCCTAGCGTACGCATGCTTAACCTACGGTGCCTAAAACTAACGCGGCAATGTTCGGCGGCCGTCTCGCTTTGGTGAGAACTACCTTAAGAAAGAGCAGGACGAACGTCTGTACGACACTACGCCATACTTGGTTCGGGACAGGACCACGTTCGACCATACGCCAAAACGTGTTACGGTGGGGGAAAATGTCATGCGAACTACGCCAACACGACCAGGTAACCCTGCGACCCTACGCCAACAGGGGGGGGGAACGGATGTGTTCCGACCATGCGCCAGAACACAGGGTAAAGGAGCATCGTGCGACATGCGCCTACACGACCAGGTATCCCTGCGACTCTACGCCAACAGGGGGAAGAGAAGGGTGAAGGACGTGCTCCGACCATACGCCAGAACACAGGGAAAAAGGGCATCATGCGACATGCGCCTACATGACGAGCAAGCCCGGCGACACTACGCCACCAAGCCACGGTACTTACGGTTACGGACGGACGGAACGGTTCGGTTCGGTATATCGGAGAGAGTCTTGCGAAGGCGGTGCGAGACTGCCGGCTTAGTGCTACGGAGCTACATTTATACTAATCGCCGGGCCCCCACTACAATGACGCGTCGGTGGTGGGGGGCCGCCGCCGCTCAACACAGGAGCGCCACAGTTCCGATCGGTACGTTGCTCGAGGCTTACCCCCTCCACAATTTCGTCAAACCGCACACAGAAGCGTAGTTACAATAATCTACGGTGCACAGTTTCACCCGCTCGGTGGAATTTAGTAACGAATTTAAACGCTTCGTTACACACCCCTCCTTCTTTCGGAAAAAAAAACAGTTACTTGATCGCTGTTTTTTTCCTAATGCTAAAGAATAAAAATACCCCGGCTTCCCTTAAAACAACCTTTATTCAAATATGAAAGAATAACGTGAAAAACCCAACATGACGCGGAAAGCTAAAATGACGTGGAACACCGTAGTAATGCGGAAAACTAAAGTAACGTGGAGCACCACAACAATGCGGAAAACTAACTTAACGTGGCACACTAAAATAATGCGGTCAACTAAAATAACGTGGAACACCACAACAATGCGGAAAACTAACTTAACGTGGTACACTAAAATAATGCGGTCAACTAAAATAACGTGGAACACCACAACAATGCGGAAAACTAAAATAATGCGGTGGCCTAAGCTCTAGACAACGGTAAAACTTATCTACAGAATGTACAGCGGCACGCTAACGCTGAATTCCCGCCAGCGTCGGCGTTCCGTATCCGGATTAGGTACGGCTCAGCCGTCCTGTACTGAGCTGGGGTCAGTAGTCGGGTCGGAGGCGGAGGCGGAGAGCACGTGCAGGTACGAGAGAGGATTCCCAGTCTCCCACAACCTGAACAAAATAAGATGGCGGCGTTTTGCGCTGGGCATCCCTGCCGGCTGTGCCCATGTTCCCCGCAACGCCAGCAGGTGTCCGGTCCCACCGGGATGAATAGGGCAGCCCGACTCAGCCTCGTCCACTCATGCCGGAGTAAAGTAAACGGTACTGGGCCAACTGGTTGGTCCGGTATCGTTCTCAATAGATCTTCCCCCTCGACAGCCGGTTTCAGACCTCTGGGCAGGGCGACAGCCAGGACCTCGGCCAACTCCTGGGCTAATTGCTCGGCGGTGCTGGTCATGACGGTTACCTGCGAACAATATACTATAATACCCGGAATACCCCATTCAGCTTGTTTTCACAAAAGCGAGGCGAAACGGTACTAAAACAAACTTTATTCAACGGACGTAAAACAACAACTAAACGGTATATACTAAAAAAAAAAAAAAAACAACCAAAAGGACAAAGGGAAGGGGAATTAGGGTTTTGGGAGGGTTACTCGGACCCAACCGCCGCCGGACACGGGGAGCTTACGGCGCACTCGGCCCTCCACGCCCTGTGGCCTCAACGCCCGTAGGGCCTCGACCACCCATGGCTCCCAACTATCAGGGTTTGGGTGGCCCTGGATAAAATCCCCCAATGTTGTCGGGGCGGTTGCAGAATCGCCCCTTTCCGGGACCTCGTCCGGGACCGGTTGGTGTGGTGGGGTGTCCGGGATCGGTGATAGCATCCGGGGTATAGGGGATGGCCACCGGATAGGAGACCCTTCCGGAGAGGGCCTTTTGGGGGCCTGTTTTCTGGCCGGTGCTGGTCGGGTCGGTACCCGCTGGTAGGCGGCCGTGAGCAACTTGGCCTCCCGGACCAAGATTTTTACAGCCCTGGTACGCTTCGCATTCTGCTCGCGCTTACGGTGTCGGTCCAACACCGGGCGAGCTAGCGGGCCAGTTGTCGCTTGTCTGGGCGGAATGGTAAAATCCTTGGGCATCTATAATGCGTCATACTAAACTTTGCAACTGTCTGAGGGTTATGTGGGATTCTTTGAAGAAAGTGTACAGTGAACAAGACTAATACATTTATTTAACTCCCGTTTTCATACTTTTCGTAATCTGAATAAAAATAGCTTAGCCACCAAAAACCACAACTTGTCTGTTCGGCATACACCGACCGACTCCCCTCACTTCACCTTTTCGATCCCGCATCGAACAACTTTATACAGGGCCGCACTTTCATTTTTCGCACCACTACATCACCCCCCTACTTAAATTGAAAAGACCTGCAAGGCCTAAGAGATCTTAAGTACTAACCTAAAATAACACTTCTAAAGTTAACTCTAAGAAGATCGTAACCTAAAATCAACACTAAACAAATTCCACCATGTGGGTGAACATAACTTGCCAAATTATTAAAAATGTAAGTTCTTAGGATCACTTCCTAGCGGATCCCTATACCTCTTTAGATTAATTATATTTTGTTTTGAAACTTCTTTTCCGCTAACATCCCCAACTACATAAGAGTTAGGACCAGCCTGTCTGAGCACATAAAAAGGGCCATGATACAATAAAAAGAATTTTTTAATAAGACGATTTTCCGCAGAGGACTGGGAATGATCCCGAATTAGTACCTTATCTCCCACCTGGAAAGTAATTGCCTTAACGCTAGCGTTGTGTCTGTCTGCACGCTTTTCAGCCTTTGATTTTAAGTTTTCTCGGGCTAGAAAAATTAGTTGTTCTTGAGAAGGTTTCGAAGACGTATGATTATCTGTCGGAAAATTGATTAATTTATCAATTAAGTGCGGTATTGGTTCACCTGTCTGCAACATGCTAGGAGCATATCCAGTAATTTCATTAACTGCGCTATTAAGACACTTTTCCACGAAATCTAACATAAATCCCCACCGCGTATGCTTATCATAGCAGTATGCTCGAAGTAAGCGACCGATTTCTCTATTATATCGTTCTGTTAAGTTGCCCTCTGGAAAGTATACAGAAGTATTTACAACTGATATATTCTGTTCTTTCATAATCCGATTCCAATATTTGCCTGTAAATTGTGATCCATTATCACTCAAGATACTACGAGGTTTCTGTATATTAACAAAGTAATCATTTAAAAGTCTATTCACGATTGCCCTAGCTGAAGCTTTCTTTAGAGCGTAAAGTTTTACATATTTTGTAAACGCATCCACTACCACAAGTAGTTGCGAAACACCACCCCGCGACACTGGTAACGGACCCATCAAATCCACACACACAAGATCACTCGGTTTCTCAGGCAAAACTGGATGCAGCAGCCCGCGACTTTTATTAGAGACCTTCGATTTTTGACATAAGTCGCAAGATGTCACAATTTGTCCTATATGTCGTTGCATCTTTGGCCAATAAAATTTTTCACGCATTTGACTATAAGTTTTAGATCGACCAAAATGTCCATTGTTTTCATGATAAGCTGTAACTAATTCAACAACTTGAGCTTTCGGTACGCATATTTTGTATCCCGGATTTAACGAATCTCCTCGCTTGAAAAGAACGCCGTCATGCATCCGAAACCATTGAGTAATTTGAAACTCCTTCTCAGAGAATATCGGGGCACATGTTTGAATTTGTTCAAGGAATGCAACCTTAGTACCCATCCAAGAATCTTCCAGTTGATCTTCCCTAAGCGACTGAAAGCTACTTTTCAATTGCTTCAACCTATCAGTCATGCTTATTGCCATTACATGTATATTCGACGACCGATCTGGAACGATATTTAATGCTTTACTAGCAGGATATCGTGACAACGTATCTGCAATCCTATTTTCCGATCCAGGACAATGAATCACATTAAAATCAAATTCTTGGATACACAAAATCCATCGAGTAAGTCTTGCTGATTTAAATCGGCTGGTGAACAGAAAACATAAAGATTTGTGATCTGTTAGAACAGTCACATCTTGGCCTAATAAAAATGTACGCCATTGTCTAAGACAATGAACAAGAGCCAGTAGTTCCTTTTCAGTCGTCGTATACGCTAATTGACTACCTTTTAAAGTAATACTTGTATACGCGATAACGTTCCGTTCTTGATTGTCGGACATTTGGTAAAGGCTTCCACCGATAGCATAGTCTGAACTATCGCATTGAACAAAGAAACCCCTTTTAAAATCAGGATGTGATACTGTAGTTGCGTCTAAAAATCCCCTTTTTACGGCGTTAAAAGCTTCTTTCTCAATACTACCCCATGACCATCGTTCTTCCTTTTTCAGTAACCGAAGCAGAGGTACGGTAAGTTCCGAGTAACGGTCGCAAAACCTTTTTTCGTAATTAACTAATCCTAGAAAGCCACGCAACTCCCTGACATTGCGAGGTGTTGGGAACTCCAAAATAGCTTCGACTCTTTTAGGATCCATAGATATACCCTTACTTGATATTTCATGTCCTAGAAACATTACCTTTTCTCTAATAAATTCACATTTTCTTAGCTTCACGGTTATACCTTCCAGGCGAAATTTCTCAAAAATAAGACGTAGATGTTTAAAATGCTCTGTGACTGTGTCAGAAAAAACTAACAAATCATCTACATAAGCGATTGTAAATTCACGAGCTTCTGGCCCTAACACTTGATTTAAACATCTAATCAAACTAGCCATTGAAGTTGACAATCCGAATGGTAATCGCCTAAAAACATACGAGTCCCCCTCATAGATAAAACCAATAAACTTCCTATCTTTTTCACCAATAGGTATTTGCCAATACGACGCAGTCAAATCAACTGAACTAATGACAATATCCTGCTTAAAACTCATTAGTAACTCATTCACGTTTGGTGGATTAACAAAATCCTTACGCATTTTTTTGTTTAATGTCCTTGCATCTAAGCAAATACGAACAGAGCCGTCTTTTTTCTTTACAGTAACTAGCGGAGATATATGCTCTGACTTGCTCCTCTCTATAACCCCCCAAACTAACATCTCTTCCACTTGCGACCTAACTTCATCTCGATACGCGAACGGTATTGGGTAGTTAGAGCAATGAAATGGTTTCTCATCGATCATATCAATACTATGTTCGTACGACCTAACCTGACCTGGACATTCCGAAAAAATGTCAGCAAATTCTCCTAAAAGCTCCCCTAACATTTTCCTATTTACTTCTTCTGCATCCGCTTTCTCAGCTACTGCTGAAATTTCCTCTTTAGTGTAAAAATGCCTTACATTAGGACTACTATGTTTTATTTGAACTGACAATGCTGCTACATTATTAAGTGACATTTCACCCTCGGAATAGGATGCCCCAAAATTAACAACAATAGACTTACTATTGTGACTGAATCGAAGAATCGATTCGTCAAAGTCTACGATAGCTTTATATTCCTTTAACCAATCTAATCCGAATAAAATTTCTCTATTTAGATCTGGCACTACCAAACACTTAACATCTAACTGGATATTCGCTCCCAGCACCGTCACTGGCAAAAGAACCTGTGATTTTATACGTTGCTGCTTTCCTCCAATCGCAACCCTAATTGACAAATTCGCCGCAGGCAACAAGGCTATTTGAATGGTCTTTGAAACCTTCTTATAAAATTTTTCCGAAATAGCTGTGATTTCGCTACCACAGTCAATCAAAGCTGATGTTTCGATATCTCCTACCCTGACTGCCACATCTATTGATTTTATCAAGTCTGGTTCAGAATTTTCCTGAGCGTCTCCACAATCTGAATCACTAGAAAAACCTAACTCCTCATTAAAGCGAGTTATTTGTATGTGTTTTACACCCCTATTGTTATTATCTGGAGGCCTGTCATCACCCGTTGATCTCCCATTTGGACGTCGCCAATTATTATTCGCGCTCGTTCGGTTAGTTTCTAATCGATTTTGAGCCGGAACTCCACGAGTATCCCTGAACTGTTTTGCTCGAAAGAGTACGTCGAATCGATATTTCGCAAATACTCATCAATTTCATCAAAAGAATTTAACCCCAAGGAAATAATACCCCTTTGAATATCAGGTGAAAAGTGCCTGCTCAACATTGAGATTATTTTTTGATCAGGTAATGGTGTTGACAAAAACCCCGCTTGGTTAAACAAATCAAGAAAATATTCTGAGCGGCTTCCACCCTCAAATTGACCATAGTTCAGTTTTAGAAATAAATCCCGCTGCTTATCAACCCCCCAAAACCTACTAACAAACGCCGTTTCAAAATCGTCAAAACTTAGAAAAGTTTTTTCCTTAATTGACGCCCAGTCCGCCGCTGTACCTTTTAAGCATGTTAAAACAAGGCCCAATTTATGCCGCTCAGGCACGCCGGCCTCAGAAAAAATGTTTTTAATTTTTCTCAAAAACGCAATGGGGTGTAATTTTCCATTAGGAAAAAATGACACATTGTTACCCCCAAGTTCCTTAAAATTGTAAATATAACCTAGCATGCACTACTATTTCTGTCTACTAACGGTGAAGAATCGACCGCACACGCTGAATCACTCCCTGCTCCTGCATTCGACCGATGTATGGACGCGGCGCCGGTGACGTCGCGGTTCAACGATAACCCGTTCAAGGTTTTCTGCAAATTCGAGACTCCGACTGCTAGCTGCGACAAAATGGCTTCCAGATTAACACTGCCGGTACTCTGTGTAATCAAAGCGTTTGCTGTTGCACCTACATCAGCTCCTTGACCCGCCATGTCCGTTTCAGACTCCTTGATTAAGGCATTTGCCTCAGTTTGATCATCATCGGTATCATCCTGATACGCGAAATCAGCATCACGACGCTTATTTCTGGTTCGTTTTGACATTTTAACGTCTCAGAAATTCTCAAGTATGCACTATTACATGTCATGCACAAAGCAATAAAATGGTGCAATCTTACCAGCGTCTCAATTTCTCTATAACCACGGTATTATTACCAGGTATAACACCAATCTAGCCGAAATACTGCGTTATTCACTGGATCACACTTCTTCAAGCCACTAGTTGGGCGCCAAATGCAACTGTCTGAGGGTTATGTGGGATTCTTTGAAGAAAGTGTATAGTGAACAAGACTAATACATTTATTTAACTCCCGTTTTCATACTTTTCGTAATCTGAATAAAAATAGCTTAGCCACCAAAAACCACAACTTGTCTGTTCGGCATACACCGACCGACTCCCCTCACTTCACCTTTTCGATCCCGCATCGAACAACTTTATACAGGGCCGCACTTTCATTTTTCGCACCACTACAACTTGTAAATTACGGTACAGGTAAACAAAATCATAAATCCCAGAACCACTAAACAGAAAAAAAACGAAAAAGAAAACATAACGTCGTATTCCTCAAATAACTTAAGTTTAACGGATCGGCGGCGGTCCGGTTTGCCCAAAAAAAAAAACAAAGCGTCAGTCAGTATCATGCGAAGCTGGTATGGTATCCGAGGCAACAACAACAAACAGAACCACTGTCTGGGCTGCCATCCCTTTTGCAACGGAGCTGGAACTCGGGTATACGGTCCATGGACAGCCAGTCAGTTCGGTTCAACGGGTGCCCCTGAAAAACGTTTAGAAAACCTCGCCTGACTCTCCAAGACGTCCCGGATATCCTCCAGGAGTTACCGACAAGGTCCTCCAAGGTACTCCCATGTACCCACCAGGAGGTTTACGGTCCATCGGCTCTCCAAGATATCCCATCCATCCTTTCAGGTTCAGTCAGACCTGACCTACCAAGATGCCACGGCGCATCCTCCAGGCACGGTCAGTGGTTTACTTCCGGACCTCACAGAGCTCTAAAAAACAACAAACTAACGACTCACGCCAGTCTCGGATACCTTTTACAACAGGAAAGGAACCTCTGCCATGTTGGTGGCGTCACTTACGGCGGACGGGCGGTCGGTTCCTGCAAACAACTGATTAAACCGCAAAAGACTACGAACTACGAACCGGGTATAATTTGGGCAATGACTAACTACGGACTCTCTAATCCCTCAAACCTTTCGGAGCTCAAGAACTTACTTCGCATGGTCCCCTTTACTGAAACAGAAAAAGGTCCCTGCTCGGGCGCCAAATTTGTGACGCGTTTTTAAAATCCATCTATTTACCGGCTCTAAACTCGGGCGCCACCTACTGAGTTGTTACGTGCCAGTAGGAACACGATTGCCTTCGGGCGGCTTTTACACAGTGGAGAACGAAGTTTCTGGGTTTGTGAGCTCCGCAAAGGATGAGTAAAACAAACTGGTGACAAAACAACTCTCTTTATTCGGAAACGTAACCATACGGTGAAACTTAAAACAAACCTAAAACTCCGCACGGTGCAAGAAACTTAAAAGCCTTATCCTAGCCTTATCCTAGCGTACGCATGCTTAACCTACGGTGCCTAAAACTAACGCGGCAATGTTCGGCGGCCGTCTCGCTTTGGTGAGAACTACCTTAAGAAAGAGCAGGACGAACGTCTGTACGACACTACGCCATACTCGGTTCGGGACAGGACTACGTTCGACCATACGCCAGAACGTGTTACGGTGGGGGAAAATGTCATGCGAACTACGCCAACACGACCAGGTAACCCTGCGACCCTACGCCAACAGGGGGGGGGGGGAACGGATGTGTTCCGACCATGCGCCAGAACACAGGGTAAAGGAGCATCGTGCGACATGCGCCTACACGACCAGGTATCCCTGCGACTCTACGCCAACAGGGGGAAGAGAAGGGTGAAGGACGTGCTCCGACCATACGCCAGAACACAGGGAAAAAGGGCATCATGCGACATGCGCCTACATGACGAGCAAGCCCGGCGACACTACGCCACCAAGCCACGGTACTTACGGTTACGGACGGACGGAACGGTTCGGTTCGGTATATCGGAGAGAGTCTTGCGAAGGCGGTGCGAGACTGCCGGCTTAGTGCTACGGAGCTACATTTATACTAATCGCCGGGCCCCCACTACAATGACGCGTCGGTGGTGGGGGGCCGCCGCCGCTCAACACAGGAGCGCCACAGTTCCGATCGGTACGTTGCTCGAGGCTTACCCCCTCCACAATTTCGTCAAACCGCACACAGAAGCGTAGTTACAATAATCTACGGTGCACAGTTTCACCCGCTCGGTGGAATTTAGTAACGAATTTAAACGCTTCGTTACAGTACCTATCACGAACTAGTTTTCTGTATTTTTTTCAGATCTCTAACTTAAGCTCTTTCGTTGTAAAACACGAACAAACGATTATTCAATCAAATCAACCGTACAGGCGCAAAAAAATCAAAACCGTTTTCCCATGTTAATCTCCTATGTCCAGGGTGATCTTGGGCACATGGTATACCCTTATTAATATATATGTGAAATAAAAATGTGTTATCTGTGTGATAGTCAAACCAAGAAGCAGTTCTACGATCATACAAAATCTATGTTAATACTACTG
This sequence comes from Ips nitidus, assembly GCA_018691245.2. Classification (NCBI taxonomy): domain Eukaryota; kingdom Metazoa; phylum Arthropoda; class Insecta; order Coleoptera; family Curculionidae; genus Ips; species Ips nitidus. Next base: position 7,466,395 of record CM042800.1, on the reverse strand, counting down.
CTTATTAAAACCAACCACCCTTTTCAAACCCATGCATTTACAAAATCATATGACTTACACAATTTCTGCTGCTGTGTCTGAAATAGTCGAATATCTTAAGAAGTTCTATAGTTATATATTTCACCAATATCTACACGTATAATATACTGTTACGAAACAATGAAACACAGAAAACAACAATGTTTACCACTATAGGCAATATACCAATGGCAAATCTCAAAACCTGCAGAATTACAGAACTTACATACTTGTATGACTTGCAAGTGTTGTCAAAACCTGAGTATTATAAATTTATATTTTTAACTTATTTGACTATATACATGTCATAATGCACTTTGTTCTTGCTTTGTTTATATATAGAGTATTTAAGATACCAAGGGCATTATAAAGACAATAATGCATGAGGTCCATAGGGTAGAACATGAGGGCCTCTAGCCCGAGGGGTCTACTTCCTTTCTTATATAATGCCTGTGGTGTCTTCAATGTTTAATGTCCGACTTTTACTCTGTAGAAATGTATTTAAAAAATGGTCAGAGGGCATTATAAAAAATTATGGCCTCATCTGAGGGCATTATTTCTTAGATAATTGACCTTAGTAGATGTCATTATTGATGAAATAAAAGCCTTGTCGAACATTAAATAATAAATTACCTTTAAAATTATTGATGAAAATTTATGAATTATGACTGAAAAATATTACTTATTTTGAACAATGTTCAAAATGACGATTGACGATCACGATTTCGGCGCCTATCATATATTGCTTTTGCCTGCAAAAAAATTTTCGCACTATTTTTAGGTAAAGCTCTGCTCGTTTTACCTTTTAAAATATTGTTAACTGTAGTGCAATGACGCTTTACAGCTAACTTTACTAGGCGCAAAATTAATTCATTTTTTAATTTATGTGCATGCTCACAATTAATGAAATGAAAGTCTATCTTTTCTGCACACAAGTTGACAAGCTGCTGAACAATATTTGATTTTGTTGGGTGTTGTCGAATTATGAGTTTTGCGCATGCATACACTTTGGCTAAGTTTTGAAGTACTTGAGAATTTAAATACTTAAGCCTCTTGATATTAGTATTAAATTATTTTGCCTCAATAAACTTGTTAAACACAAGTGCCTCATCGTCATTCGCTTCACTAAGTAAGTTAAACTTACAAGCCCAACAATTGGTGTTATAATTTTTTGAAGCCTTCATTCAAAATCCACCAACATAACCTAAGGCGGCCTTTTGAATTTTGTCGAGTTTTGGCTTTTGAAAATTAAATACCAGCTTCTCATTAGCATCTGGCAACAATTTAGAAGTTTTCTGAAATAAAAAAGCTTTGAAAATATGTAAACATTTGTGCAGTGCATTAAGTAATTAATTTGTAATTCATATTAATTAACAAAACTTACGTCATTAAAAAAATGATCCAATGTAAATAAAATATGCCCACCGTCATCCTCACAATTAGCACCCATTGAATGTTTTGTCACTAAAGTGTTAATCAAACATGATTTATAAATTTGGGCAAATGAGGTACATGTGGGATTAACATTCCTGCGTCCCTTTTGACGAATTTTGCCAAAAAAGTTTTCTAGAGGATCTTGTTGCAACTGGCGTGCTTTAAAATATTTTATATCATATCTGCCCAACTCTTTTTGTAACAACAAAAACCCTTTTAATGTGGCAGCAAGATTTTTGAAAGTCGGTGGATTTCCTGTAAATTAAAGCATACAGGGCGTTTTTTTTAACGCGCAACATAGGATTTCACGTGTTAAATTTTTAATCCCATGTTAGACCATGTTATTTTGGAACTACAGGTGTAAAACTTGACAAGTGTGTCTTTAGTACCCTGAAGCTTAAGTACAACCACCAATTCGGTCTAAAAAGTGTTTACAAACTAGCAAAAAGTCATCTTCTTTCGAAAAGATTTATACTCCCTGTATGTATGGTAGGTGTTGTTTTTGATACTGACAGGGCAGATAGCAGGTAAACATATTGTCACCTCTATAGATAGATAACTTTAACGCCCAACGCGCTAAACGTCCAGTAGTCTCTTTCAAGGTTTTTAACCAACATAGCGCATGATGATCAGTCACTATTTTTATAGGTTTTCCATAAATAAAATGTCTAAAATACGATAGCGCCCATATAGCTGCTAACCCTTCAAGTTCTGTTATAGAATAATTTTTCTCAGCTTTACTAAGGCTTCTACTTGCATATGCTATTGGGTGTAACGCATTTTCATGATCTTCCTGCAATAATATTGCTCCGATTCCATCTTTACATGCATCTACCCTCAATTCACATCCTTTATTTGGTTGAAAATGTGCTAAAACTGGTTCACTAATCAATTTTTGTTTTAGTGTCTCAAATGCTTTGTCATGTATGTCCTGCCAATCAAATTTATTTTGTTTCTTTGTTAAATCATGTAAAGGACGTGCAATTTTTGCAAAATTTTCTATAAACTTCCGGTAGTAGTTACAAAGTCCCAAAAAACTTTGTACACCTTTTACATTCTTTGGTTTTGGAAAATTTTCAATTGAAACTAATTTCGATTTATCAGGAAAAATTCCGTCTTTTGAAATTGTATAACCAAGAATATTAATTTTTTTCCTTTAAATATTCACATTTTTTAGGTTTTAGTGTTAAGCCTGCACTTCGGAGTCTATTGAAAACTTTACGTAATTTTTCTAAATGTTCATCTATCGTTTTAGAAAAAATTATAATGTCGTCCATGTAAATTAAAACTTCTTTCCATTTCAAATCTCTAAACACTACATCTCCTAAACTGTTGAAATGTTGCCGGGGCATTGCACAATCCAAAAGGCATTACATTAAATTCCCATAATCCGTGACCTGGCGCTGTAAAGGCAGTAAGTGGCTTACTTTCTTTTTTTACTTTGACTTGCCAATAACCTGAATACATGTCTAAACGATGAGAAATACTTGGCGTTTCCTAAGTACGTCAAAATATCCTCAATATTAGATCCTGACCATGAATTTTTTTACCGTCACATTGTTTAACTTGCGATAATCCACGCAAAATCGTGTCTCTCCCGACTTTTTCTTTACTAATACGACGGGACTTGCCCAGGGCGAGTTACTTTGCCTTATTATGTCGTATTGTTCCATTTCTCTTATCTGTTCATCTATTATCTCTCTTTCTTTTTGTACCACTCTGTAAGGTTTCTGTTTTATAGGCTTAGCGTTCCCTACATCGATTTCATGTTCAATGACATCGGTTTTTCCCATATATTTTGGTGTTTTTGAAAAAACGTCACTATATTCTGAAAGCAATGTCTGCAACTTGTTACACAATTCTGGGTTCGTTATATTGCTTAGATTATGGTTATTTATGGTAATCATTTCTTCATCATCTTCAGTTTCATCAATAAAATGAACTGGAATTTTTGTTATATCCATTTCTATATTTTCCTGTAAATAACCGATTGTGGTATTTTTCAATATGAACACTTCTTTAAACCTCATATTATTAATTTTGATGTACCATTTGCCATTTCTTACAAAAATATTTGAACAAATCAACCCTTTTGGTCGTAGGTATTTATCGTTCTCGATAAAGCAGTACTTCGTGAACTCGTGCGGAGATAAGGCACAGTTCAGTCGTACCGTTATCTCGCGACCAACCTCGACCCTGTAGTCGGTTTCAAGTGCAACCTTCAAACTTCGCGCGGTTGGCTCAATCTCGACGTTCGCAAATACCTTATTAATATCTTCCATTTGTTCTATTTTCCCTATGTTGTTGTTGACATTGTTGCCAAAATGTAAAATCAATGGGTCAAGTTCATGGTATAATGTCACAGTATTGGTATTATAGTCAATCAATGATTTTTTACTAGCCAAAAAGTTATGTCCCAAAATTAAAGCTTTTGATAAATTTTGCACCACTAGTGCCTCAACGGAAATAATTGTGCCATTAACTTTTATAATTACCTCAGAATTGCCGAGAGGTTGAACTGGATAACCTCCTGCGGTTATCAGTTGTATATTGTCTTGTAATCGTCTCATGTTACTGATATAATCCATGTCGACTACATTTTTACAAGCTCCTGTATCAAGTAAAACAGGGACGTTATCTTTACCGTTAACTGTGATATGTACTATTAATGTTTGTCTACTGGTGCCCGTAGATGACAATTGGACAATTTCGGTCGGGCTTCTTAGTTTTGAAACTGTCCTCTGTCGTTTGGGTTTCTTCGGCCTTGAGGTGCATTCCTTTGGAAAGGCCTATTATTGAAGTTACAAGACACATGACCGGGCCTACGGCAATCAATGCAAATAACCCGACCGTCGTGCGTTCTCGTACGAGGCAAATAATTATTGCTATTATTATTTCTCCAGTTCTGATTTCTGTTCCCGTTAAAAGTATCCTGGTTCCGGGGTTGTTGCGAATTGTTTCTTACAAATTGTCGCCCCCCATTGAATGAGTTGTTCCTCGGACTATTTTGATTCGGTCTAAAATTATTCACCCTTGGAACATAGGTATTTCGTGCTTGATTTTGAACCGTATTCGAAAAATTCCTATTAAAAAATGTCCGTGGCCTGGTGTCATTCCAGGTCCTTTGCCGGTTTGTTGGGTTATTACCACTGTTACTGTTACTGACTGCCGCAGATACTGACAATAAAGCTGTACTCTGTGTCATTTGGTTTACCAATGTCCTTTCTTTTATATCGCTTATTTTAATGACCAATTGCTTTAAATCGTCAAAATTTCTATTGCTAGAACTAAGCAAATAATACATCTCATAGTAAGATGGATGTAAACCGTTTTCAAAATGATCCCTAAACGCGTCAAAAGTCATTTCTGGGTCAATCTCGTTTGCGATTGCCAATAGATCATAATAGTACTTTTTAATGTCCTCGACGTCCTGCTGTTTGCGGGTGTTTAATCTAAATTTTAACTTCCGGAGTGGCTGTTCTCCCGAAAACTCTTTCAAAAAATCTGATTTAATATTTAGCCATGTCTTCATCTGATTCTCTGGCTCACTAATATAATTACTAAACCAGGTATGGGCTGGACCTTCCAAAAAATTAGCCAAATAAGATATTTTATGATTTTCTGACCAGCTATTCACAATTGCTGCCTTTTCGTATTTATTTATAAAAATACTGGGAGAGTCAATAGAAGGGTTAAATGTAGATGGGCATGTAAACTTTGGGGTGGCCGGTGTTTTTGGCTCAGCCAAAGCTGCTTGTAACGTCATGTTAGCCATTACTGGAGTAATGTTAGGACGTATGGCACGGTTTCTTTCTCGAATTACAGGGGGTGGGCAAGGATTATCACAACCTTGTAATAAATCCGTGGGGCGGGATGAGGTAGGCTCTGGCACTACCACTTCTAAGGGACTTTCTTGCCAGAACTCTTCTGATTCTCGCGGTTTAGGCGGAGTCCTACTCAATGAAGCTCTTGGCTTAAAAAACTGTTCTGGGGATCGTGATCTTGCTTTGGAATCTTTAGCTTTCTGAACTTGGGAAGTCGAAGCTTTGGTTGTTTAAATTCGCGGGGTTTCAATTCGAGCACCTACGACAGTTTTTTCGAAAGGGCTGTTCTCGTCCTCACTACTTGTTAAACTGACAATAGAAGTTGTTCTGTCAACTTCTGGGGCACCTGCAGATATCGATGCCTGTACAGAAGCAGAGGAGCCGACAGTTGAGCTATGATGCGCGGGTTTAAACTCTCTCAACTCTTTTAAGACTTTTTCGGGGTTTTTCCTTGGGTAGTGCTTGTTGCAGAACAAATTTTTCTTTGTCTGATACACTTTGAGCTCTACTGCGAGTTCGTACTCGTGATTTGTCACTTGGTTCACTCATGTAAAATTTAATACGAAATGTTTTCAATCAATGTTTAATTTCAAGTTTTCGGACAAAATTTAAACGATTTTTTTTATAAACAATCTGATTATTCCTAGCAATTTCTTGCGAATTTGCTTGTTCATCAAACTAATAATTTTTTTGACGCTAAAATACACAAGCATTAATACCCCCATGCACAGAAAAATAATAATTAAAATTTCCTTAGCTGACCATGAATTATCTTTTCCCGAACTATTTGATACACCTCCACTGTTTCCCGCTTGGGAAATAATAATTTCCTCCTCTTTTGAAGATGTACCACCCATAATAAACTAAAATTTTATCAAATGAGCGCTTCACTAGCAAAGGAAATCCCCAAAAAATCACTAAATAAATCAACGTCACTATCCCTAGCCAAAAGAAAATAATACCTAAAATTTCTTTTATAGCCCACACATTATTCTCCTGAATCTGTATCATACCCCAAAAAAAATAAATAAAAAACTCAACTATTGTTTTTCATCCATCTCAAAACAGACCGGCGCCTCCACCAAATGTCACGTTTAATTTATGAGCTCTTTTGGGTTTACCAATTAAACTGACTCACGACGATAACGTCGCGCCGGGATCCCAGTTTTGATGGAATCAAACACTGACTTTTTCTATTAAACACTTAAATCTATTAAATACGATATACACAAATGGGTGCACAATACGGTTGTAAACATACTAAAAGTTGACAATTTTACAATTGTACTTACACAGACTCATAAGCTAAGGACTTAGCTTTTCTGGCGGCTGGCTTGGTCACTTTCGCGTTTTGAACAACTTTGGAGAACGGACTACTTAACTTGATCTTTTCCCGAGGAGAGTCGACATTTCGACTTCTCAGGTCAGCTGGTCGCACTACCGTTGATCGGTTCACACTTCTCCTACACTGCTAAAATCGGCGTATTTTATACCCGATTGATCGGCTGACGTAGTTTGTTATTGGCGCTTGTTTTTCACATTTCTGTAAAGCAGGTGGTGGTGACTCATCACCGATATTGGTGCACTCGGTGCATGACACACTCGGTGCATCGTGGTGCGACCTTGCCTCGTGCGCTTAATATTTCGCAATCCTCGAATACTCTTATGTTTTTTAAGTTAATCAGTCCATCTTTTCAATTAACGGATTTTCCATTCGTGACAATATTTACTCTTAGCTATCAATTATCCCTAGTAAAATGCAGGTCAGTTCTAGTTTCAAAGTAAGAAAATTTTTATAACATAAAATACATACCAGGTGTCCAAGAGCACCCTGGACATAGGAGATTAACATGGGAAAACGGTTTTGATTTTTTTGCACCTGTACGGTTGATTTGATTGAAAAATCGTAATAATGAAAGTTGTAGTACCTTTTACGGACTAGTTTTCTATATTTTTTTCAGATCTCTAACTTACTTGATCCCTTTCGTCGTAAAACACGAACAAAAATCAGAAAATTTTAACTTTTTACCTGCACTGTATAAGCGGTTGTCGAGCAACCGTACCAGCAACAATGATCTGTTTACCCGTTGCCCGACAACCGACTATACAGTGCAGGTCAAAAGTTTAAATTTTCTCATTTTTGTTCGTGTTTTACGACGAAAGGGTTCAAGTTAGAGATCTGAAAAAAATAAAGAAAACTAGTCCGTGAAAGGTACTACAACTTTCATTATTACGATTTTTCAATCAAATCAACCGTACAGGCGCAAAAAAATCAAAACCGTTTTCCCATGTTAATCTCTTATGTCCAGGGTGCTCTTGGACACCTGGTATATAAGATTAGATACAATGAAATAATAGAGTTAAGATCTCTAAACAGCAAATTAAATTTATTTTTGAGAAACAAATTCCAAATATATTCTGAAATAGTAAACCACACAACTTTCTGAAAGAGAGTCTATTAGGAATGTCAAAATCACGAGCTACTGCACGACTGTTCCAGTTAGAAAAAAGAATGAGCAGTAACAAAGTACTGGAAATCGCCTATAAGCAATTCATGCAGGAATATCTAAATCTTGGTCACATGAAAATGCTTCCACATACAGAGCTGCAGCATCGATATATTATCCCACATCAACCGGTATTCAAGGAATCGAGCACTACAACAAAATTAAGGGTGGTTTTTGGTGCTTCCAGTAAAACTTCATCAGGATTGAGCCTCAACAATACCATGTATGCAGGTCCCAGATTACAACCAGAACTATCAGACATATTACTACGCTGGAGATCACAGAAAGTAGTGATCACAGCTGACATTGAAAAAATGTACAGGCAGATAAAGATTCACGCCGACGACCTGAAATATCAGAAAATCCTATGGAGATTTGATAGTGACACACCAATAAATGAATATTGCTTAACGACTGTATATGGGACAACAGCAGCATCCTACTTAGCTATTAAAACGTTACAAAAGCTTGCCCACGATGAGAGACACAATTTTCCAAATGCATCCAAAGCAGCAATGAGATTTTTATGTCGACGACTTGTTATCAGGTGCTGATACCATAAAGGAAGCTCTGTCACTACAAGACGAACTTATCAAAATGTTTCAACGAGGAGGATTTACGTTGCGGAAATGGTCCAGCAACAAACCAGAGTTACTACAAAATCTTCCGGATGAACTTAAGGATCATTCAGCGTTGGAAATAACTGCAGATGACATAAGGAAATCGCTAGGTATACACTGGGCTCCGTATGATGACACATTTAGATTCAAAACCGAAATATCGACCTGTGATAACATCACTAAGAGAAGCATCCTCTCAGAAGTTGCCAAGTTATTCGACCCCCTAGGATGGTTACCTCCAATAATCATCCGAGCGAAGCTTCTTATCCAAGAATTATGGCTGCAGGAACTGAATTGGGATGATCCTGTGCCACTCGTCATTAAAAGCAAATGGGAAATGTTTCGAACAGAATTAAAAAATGTCGAAAAAATTACTATATCCAGGTGGACCCACCAAGTCAAAAGCAGTCAGGTGGAACTACATGGGTTCTGTGTTGCTTCCGAAAAGGCATATGGAGCCGTAGTTTACATGAAAGTAAAGAATTCTCAGGATAAAGCGGAAATAGTTCTGCTAATTGCCAAATCCAAAGTTGCACCGGCAAGAATGAAAGTTACGGTACCAAGACTAGAATTATGTGCTGCCGTGCTTCTTTCACATCTAATAAAAAAGACTGCTACAACCTTATCACTAGAAGATACCCCCGTACATGCTTGGACAGACTCAACAATAGCACTATCGTGGATAAAAGGGGACCCGTCCAGGTGGAAGAATTTTGTAGCCAACCGAGTAGCAGAAATCACCAAACTAGTTCCAAACCAACATTGGCACCAACCGACGACAATCCAGCTGATATTATATCAAGAGGAATAAGCCCAACTCTATTAAAAAACCATGCAATGTGGTGGTCTGGTCCATCGTGGTTAAAATCGACCATCGTAACGCCGACGAACCAAATAGAAGTCACCACAGAGGAGGCCAGAATGTGTCACCATGTTACAATCGCAACTCAAAACAGTGAAACAAAAAATTAACTTATAGAGCGATTTTCTTCATTAAACCACATGACTCGAGTTATAGCATACTGCAGACGATTTATTCAAAAATGTAGGAAACAAAACGAATTCGCATACACTACTCACAGTTGATGAATTGGGAGATACCCTAACACATCTAGTCAAGATTGATCAGATCCAACATTTCGAACCAGAAATACAAAAACTAAAAAAGAACTCTCAACTAGACACTAGTAGCAAAATACTCAATCTTACTCCATGGCTGGACGACAATGGAGTCTTACGAGTTGGAGGAAGATTACAAAACTCAATGTTAAGCTACGATAGCAAACATCCAATGATCTTACCATATGCGAGTCACCTGACAAAGTTAGTAATACTGTACTGTAGTATACTGTGTTAGTAATACAGAATTACACCGTCGCACCCATTTCTGCATTCCGGCGTCGATTACGCAGGACCTATTCAGATCAAAACTACAAAAGGCAGAGGATACAGATCTTATAAAGGATATATTGTCACGAATGGAAAATCCATTGATTGAAAAGATGGACTGATTAACTTAAAAAACATCGAGGATTGCGAAATGTTAAGCGCACGAGGCAAGGTCGCATCACGTTGCACCGAGTGTGTCATCCACCGAGTGCACCATATCGGTGATGAATCACCACCACCTGCTTTGCAGAAATGTGAAAAACAAGCGACAATAACAAACTGCGTCAGCCGATCAATCGGGTATAAAATACGCCGATTTTAGCAGTGTAGGAGAAGTGTAAACCAATCAACGGCAGCGCGACCAGCTGACCCAGGAAGTCGAGATGTCGACTCTCCTCGGTCAAGAAGATCAAGTTAAGTAGTCCGTTCTCCAAAGTTGTTCCAACGTGAAAGTGACCAAGCCAGCCGCCAGAAAATGCTAAGTCCTTAGCGTACAAACATATGTAAGTACCTGTTAAATTGTCAACTTTAGTGTGTTCATGACTGTATTGTTTGGTTAATAGATTTAAGTGTTTAATAGAAAACTCAGTGTTTGATTCCATCCTTAAAACTGAGATCCCGGCACGACGTTTAACGTCGTGAGTCAGTTTAATTGGTGAACCCAGAAGGGCTCATAAATTAAACGTGACATTTGGTGGAGGCGCCGGTCTGTTTTGAGATGGATGAAAAACAATAGTTGAGTTTTTTATTTTTATTTTATCTTTTGGGGTATGATACAGATTCAGGAAAATAATGTGTGGGCTATAAAAGAAATTTTAGGTATTATTTTCTTTTGGCTAGGGATAGTAACGTTGATGTATTTAGTAATTTTTTGGGGGTTACCTTTGCTATTGAAGCGTGCATTTGATAAAATTTTGGTTTAATATGGGTGGTACATCTTCAAAAGAGGAGGAAATTATTATTTCCCAAGCGGGAAACAGTGGAGGTGTATCAAATAGTTCAGGAAAAGATAATTCATGGTCAGCAAAGGAAATTTTGATTATTATTTTTCTGTGCATGGGGGTATTAATGCTTGTGTATTTTAGCGTCAAAAAAATAATTAGTTTGATGAACAAGCAAATTCGCAAAGAAATTGCTAAGAATAATCAAATTGTCGTTTAAATTTTGTCCGAAAAATAATGCCAAACACTTCATATTAAATTTTACATGAGTGAACCAAGTGACAAATCACGAGTACGAACTCGCAGTAGAGCTCAAAGTGTATCAGACAAAGAAAAATTTGTTTTGCAACAAGCACTAGCCCAAGGGAAAAATCCCGAAAAAGTTTTAAAAGAGTTGAGAGAGTTTAAACCCGCACATCATAGCTCGACTGTCGGTTCCTCTGCTTCTGCAGTTGCCCAAGAAGTTGACAGAACAACTTCTATTGTCAGTGTAACAAGTAGTGAGGACGAGAGCCCTTTCGAAAGAACGGTCGTAAGTGCTCAAATTGAAACCCCGCGAATTCAAACAACCAAAGCTTCGACTTCCCGAGTTCAGAAAGCTAAAGATTCCAAAGCAGGATCACGATCCCCGGAACAGTTTTTTAAGCCAAGGGCTTCATTGAGTAGGACTCCGCCTAAACCGCGAGGATCAGAAGAATTCTGGCAAGAAAGTCCCTTAGAAGTGGTAGTGCCAGAGACTACCTCATCCCGCCCCACGGATTTATTACAAGGTTGTGATAATCCTTGCCCACCCCCTATAATTCGAGAAAGAAACCGTGCCATACGTCCTAACAATACTCCAGTAATGGCTAACATGACTTTACAAGCAGCTTTGGCTGAACCAAAAACTCCGGCCACCCCAAAGTTTACATGCCCATCTACATTTAACCCTTCTATTGACTCTCCCAGTATTTTTATAAATAAATACGAAAAAGCAGCAATTGTGAATAGCTGGTCAGAAAATCATAAAATATCTTATTTGGCTAATTTTTTGGAAGGTCCAGCTCATACGTGGTTTAATAGTTATATTAGTGAACCAGAGAATCAGATGAAGACATGGCTAAATATTAAATCAGATTTTTTGAAAGAGTTTTCAGGAGAACAGCCACTCCGAAAGTTAAAATTTAGATTAAACACCCGCAAACAGCAGGACGTCGAGGACATTAAAAAATACTATTATGATCTATTGGCAATCGCAAACGAGATTGACCCAGAAATGACTTTTGACGCGTTTAGGGATCATTTTGAAAATGGTTTACATCCATCTTACTATGAGATGTATTATTTGCTTAGTTCTAGCAATAGAAATTTTGACGATTTAAAGCAATTGGTCATTAAAATAAGCGATATAAAAGAAAGGACATTGGTAAATCAAATGACACAGAGTACAGCTTTATTGTCAGTATCTGCGGCAGTCAGTAACAGTAACAGTGGTAATAACCCAACAAACCGGCAAAGGACCTGGAATGACACCAGGCCACGGACATTTTTTAATAGGAATTTTTCGAATACGGTTCAAAATCAAGCACGAAATACCTATGTTCCAAGGGTGAATAATTTTAGACCGAATCAAAATGGTCCGAGGAACACCTCATTCAATAGGGGGCGACAATTTGTAGGAAACAATTCGCAACAACCCCGGAACCAGGATACTTTTAACGGGAACAGAAATCAGAACTGGAGAATAATAATAGCAATAATTATTTGCCTCGTACGAGAACGCACGACGGCCGGGTTATTTGCATTGATTGCCGTAGGCCCGGTCATGTGTCTTGTAACTTCAATAATAGGCCTTTCCAAAGGAATGCACCTCAAGGCCGAAGAAACCCAAACGACAGAGGACAGTTTCAAAACTAAGAAGCCGACCGAAATTGTCCAATTGTCATCTACGGGCACCAGTAGACAAACATTAATAGTAAATATCACAGTTAACGGTAAAGATAACGTCCCTGTTTTACTTGATACAGGAGCTTGTAAAAATGTAGTCGACATAGATTATATCAGTAACATGAGACGATTACAAGACAATATACAACTGATAACCGCAGGAGGTTATCCAGTTCAACCTCTCGGCAATTCAGAGGTAATTATAAAAGTTAATGGCACAATTATTTCCGTTGAGGCACTAGTGGTGCAAAATTTATCAAAAGCTTTAATTTTGGGACATAACTTTTTGGCTAGTAAAAAATCATTGATTGACTATAATACCAATACTGTGACATTATACATGAACTTGACCCATTGATTTTACATTTTGGCAACAATGTCAACAACAACATAGGGAAAATAGAACAAATGGAAGATATTAATAAGGTATTTGCGAACGTCGAGATTGAGCCAACCGCGCGAAGTTTGAAGGTTGCACTTGAAACCGACTACAGGGTCGAGGTTGGTCGCGAGATAACGGTACGACTGAACTGTGCCTTATCTCCGCACGAGTTCACGAAGTACTGCTTTATCGAGAACGATAAATACCTACGACCAAAAGGGTTGATTTGTTCAAATATTTTTGTGAGAAATGGCAAATGGTACATCAAAATTAATAATATGAGGTTTAAAGAAGTGTTCATATTGAAAAATACCACAATCGGTTATTTACAGGAAAATATAGAAATGGATATAACAAAAATTCCAGTTCATTTTATTGATGAAACTGAAGATGATGAAGAAATGATTACCATGAATGACCATAATCTAAGCAATGTAACAAACCCAGAATTGTGTAACAAGTTGCAGACATTACTTTCAGAATATAGTGACGTTTTTTCGAAAACACCAAAATATATGGGAAAAACCGATGTCATTGAACATGAAATCGATGTAGGGAACGCTAAACCTATAAAACAGAAACCTTACAGGGTGGCACAAAAAGAAAGAGAGATAATAGATGAACAGATAAGAGAAATGGAACAATACGACATAATAAGGCAAAGTAACTCGCCCTGGGCAAGTCCTGTCGTATTAGTAAAGAAAAAGTCGGGAGAGACACGATTTTGCGTGGATTATCGCAAGTTAAATAATGTGACGGTAAAAAATTCATGGTCAGGATCTAATATTGAGGATATTTTGACGTACTTAGGAGACGCCAAATATTTCTCATCGTTAGACATGTATTCAGGTTATTGGCATGTCAAAGTAAAAGAAGCAAGTAAGCCACTTACTGCCTTTACAGCGCCAGGTCACGGATTATGGGAATTTAATGTAATGCCTTTTGGATTGTGCAATGCCCCGGCAACATTTCAACAGTTAGGAGATGTAGTGTTTAGAGATTTGAAATGGAAAGAAGTTTTAATTTACATGGACGACATTATAATTTTTTCTAAAACGATAGATGAACATTTAGAAAAATTACGTAAAGTTTTCAATAGACTCCGAAGTGCAGGCTTAACACTAAAACCTAAAAAATGTGAATATTTAAAGGAAAAAATTAATATTCTTGGTTATACAATTTCAAAAGACGGAATTTTTCCTGATAAATCGAAATTAGTTTCAATTGAAAATTTTCCAAAACCAAAGAATGTAAAAGGTGTACAAAGTTTTTTGGGACTTTGTAACTACTACCGGAAGTTTATAGAAAATTTTGCAAAAATTGCACGTCCTTTACATGATTTAACAAAAAAACAAAATAAATTTGATTGGCAGGACATACATGACAAAGCATTTGAGACACTAAAACAAAAATTGATTAGTGAACCAGTTTTGGCACATTTTCAACCAAATAAAGGATGTGAATTGAGGGTAGATGCATGTAAAGATGGAATCGGAGCAATATTATTGCAGGAAGATCATGAAAATGCGTTACACCCAATAGCATATGCAAGTAGAAGCCTTAGTAAAGCTGAGAAAAATTATTCTATAACAGAACTTGAAGGGTTAGCAGCTATATGGGCGCTATCCTATTTTAGGCATTTTATTTATGGAAAACCTATAAAAATAGTGACTGATCATCATGCGCTATGTTGGTTAAAAACCTTGAAAGAGACTACTGGACGTTTAGCGCGTTGGGCGTTAAAGTTATCTGAATTTGACTACACAGTACATCATAAATCAGGAATTGCTCACAGAGATGCAGACTGCGTAAGCAGATATCCTGTTTTGCCAGCAAATACGAAAGTACAAGAAATTGACGAAATACCAACCTTTTTATTGGATATGCGTAACATTGCAGAATTGCAAGCAAAAGATAAAAACATTGTGGAAATAATTCAGGCTATAAAACATCCTGAAGAAGCTACAATTGGTATACGCAAGCAAGCGAAAAATTTTAGGCTTGAATCAGAAGTTTTGTACCGTATAAACCCGCATGGAGTGGGCCGGACTAAACTTTTAGTGATACCGCAACAGTTAATAGGGGAAATTTTGTACTCCCACCACTCGGAACCGCTGAGTGGCCATTTGGGATTGTCAAAAACCCTAGCGAAAATAAAACAAAGATACTATTGGCAAGGGTTGCAAAAGGATGTGGAACGTTTTGTAAAAGGATGCCCGGATTGTCAGGCCAGGAAAGGCCAACAAAATCAAAAGCCTATTGGTCTGTTACATCCTATTCCAGTTGGCACCCCATTTGAAAAAGTTGGAATAGATTTGTTAGGTCCGTTTCGCAGAAGTAGCAGCGGCAAAACCATGATAGTGGTAGCGACAGATTACGCCACAAGGTGGGCGGAGACTGACGCATTACCGAGCGGCAAAGCCGGACCTGTAGCAAAATTTATACTTGAGAGAATTATTACGAAACACGGTGCACCCAAGGAATTGTTAAGCGATAGAGGAAAAGTTTTTCAATCAGAATTGGTTACGGAATTGCTAAAAAAGATGGGGACAACAAGTCAGTTTACTACTGCATATCATCCCGCAACTAATGGCTTAACAGAAAGATTTAATAAAACTTTAGCCCATATGTTATCTATGTATACTAATACTAATCAATCAAATTGGGATGAATATCTTCCACATGTGACTTTTGCGTATAATTCTGCAAAACAGGATAGCACTAAATTTTCACCATTCATGCTGGTGTACGGTCGTTAACCTATTTTACCAACGGAAGCAAACTTATTGCCACCTTTGGAAAGTAGTAATAGCGACCAAATTAGAGACATTGGTTTAGCAGTCAGAAATTTGGCAGTTGAAAATATAAAACGGCGTCAAGACATAGATAAATTACGTTATGATTGTAAACACCGCCATGTTGAATTTGAAGTAGGGGACCAAGTAAAAGTTTTCACCCCTATTAGGAAAGTAGGAAAAAGTGAAAAATTACTGCTTAGATGGTTTGGTCCTTATTACATAAATCGGAAAATGTCTGATGTGGACTATGAGATACGAAAGGGCATTTCGCCAAAATCTAAAACTGAAGTGGTCCATGTAAGCAGAATTTTACATTACCATGACCCATGGACACCAGAAGGAACCCCGCAACAAAAATAATACAAGCATTTCGGTTAATAATTTATTTTTCTTAAAAGAAATAAAAGTTCACCGTCTTGGCGTGGCTGCCTATGGCTTCGACAGCCAAACGCGGCGCCACCGCTGTTGAGGCGTCGTTGACGCCGCCTTCCTCCTCGGTTCTGTCTTCCTCTGGGGATGCTGGAACCCCAGGAGGAGCCTCCACCTCACCTGCCACTTGAGGGGGAGCCTCCGCCTCGCTGGCCGCAGAGGGACCAGCTTCCACTCCAGGCCCCAGTTTGAGGCTGGCCGCTGGGCAGCCAGGAGGGCCATCAGACCGGCACCGCGGCCCCGGCCCCGGGCCTTTTCGGTGGCGACTTCACTTCCAGGTTCCATCTGAAAGGGAAGATATTGTTAACATTGGATAGCGAAACAAAGAGAATTTTTCTTTGGAAGGAAAAATATATCGAAATGATGAATAAAAAAAAGAGAAAAAAAACCACTTATACTTACTTTAAAAAATGACACGATGCACTACAAAAATACTGTGAATGCACTAACAAAACACACACGAAAAAGGAAGGTAAAGTTTCGTGTGGGTCAGAGGACGAACTGTGGGGAATGTGATAAGAAAACCGTATAAATACAATTCAGATCCCTCTCCACCGGAAAGCCAGGATGCTGAAATTAGCAAATTACTTCCAGACGATGAACTTGTCAAATGTTAAGGTTATCAGAGAAATGTTTTCCCAACAGTCAAATGGTGCACCATGCTTAAACCCATGGGATTCGCTGATTTGGCCAGTTCGGAATAATATCTTAATGAGACCAGACATTGTTCAGTGCAGACCGATTAATGCATAAAATGCAAAAATGCAATTAAGCATAATGTTGAAACAAAGTAACAATTATAATGTACGGCTCCACATATTGAGCTATGTACCTATTTTTACAGGGCCCAAGGATTTTATTCTGTTATCTGCGTCTGAATTTTTATTGCGCAAATTCTTAAAATTCAAGAACAGATATCAGTTTAATTTTCCCTATGAGATAAAAAATGGTTACATATAATGGAAATAAAAACATTGAATATTGTTATTGTAATGTAGGTACCTACAAACGAATAAAGATAAGTAATGATGTTGTCGGTGTAATAATCACCTTGACCATATAGTTGTTTATGCATTTGGTGAAGAAAGCAACTAATTCGCGAGCGATAAGACAAATTTGATTCATCGCTACGCGCAGTTATGAATAATGACTAATTACTGGATTAGTTTAAATAAACCCGAATGGGACAACAATTTACAGTGTCATTTTAGAAATCGGTCGTGAAGTAACACTTGGGTAAAGTTAACCTATAAGTTTCGCGAAAGTGCCAAAAATGGAATGGATTGTGAATTTCTTGTTTTACATTAGGTGTGTTACCGAAATAAACACCAAACTGTATTTATACAAATTGGCACTGTACCACTTGTGGGAACTGCAAGGAGAGTTTGATAGAGTGGTACCAATACAATTGTTAGGGATTACAAAATCTCTACTTGGCCTGTGGACTCAGATCATTCACACGGAGTATACCATACTTCTACTTGGCGAGAAAGTACGTCAAGGGGGTACTCCGTTTTCGACATGTGATTGTGCAATTTGCATACCACCCCAACAACCTCAATATCGACCTGAGGATTTTTGGCGAGCATGGGAAAATGTATTTGTGCAAGGATGTCCTTGTGCTACATGTGTGTACGGGAGAACTCAATTTTTGAGTCAACCAGGTCATCCGCCATATCCGCATGCTTATGTAACGCATGATATGACATATCAGTTTCGGGTACCAGTAGTGCCCCAAACGCAGGAAAGGGATGAAATATCAGAAGTCAATTCTGCTGGCACATCTTTTGGGGGTGCATTTGGATCTCCTGAATCGCACGCAAGTCAGGTCGACCGCAATCCGGCACTAGGCCCGAATCCGGAAAACCTGGCGCAGGTGCAAGAAGGGGGGTCCATTAATCAGCAACAGACTGAAGAAGTTCTTAGACACGCGGTAACACAGCCGTTTATCGCGCAATTGGAACCATTCGACAACATGGGGCCATATGCTACGTATCAGCAGCTATGAGATCTGCAATTTAATCTATGTTACCTTATTATTGTTTTGTATTTTAATGGCTATATATATATGCATATGTTGATACAGACGTGATATACACAAGTGGATGATATATAAAAAAGTATATAATAAAAAAAATTTGGAATGTATGATGTCATATTATCCCCAAATAGCGAGTATAATCTAGTCATGAAATTAATCCAATTATTTTTTTAGCGCCATGAACTAATAGGTGTGATAAAAAATGTTTCGCTGAAGAGGCGAGTATTCCTGACACGACGCTCCGACAATCTTGTTGGTTGATAACGAGCTACTAACATAAAAGTTCGACGTTGTTTACATGACTAATTGTGATTACGCGGTGAATACACGGGATTCCTTGCTTTACAGCATTTGGGAAATGAATTTCACACGTTCCATTTTTTATTTTTTTTTTAATGGAAAATGGATCGTACATACTAACAAATAAATAAAGGTTACAAATGATGCTCAAATTAATTTTGTTATAAGACATAATATTGTATATTAAGCCTTAAGTAGCACATACTAACCTTTTGTCTTATATTTCATGTAACACTGAGGGCTATGTAAGAAAGAGGCGAACTATGATGAACCATTATTATTGTTGTTGGAACTCCCGATGGGCCTGTACATTAATACGAAGGTCCAAGCTAGCCGAATCATCGATTCATTGATCGACCCACACCACAAACATTTATGGAACAGTGATCACAATGGTGTTCAGTGATGTGAAATGCGAAGTTTGGCTCATAGGACTAAGCCTCTATTGAACTTTTCTCAGTGTTGCAATATTTTTTTGTTCTGCCATTGCCGGAACCGAATATTAGGTTTCTTGTTAGAATAAGTACTAACTTATTATTAAGACATGATTGTAAACTTAACTGAGTACCATGAAATACTCACATATGTAAACCTACTAATCATTTATCATAATACCTTGGTATGTACACATGTACATTTTTGAATTTATGTTAACGATATGTTTTTTCTATTGTTTAAAGTTTTTATTATTATTCATATAAAACTGGGGACCAGTTTTTCTGGGGCGGAGGCATATGTCACGAATGAAAAATCCGTTAATTGAAAAGATGGACTGATTAACTTAAAAAACATCGAGGATTGCGAAATATTAAGCGCACGAGGCAAGGTCGCATCGCGATGCACCGAGTGTGTCATCCACCGAGTGCACCGTATCGGTGATGAGTCACCACCACCTGCTTTGCAGAAATGTGAAAAACAAGCGACAATAACAAACTGCGTCGGCCGATCAATCGGGTATAAAATACGCCGATTTTAGCAGTATAGGATAAGTGTGAACCGATCAACGGTAGTGCGACCAGCTGACCCGAGAAGTCGTAATGTCGACTCTCCTCGGTCAAAAAGATTAAGTTAATTAGTCCGTTCTCCAAAGTTGTTTAAACGCGAAGTGACCAAGCCATTGCCAGGAAAAGCTAAGTCCTTAGTTATGACTATGTAAGTACAATTGTTAATTGTCAACTTTTTGTATGTTTACAACCGTATTGTGCATCCATTTGTGTATACCGTATTTAATAGATTTAAGTGTTATACAAGGAAAACTCAGTGTTTGATTCCATCCCTAAACTGAGATCCCGGCGCGACGTTTATCGTCGTGAGTCATTTTAATTGGTGAACCCAGAAGGGCTCATAAATTAAACGTGACAATAGTATCACAACGCCCTTTGGTACGTTTATAGAGTTCATAATGATGTATCTTTAGAGGGTAGTGAGAACTCCTTACACCCCGTCAGAGGGCGGCAATTTTGAATTTCCTAGTCTAGCAAGCCAGCGCATACGACATTCAGATTCCAATTAATCCAAAACTAATCATAGTATCACAACGCCCTTTGGTACGTTTATAGGACTCATAATGACGTATCTTTACAGGGTAGTGAGAACTCCTTACACCCCGTCAGAGGGCCGCAATTTTGAATTCACTAGTCTAGCAAGCCAGCGCATATGACATTCAGAAATAAATTAATCCAAAACTAATCATAGTATCACAACGCCCTTTGGTACCTTTATAGGGCTCATAATAAAGTATCTTTAGAGGGTAGTGAGAACTCCTTACACCCCGTCAGAGGGCGGCAATTTTGAATTCACTAGTCTAGCAAGCCAGCGCATATGACATTCAGATTTAAAAAAATTCGCGGAAAGCACGGATTAATTTGCCGACAAAAGTTCTCCACTCTGAAAGATTGGTGTCGGAGAAAATAGGGCGNNCCTTCCNNTCCGATAGCCATCAAAATATTNNCGGATCCNGAGAAATAAAATTACGATTGCNCTNCCGNTTTGNGTAATCCATTAAANACGTCAAATTAGANGTCNCGCGNCGNNCTNATTAAACCATTGGATAANAGCANCNNCNCATATTATNGNCCGAGACNCNANACCCNNCCCNCCNCAAAGACCNANAANATTCGATGGNCTNGCACNGAGGGGATCAGTTTNCCTCTCCTCCCANAANAGANTATNAAACCTACTGCNTAAGTCAGTTCCNCNCAGACGCTACGGCTANNCCCCACNNNGGCATTNGNNGGAAGTTCCNNCNCGGTCACGCATTNGGGNCCGTCANAAGGCCGTNNNGGNNTTTTNTCNAGATTNNNNCACNGNNCANAGNANAGTGTTATANCCNAAATGTCGTGNCGCAGAGAGAANGCGGCGTGAGANTCAGTCNCNANCCCCNAANTGATANGGTCCTTAANGNAGGTCGAAGAATGGAGATTAATACCTAACGCTACTAAAAATCAACTCCTACTTTCCAACCATAAAATTACACCGGACTCACCAACTGTTTCAGCAGATGGTCAAAGAACTACCCCTAAAAATGACATTAAATATTTAGGAATGACTATAGACAACAAGTTATCGGAAGATTCAAAGTGGTTATGAAGAAGATAAAGAAAGCTGCTCCATTAAAAGTTAACCTAAGACAGCTGAAAGACGGGAAGATCAAAGAATGTGTAGGGAAAGAGCTGAATGCAGCAATGGCAGAAACAACAGAAGATAGCTCAGTAGAAGAACACTTGAATCACCTGAAAAGTAAAGTGGAACACATTAAGAACACTATTCTAAAGGAAAACGGACAAAGAGTAAGGAAGAAAACCTGGATGACAGATTACATATTAAACCTAATGGAAGAGAGAAGATTGAACAAGAATAACACCATAGAATACAAAAGGATAAACAACATCATAAGGAACGAAATACGAATGGCTAAAGAAAAGGAACAGAAAGAGAACTGTGAGGAGATAGAGGCACTGCAGTTGAAATATGACTACTTTAACGTCCACCGGAAGGTGAAAGAAGTCACTGGACAAAGAAGGAATACAAACTTAGGGAAACTAGTTGACGCTAATGGAAACATCATTGTAGACATGGAAGAGAAGAAGAAGATGTGGACTGGGTACGTGGAGCACCTCTTTGAGGATAATAGAGAGAGCCCCCCAGATCCCCGGAGTAACGCACAGAGTGGGCCAGAAATAATGGAATCAGAAGTGAGGGCAGCTATAGAGCAGAGCAAGGAGGGAAAAGCAGCAGGACCTGACAACATCCAGACAGAGTTCCTGAAACTTCTAGACGAAAATGGATTAAAGAAGATCACCAAACTTTTCAACAACATCTACAAATCAGGTAAAATACCACAAGAATGGCTAGTCTCAGAGTTCATTGCACTGCCAAAGAAACAAGGCGCAAAACGATGTGAAGAATATCGAACGATAAGTCTGATGAGCCACCTGCTGAAAACCTTTCTCAAAGTCATCCATAAAAGAATATACAATCGATGCGAGAACCTAATCTCTCGAAACCAGTTCGGGTTCGTCAATGCGATGGGAACCAGAGAAGCACTCTTTGCTGTCCAAGTCCTTGTCCAGAGATGCAGAGACGTTAACCTTGACGTTTACTGTTGTTTAATTGACTACGCCAAAGCATTTGACCGGGTTCAACATGGCAAAATGATGGAAATATCACCAACTCAAGAGATCAAATCACGAATCGCCAAAGCCACAGCCGCCTACAACAAAATGAGCAAACTCTTCAGAAGCCATGATCTTACACTGGAAACGAAAATAAGACTTCTCAGATGTTACATCTTTTCTATCCTCTTATACGGGACGGAATCTTGGACACTCAATGAAAGCACATCCAAGAAAATAGAAGCCTTCGAAATGCGACTCTATCGAAGAATGATGAGGATATCATGGACCGAACATATCACTAATGAAGAGGTACTAAGAAGGATGAATAAACAAAAAGAAATTATGAACACCATCAAGATCCGAAAACTGCAATATCTGGGCCACATCATGAGAAACGACTCCAGGTACTCCTTACTCCAGACAATCATCCAGGGAAAAATCGATGGAAGAAGAGGTCCAGGAAGGAGAAGAATATCTTGGCTGCATAACCTCAGGAAGTGGACCGGAAAAACATCAACCGAACTCTTCCGCATTGCCGTAAACAAAGTTAGGCTCGCCATGCTGATTGCCAACATCCGTAACGGATAGGAACCACAAGAAGAAGAATAGACAACAAAATGAAATTTACTAAACATGTAAAAAATACAAGAACTGAACTCATTAAAAGAACAAAACATTTTAGATCACTAACAAAAATAAAGGTGTCAGTACCAAAACTGCAACACAAATTTACAAATCCATCTGTAGACCACTTATAGACTATGGAAACATGCTAATGGCAAACTCAACTCCGAAAACTAAGACTAATAACCAAAATAAGACACCCAGAAAACCCTCTCCACAACCCATCCAACCAACTTCTCTATGAACGTACAAACGTGACCAAAATAACTGACAGACTCGTACAACTCCAAAACAAATGGAAAAACAATCCACACAACTGGACTATAATTACTCCACTGTGCTTAACAAGACCAACTAGACAATCCCGTTACCTCTTTCCCGCATCCACCCTGTTGGAGCACTTCCAATAGAATTTTTTTTTTTTAATCTATAATTGTAAATAATAATCTGTAAACATAGGCAGAAAGACCACGTGTGATCGATAGCCTTTTTTTTCGTATGAAAAAAATAAAGATTGTGTATCTATCTATCTCTCAAAAAATAAGTTGACTTGCATTATTTCATTTTTCTGAAAAACGTTTCCTAAGGAAGATACAGTCCTCCAAATTTCAATTTAAAAAATCGTTTTATATTTTAAAACTGAACATCCAAGACTTGTGAAAGTCCAAATTTGTACTGAATAGTCTAAAAACTTTTTTACTACTAGGAATGGTCTTATGATTCGCTTTTTCAGACTGCCATCCTGGTTGAGTGTCTGAAACTGGCATTCAAGAACTAAAAAAAGTCCGGAAATCAAGACAAAGATTGTATTGTGCATGAAACTCATTTTTTACTACTAAAAATAATATAAAAGTTGACTTTTAATGGTAGAACAACTCTAAAGAGAGTCCAAAAGTATATTTTCAAGACTTTAATTGGTGTACAACTCAATTTTCTGGACTGGACAACAAGTCTAGAAGTAAATTAAATTTTCAGACTATTTTATTTATAAAAATTAGTTCTCAAGACTATTATTGTAGCATTTGGTACCAAAATTTTTTACTTTTATTACTGAAGAAACTTGACTTTTTGAAATAGTCTTAAACTCGATTTTTCACTTAAAAAGCACTAAAAACAGTCTGAATTTCTTACAGGTACTACAATTTATTGCACCTATGAGTGTAGAAGTCAATTTAATAGTGAAGAAGCTTGAAATAACATTTTCAAGACTATGGCCAGTGGACACAATGGCTTTTAAGCCTGATAAGTCAAAAACTTTTGTAAAGATAGTCTTGAAACTCGATTGAGGCACTGAAAACAGCCTTAAAACACTAAAAACATCTAGTTTATTAAGAAATACCCGAATTTTTAGCACTGAGGTGTCTAGAAGTCGATTTAATAGTGACAAAACTTGGAATGCTATTTTTAAGTCTATGAAGAATGTAAAATTGTTTTTTAAGTTTGCTATGTCAATAACTTGGTGAAGATAGTCTTGAAACTCGATTTTCCAAGCTGAAAGCAGTTTTGAAGCACTAAAAATAGTCCAGAATTCGAAGAAAATGAAAAGCAAAGTAAAAAGCACGAAAAGTTCGTTTTCAAGACAAATTTCATGAATCTAATGTCAATGTCCTGCATCTAAGACTATTTTCACGACTAAAATATTGAAATTTGTCTTCAAATTATGAAAACTTACTTCAAATGCAAATTTTAAGCTT
The DNA here is from genome assembly GCA_018691245.2 of Ips nitidus. NCBI lineage: Eukaryota > Metazoa > Arthropoda > Insecta > Coleoptera > Curculionidae > Ips > Ips nitidus. The sequence continues at coordinate 7,441,851 of CM042800.1, read as the reverse complement.
CTGATGTCACTTTTCATTAGTTCAGTCACATTTTGGGGTTCAAGTCAATTTTTAAGGTTTAAATGTATGAATTTGTAGTAACAAGTTCTTGAAAAAGTAGTTTTTATGCCTACAAGTCAATTTTTAGTATTAAAGTCTCTCGATTTGCATGAAAACTGGTTACAAACACAATTTTTAAGCTTCTGAAATGTTTATCTTTTCTAATTCAATTTAGTTTGTCTGAAAACTATGAAAACTGGCTACAATAATATTTTTTAAACTTCTTAAGTGAATTTTCCGTTTCCAAGACAATTTTTAAGTTGGGTTGGGTTAGTTTTGGGTCTTTGACCGTAATATCGTGTAATAAAGTGCTTGTTCCAAATTTGATCAATATTGCTCCAACGGTCTGACAGTTATGACAAAAAACCGGTTTTTTTAACCAGAAATTTGAAGGACTGTATTTTCCTTAGGAAGCACTTTTCAGAAAAATGACATAATGAATGTCAACTTATCTGTATGCAAAAAGGCATTTTGGTGTACAAAAAATTATCGGCGGTCTCTCGCCCTCTACATTAGCTAGTTATGTAGAAAAAAGCACTCAGAACATGACCAACTAACCTTGATGGGGATCCAAATCATTGTCCTCCTCTTTAAAGCTGTGTTTAAGCTCTTTAATTATACCAGCCAGCTTAAAAAATTCTCCCCTCTCCAAGAAAACCTTCCCCAGCTTGGTATTGGTCTTAAACCACAATCTGTCATTTTTAGATTTGCGCAAAGCGTCCAAAGTGGTCTCGTAAAATTTCTGCAACAGGTCGACGTCTTTCGATCCGGACGTGTAGTCCAGCACCGAATTAATCGATTTTTCCCCGTGGTTTTTGGTGACCGCCTGATTAATGTACCCCAACAATTCCCGGTACCTGTTCAACGTTTCCTCGTAGTTGCCCAGCTGAAAATTGATCTTGACCAGCTGTTTAAGCGCTTTGAAGCCCCACTCGCCTTTGCTGTCTCCCTGGAGATCCAACACCTTCTGGAACGCCTCGACCGCACTCTTGGGACTCTCCTCTTTCAGGGTTTTGGCCAGGTAGTACTGGTTCTCCAAGTCCACATCCGGTTCCGAGGTACTGTCCTCGCTGTACTCCAAGCCGTATTCGGTGTCGAAAATAAAGTCGTCACTCATTTTTTTGGGCCCCAAATCGGTGATTTAGCTCGTTAACCGTTAACACTGATGACATTTGACATTGACGTCGAGAATCTTTACTTTTAGATTGTCAAGTTTACTAGGGATGGGCTTGAGAATCGACTTTAATCAAAAACGGTAAACTGGCAATAATAGCTTGGATTGTAAATATAATAGTTTTTTTTTCACTCTAAGCTGAGTAGTTTCTCGTTGAATTGGTGTTGAATAACTCATCACACTCAAGATACAGCGAGTTCAAATTTTGAACTAATTTTCGGTAAAAAGTGCATCAAAGTAGTTTTTGGAACATATCTCGAAAACGGTTAAATTTACATAAAAACTGCAAAAGTGCAAAAATGTTTATAATGAACCACTAAACCAAATTACGTAACGTTTCAACTTCAAAACAGTTGCCTTTATACACGGTGTGCACAAAATTGTTAAAGGGTCATTATTTTTGCTCACCCTGTACACAATTCTTCAGATACAATTTTTTGCTCTCCATCACTAAAAAGTGCAGTTTGAGACGATTCTTTCGAGTGGTTGAACCACCCTGAACTCCCAAAAATAACCAAGATACAGGGTGTTCAAGATCTAGAAACCTTCAAGTGCTTCCAGAACAATCTAGAAGCTTTCAAAACTGTCTAGCAGCTTCTATAAACATACTGAAACTCCCAAAAACTTCTAGAATAATCTAAAAACCTTCAAAAGCCACCAGATCAATCTAAAAACTTTCAAAAGCTTATACAAAGATCTAGAAACCTTCAAGTGCTTCAAAAACAATTTAGAAGCTTTCAAAACTGTCTAGCAGCTTCTATAAACATCTTGAAACTCCCTAAAGCTTCTACAACAATCTAGAAACCTTCATAAGCTTCCAGAACAATCTGAAAGCTTTTAGAACTATCTAAAAACTATCAAAAGCTTCTACAAAGAAATAGAAACCTTCAAGTGCTTCCAGAACAATCTAGAAGTTTTCAAAACTGTCTAGCAGCTTCTATGAACATCTTGAAACTCCCTAAAGCTTCTAGAACAATCTAGAAACCTTCAAGTGCTTCCACAACAATCTAGAAGCTTTGAAAACTGTCTACCAGCTTCTATGAACATCTTGAAACTCCCTAAAGCTTCTAGAACAATCTAGAAACCTTCAAGTGCTTCCACAACAATCTAGAAGCTTTGAAAACTGTCTACCAGCTTCTATGAACATCTTGAAACTCCCTAAAGCTTCTAGAACAATCTAGAAACCTTCAAGTGCTTCCACAACAATCTAGAAGCTTTGAAAACTGTCTACCAGCTTCTATGAACATCTTGAAACTCCCTAAAGCTTCTACAACAATCTAGAAACCTTCAAAAGCTTCCAGAACAGTCTGAAAGCTTTTAGAACTATCTAAAAACTTTCAAAAGCTTCTACAAAGCTCTAGAAACCTTCAAGTGCTTTCAGAACAATCTAGAAGCTTTCAAAACTGTCTAGCAGCTTCTATGAATATCTTTAAACTCCCAAAAGCTTCTAGAAGAATCTAGAAATCTCCAAATGCTTCCAGAACAATCTAAAAGTTTTCAGAACTATCTAGAAGTTTCCAGAAACTTTTAGAAACTTTAAAAAGCTTCCAGAACGATTTAAAAACTGTTTAGAAGCTTCCAAAAATTTCTAAAAACTCCTAGAAATTGCTTTTGAACAATCTAGGAAACTTCATCCATTTTCAGAACAATCTAAAAGTTTCCAAAACTCCCTAGAAGCTTCCAGGAACTTTCAAGAGCTTCATAACAGTCTAATAACTTTTCAAAACTGTTTAGAAGCTTCCAGAAAGTTCTAGAAACTCCCAAAAGCTCCAAGAACAACCTAGAAGCCTTCAAAAGTATCTAGAAACTTCCCTAAATATCCTGAACCTCTAAAATGCTTCTAGAATAACCTAAACATCTCAAAAAGCTTCAAAAACAATTTAAAAACATTCCAAAATTGGTTAGAAGCTTTCAGAAACATCTAGAGAGTCCAAAAACTTATTGACCAATCTAGAAAGCTCCATATGCTTTCAGAACAATTTGAAAACTTTCAGAACTATCTAAAAGCTTCCAGAACAATCCAAAAACGCAGACGACCCTCAAAACGCAGTTTAAATTTAGGAAAATTGACAAATTCCATTTGCACAGTTGTACAAACTTAAATTGAAAAATTACAGTGATGCCAACCTTTCAGAACAAATTTCCCCAACCGTCAACCAGAAATTTCCCTACTTTTCCCTACGCTGTTGTACAGTGGCCCAGTGGGGTATTAGATGCATTTTGGCGTCAGTGTTTACTAGATTGTTTATAATGTCTGTCTCATTTTAACTCATTCTGATAAAACAAGATGGCCTATGATGCTGCATCTTAAAACTCAGGTTAACATTTCACAATCATAAATAATTGATGTTTTTGTAAGTTTTATTTTTTACTATATTTTGGCAAAACCATAATAATTTAATTAAAGGAAATCCAAATGATATTTTGAAAAATTTGTTTAATTAAAAAATATAAAATAATAAATCTTTATACTACTAAGCAAAAATAAAAATTTACATTTTTTTTTAATATCATATATGGTATTAACAGAGACAATATTAATAAAAAACAAACAACACAAACCTTAAACAAATAAAATCAAAAAGAAAACGAAATAAATTAAGACACATAATTGTGAATTTAATAAACTCAAGAAACTAACAAAAAATTAAGTCTTATTTGTATACTTGTACAAGTATGGAAATTTCAAAATTATTTTATTATATGTATTTTTAAGGTTGGAACTTAGGGCTTAACCGTTTTTTTAAATTTTATATTGGATTTTTAAACTTTTTTTAGTAATCACTTCAAATTTCCCTACATACGTGTAACTTTGTATTTTTTGCCCCTTTTTCCCTAGGCACCTAATTTATAGGCAATATTCCCTACGAATAGGGAAATTCCCTACAGGTTGGCATCAATGCTTTAGATTGTCAAGTTTACTAGGGATGGGCTTGAGAATCGACTTTAATCAAAAACGGTAAACTGGCAATAATAGCTTGGGTTGTAAATATAATAGTTTTTTTTTCACTCTAAGCTGAGTAGTTTCTCGTTGAATTGGTGTTGAATAACTCATCACACTCAAGATACAGCGAGTTCAAATTTTGAACTAATTTTCGGTAAAAAGTGCATCAAAGTAGTTTTTGGAAAATATCTCAAAAACGGTTGGATTTACAAAAAAACTGCAAGAATTCAAAATTGTTTCTAATGAACCACTAAATCAAACTACGTATCTTTTGTATTTTAATACAGTTGCCTGTATACAGGGTGTGCGCAAAATTGTTGGTGGGTCATTATTTTTGCTCACCCTGTACATAATTTTTTAGATACACTTTTTTGCTCTACCACACTGAAAACATCAGATCAAGACGATTCTTTTGAGTGGTTGAACCACCCTGAACTCCCAAAAATAACCAAGATACAGGGTGTTCAAATTTTGAACTAATTTTCGGTAAAAAGTGCATCAAAGTAGTTTTTGATTTACATAAAAATATCTCGAACCACTAAGCCAAAACGGTTAGATTCACAAAAAAACTGCAATTTTTTAGATACAGAGAAAACATGTAAAATTGTTCCTAATGAACCACTAAACCAAACTACGTAACGTTTGAACTTCAATACAGTTGCCTGTATACAGGGTGTGCACAAAATTGTTGGTGGGTCATTATTTTTGCTCACCCTGTACACAATTTTTTAGATACAATTTTTTGCTTTACACCACTGAAAAAAGCAGTTCAAGACGATTCTTTTGAGTGGTTGAACCACCCTGAACTCCCAAAAATAACCAAGATACAGGGTGTTCAAATTTTGAACTAATTTTCGGTAAAAAGTGCATCAAAGTAGTTTTTGGAAAATATCTCGAAAACGGTTAGATTTACATAAAAACTGCAAGAGTGCAAAATTGTTCCTAATGAACCACTAAACCAAACTACGTAACGTTTGAACTTCAATACAGTTGCCTGTATACAGGGTGTGCACAAAATTGTTGGTGAGTCATTATTTTTGCTCACCCTGTACACAATTTTTTAGATACAATTTTTTGCTCTACATCACTGAAAAGTGCAGTTTGAGACGATTCTTTGAGTGGTTGAACCACCCTGAACTCCCAAAAATAACCAAGATACAGGGTGTTCAAGTTTTGAACTAATTTTCGGTAAAAAGTGCATCAAAGTAGTTTTTGGAAAATATCTCAAAAACGGTTGGATTTACAAAAAAACTGCAAGAGTGCAAAATTGTTCCTAATGAACCACTAAACCAAACTACGTAACGTTTGAAATTCAATACAGTTGCCTGTATACAGGGTGTGCACAAAATTGTTGGTCAGTCATTATTTTTGCTCACCCTGTACACAATTTTTTAGATACAATTTTTTGCTCTACACCACTGACAAAATCAGTTCAAGACGATTCTTTTGAGTGGTTGAACCACCCTGAACTCCCAAAAATAACCAAGATACAGGGTGTTCAAGTTTTGAACTAATTTTCGGTAAAAAGTGCATCAAAGTAGTTTTTGGAAAATATCTCAAAAACGGTTGGATTTACAAAAAAACTGCAAGAGTGTAAAATTGTTCCTAATAAACCACTGAACCAAACTACGTAACTTTTGAAATTCAATACAGTTGCCTGTATACAGGGTGTGCACAAAATTGTTAGTAGGTCATTATTTTTGCTCACCCTGTACACAATTTTTTAGATACAATTTTTTGCTTTACACCTTTGAAAAAAGCAGTTCAAGACGATTCTTTTGTGTGGTCGAACCACCCTGAACTCCCAAAAATAACCAAGATACAGGGTGTTCAAATTTTTAACTAATTTTCGGTAAAAAGTGCATGAAAGTAGTTTTTGTAAAATATCTCGAAAACGGTTAGATTTACATAAAAACTGCAAGAATTCAAAATTGTTCCTAATGAACCACTAAACCAAACTACGTAACGTTTGAACTTCAATACAGTTGCCTGTATACAGGGTGTGCGCAAAATTGTTGGTCAGTCATTATTTTTGCTCACCCTGTACACAATTTTTTAGATACAATTTTTTGCTTTGCACCACTGAAAAAAGCAGTTCAAGACGATTCTTTTGAGTGGTTGAACCACCCTGAACTCCCAAAAATAACCAAGATACAGGGTGTTCAAGTTTTGCACTAATTTTCGGTAAAAAGTGCATCAAAGTAGTTTTTGGAACATATCTCAAAAACGGTTAGATTTACATAAAAACTGCAAGAATGCAAAATTGTTCCTAATGAACCACTAAACCAAACTACGTAACGTTTGAACTTCAATACAGTTGCCTGTATACAGGGTGTGCACAAAATTGTTAGTAGGTCATTATTTTTGCTCACCCTGTACACAATTTTTTAGATACAATTTTTTGCTTTACACCATTGAAAAAAGCAGTTCAAGACGATTCTTTTGAGTGGTTGAACCACCCTGAACTCCCAAAAATAACCAAGATACAGGGTGTTCAAGTTTTGCACTAATTTTCGGTAAAAAGTGCATCAAAGTAGTTTTTGGAAAATATCTCGAAAACTGTTAGATTTACATAAAAACTGCAAGAGTGCAAAATTGTTCCTAATGAACCACTAAACCAAACTACGTAACGTTTGAACTTCAATACAGTTGCCTGTATACAGGGTGTGCACAAAATTGTTGGTCAGTCATTATTTTTGCTCACCCTGTACACAATTTTTTAGATACAATTTTTTGCTTTGCTTCATTGAAAAAAGCAGTTCAAGACGATTCTTTCGAGTGGTTGAACCACCCTGAACTACTAAAAATAACCAAGATATAGGGTGTTCAAATTTTGAGTTTGTTTTTTCAGTCTAAAAGCTTCCATAAGTTTCCAGAACCGTCCATAAATTTTCAAATGCTTTAAAAGCATCCCAAAACCTTCAATGCATTTTAAACTCTCCAGAAACCTTCCAAATGCTCCTAAAGTAGTCTAAAAAGGTTTCAAAACACTACAGAAAATGCTTCTAAAGCAGTCGCAAGTCTTTCATAACAGTCTAGGCTTCCAAATGCTCTTCAACTGTTCTAGAAGCTCCCAAAAGTTACCAAAACAGTCTAGAAGCTTCCAAAAATATCTAGAACCGTCAAAGAATTTCCAAATGCATCTAAAGCATTCCAGAACCTTCAATAGGCTCTTCAAACTGTCCAAAAACATTCCAAATGCTCTTTAAGTAGCTAAAAAAAAATTCAAAAAAGTCTAATACAAAAAACTCGAAAAAATTTGTATCTCTGAAATAGTTTTGTGCTTTTTTAAAGCTTTTTTACAGAATTGTATGCTTTTAGCGCTTTTTTCACGATTTTAGTGCTTTTTAATCCGGAAGCAAGCTGAAAGCTGCTTTTTTTGACCAATCACCAACCACAGAATCAAAACTCTGTTGATTTAAGAACTAATTTATTTCTTTACGATTACACTTAATAATCACTTAATAGGTAGAGGGACTTTAGGTTCGTTTTCAGACTCACGTTGACCATAAGTTAAGTAATGGCGCAACAACGATGGCATCGTGTCTTTAGAAGGTACATTCCTAATGTAATTTTCCTCCAAATTAAGGTACAACAAACCAAACAAAGGCTGGAAAACGTTGGAACTGATCACTTTCAGTTCGTTTCTGTTCAGGTAGAGCACTTTCAAGTTGGGCAACCTGGAGAATGTCATCGGGTAGATGTTGGCAATTCCGTTGGAAGCTATCGATAGAGTTTTAAGAGTCTTGGAAAGGAATAAGGGGCGTTTTTGGGGTAGGAGTAGTTTGTTGTGATCCAGAAGAAGCGTCTTCAGCTGTGGAGCAACATTGTCCAGAAGAAATGGGAGGTGTTTGATTCTGTTGAAAGTTAAGTCGATCATGGTGAGGTTTGGTAGTCCATGGATTACAGTTTTAGGTGCTTTATTGAGGTTTAATCGGTCTGCGTACAAAGTGTCCACTTCTCTGATATTCCTTATCATCTCAGGGGTTAACTTCTTGATATTGGATGGTTTTTTGGCTTTGCTTAAGTCCAGACAGTGAGTAGGGTGCTTTTGAGGGAGTACCAACTCGTTTGGGTATAGGTAGGCGGTGTTGCGTTCACTGCAAGGTTCACCATACAAGAACGAAGCTAAGGTACTGCAAAACAGCACCTCAAAACTGTAAGAAAAAAGCCTTAAAAAGGTGAAAATAATTTTAAAAATTGACTCACCAGAATATCACAAAAACCCAACGACCGAAAATCATTTTATTAAACTGGCACCAATATAACACTCACTACACTGGGAACTAAAATATCTAAATTTAATCTCTTTCCCAAAAGTCCAGGTGAAAGCAGCCACCAATATCTGGTGTGTACATTCGCGTAAATAAATAAAGTTATCGAAAAAAGTTATAGAAACGTAAACAGGGGGGCGTTTTCAACTTAATACACTCGTGAGAGTTACTTATTAAATTCCCTAAGGAACTGTGCGCAAAAATGACATCTAAAACCCATCTCTAGTAACGCCAATCCATTATCGTATAAAGTGAATTCATTGACATTGTTGCCAGGTCTTTCCAGACTTTGTCCAAAACGGAAAATTTCCCAGAAAGTTTACTGTCAATTGTCATCGCCAATCCATAATCGCATAAAGTGAATTCATTGACATTGTTGCCACGTCTTTCCAGACTTTGTCAAAACGGAAACTTTCCCAGAAAGTTTACTGTCAATTGTCATCGCCAATCCATAATCGCATAAAGTGAATTCATTGACATTGTTGCCACGTCTTTCCAGACTTTGTCAAAACGGAAAATTTCCCAGAAAGTTTACTGTCAATTGTCATCGCCAATCCATAATCGCATAAAGTGAATTCATTGACATTGTTGCCACGTCTTTCCAGACTTTGTCAAAACGGAAAATTTCCCAGAAAGTTTACTGTCAATTGTCATCGCCAATCCATAATCGCATAAAGTGAATTCATTGACATTGTTGCCAGGTCTTTCTCGACTTTCCCAAAACGGAAAATTTCCCAGAAAGTTTACTGTCAATTGTCATCGCCAATCCATAATCGCATAAAGTGAATTCATTGACATTGTTGCCACGTCTTTCCAGACTTTGTCAAAACGGAAAATTTCCCATAAAGTTTACTGTCAATTGTCATAGCCAATCCATAATCGCATAAAGTGAATTCATTGACATTGTTGCCACGTCTTTCCAGACTTTGTCAAAACGGAAAATTTCCCATAAAGTTTACTGTCAATTGTCATAGCCAATCCATAATCGCATAAAGTGAATTCATTGACATTGTTGCCAGGTCTTTCTCGACTTTCCCAAAACGGAAACTTTCCCAGAAAGTTTACTGTCAATTGTCATAGCCAATCCATAATCGCATAAAGTGAATTCATTGACATTGTTGCCACGTCTTTCCAGACTTTGTCAAAACGGAAAATTTCCCAGAAAGTTTACTGTCAATTGTCATCGCCAATCCATAATCGCATAAAGTGAATTCATTGACATTGTTGCCACGTCTTTCCAGACTTTGTCAAAACGGAAAATTTCCCAGAAAGTTTACTGTCAATTGTCATCGCCAATCCATAATCGCATAAAGTGAATTCATTGACATTGTTGCCACGTCTTTCCAGACTTTGTCAAAACGGAAAATTTCCCAGAAAGTTTACTGTCAATTGTCATCGCCAATCCATAATCGCATAAAGTGAATTCATTGACATTGTTGCCAGGTCTTTCTCGACTTTCCCAAAACGGAAACTTTCCCAGAAAGTTTACTGTCAATTGTCATCGCCAATCCATAATCGCATAAAGTGAATTCATTGACATTGTTGCCACGTCTTTCCAGACTTTGTCAAAACGGAAAATTTCCCAGAAAGTTTACTGTCAATTGTCATCGCCAATCCATAATCGTATAAAGTGAATTCATTGACATTGTTGCCACGTCTTTCCAGACTTTGTCAAAACGGAAAATTTCCCAGAAAGTTTACTGTCAATTGTCATCGCCAATCCATAATCGCATAAAGTGAATTCATTGACATTGTTGCCACGTCTTTCCAGACTTTGTCAAAACGGAAAATTTCCCAGAAAGTTTACTGTCAATTGTCATCGCCAATCCATAATCGCATAAAGTGAATTCATTGACATTGTTGCCACGTCTTTCCAGACTTTGTCAAAACGGAAAATTTCCCAGAAAGTTTACTGTCAATTGTCATCGCCAATCCATAATCGCATAAAGTGAATTCATTGACATTGTTGCCACGTCTTTCCAGACTTTGTCAAAACGGAAAATTTCCCATAAAGTTTACTGTCAATTGTCATCGCCAATCTATAATCGCATAAAGTGAATTCATTGACATTGTTGCCACGTCTTTCCAGACTTTGTCAAAACGGAAAATTTCCCAGAAAGTTTACTGTCAATTGTCATCGCCAATCCATAATCGCATAAAGTGAATTCATTGACATTGTTGCCAGGTCTTTCTCGACTTTGCCAAAACGGAAACTTTCCCAGAAAGTTTACTGTCAATTGTCATCGCCAATCCATAATCGCATAAAGTGAATTCATTGACATTGTTGCCACGTCTTTCCAGACTTTGTCAAAACGGAAAATTTCCCATAAAGTTTACTGTCAATTGTCATCGCCAATCCATAATCGCATAAAGTGAATTCATTGACATTGTTGCCACGTCTTTCCCGACTTTCCCAAAACGGAAACTTTCCCAGAAAGTTTACTGTTGTTTACTGTCAATTGTCATTTTTGCTTGTCAAATCAGTCAATACTCGCGTTTTCCAGTCTAGTGCAAAACTAGTGTTTCTATAGTCTTTCTATCAAATGTCATTGAAACAATAGGTCACTAATACACCATTTTTGCTTTCGCGGTAACTTTCAAGTCGGGAAATGTCAATTTTTGGAAATTTACCGAAAATTTTTCCTTGACAGCGAAAACAACTGTCAAACTTGTCATTGTCAAACTTGTCATGCGTTCTACTGAGATAATTTAAGACATCTAACCGCCATTTGCACTTAACATAGCTTAAGTTAAGTGTGGTTTAGAGTGTGACTTTTTTCACCTGTACTGTCACAGTCTGACCCACGCTTAAATTAAGCTCGGCTTACAAAACGACGGTGCAAACGGGGGTAAATGATTAAAAGTACATTAAACTTTATTTGAATTCGATATTGGATTGTTGTACAATTAATTAAAAAACTACTATTTTTGGAATTTTTAGATTTTAAAATTTTTTCCGGAAAATTACCGGAAACTTTCTGAAAAATCTTGTATACCCAACCTTTAAAAAAAAAAATAATATTTAGAAATTTATCCCTTCTGGACAACACATTCCCGGTATAAAAGCGTGACATTTCTACTATATATGGTATACAGGGTGATCAAAAGACAATTTCAAGGGCTACAAATTGGTATATTGAACCACCCTGTAACTGTCAAAATAACAGAGTTATGGGCTGTCACAGTAAAAACTGTCAAAAAAAATCAAACAACTCAGTTTAACAGTAAATAACTCACTTATTCGTAGTTTTAGGTAAAAACGCTATACAGGGTGGTCAAAAGAGAATTTCAAGGGCTACAAATTGGTATATTGAACCACCCTATAATTGTCAAAATAACAGAGTTATGGTCAATACAATGGAGTAATTTACAGGGTGATTCAATGATCCATCAGTATACAGGGTGTCCCAAATTTGAGCAACAAACCAAAATTATAATTTTTTATTCGATTTTTGGAATCAACGTCAAATTCTAGGCCTACTTGATGTAAAATGTTTGTATCGATATTCAATTGTTTTCGCTCTAGCAGCCTTACTTTGACCACCCTCCTCGAAAGCAGAAATTCCCAATTTGAGCGAAATTTTGGTGCACTTTTCCAGAAAATCATCCATAACTCGCTTATTTGAAACACCCTGTATAAAGACACCGTATAACAAAAGAAAGCCAATGAACGGGGCTATCACGTGACGTTGAGTGGGCATGGCTAAAATGTCCCGTTTAGCCGCTAGAGGGCGTGAAAGTTGACTCTCGTTTTTTGCAGTTTTTGCTCAATATCTCAGGAAAGTTTCAGGTTAGAGGTCTGAAATTTTTACCACTAATGAACCTCGATGAGATGCAACTTTTACCATCTATACACTTTTTTGGTACCATGCACTGTTTTACCTTGAAAAATTAAAAACTAAAATTGTCAGGAATTTTCGAGGGTGATACCTTCTGATTTTTTTCAGAAAATTTTTTATTTTCAAAATTTACCTGAACTGCTTAAATACTTTCAGGTTAATAGTACAAAAATGACATAAAGTGTCATTTGTCAAAATGTCTTTTTGCAAGGGTGCCACGCCCTAAAGTGTCAAAATTGACATAATTTCAAGGTCATCTCCGAAACGGTGCCAGTTAAAGCAAAATGGACGTCAGATTTGTGTTCCCCAGGTTCAAATTAGTTAAAAAAAACTCTTTGACTAAGGAAAATCCAAAATGGTCGCCGTTAGTATAGTAGGCCCAAAAAATCCCTAATTTAGATTGAATTTTCGTGCACTTTTCCAGAAAATCGTCCATAACTCGCTTATTTGAAACACCCTGTATAAAACCACCGTATAACAAAAGAAAGCTAATGAACGGGGCTATCACGTGACGTTGAGTGGGCACGGCTAAAATGTCCCGTTTAGCCGCTAGAGGGCGTCAAAGTTGACTCTCGTTTTTTGCAGTTTTTGCTCAATATCTCAGGAACGTTTCAGGTTAGAGGTCTGAAGTTTTTACCACAAATGCACCTCGCTGGGATGCAACTTTTACTATCTATACACTTTTTTGGTACCATGCACTGTTTTACCTTGAAAAATTAAAAACTAAAATTGTCAAGAATTTTCAAGGGTGATACCTTCTGATTTTTTTCAGAAAATTTTTTATTTTCAAAATTTACCTGAACTGCTTAAATACCTTCAGGTTAATAGTACAAAAATGACGTAAAGTGTCATTTGTCAAAATGTCTTTTTGCAAGGGTGCCACGCCATAAAGTGTCAAAATTGACATCATTGTAAGGTCATTTCTGTCATTAACGTTAAAACTAACAAACTGTGGTCAAAAGTTGTAAAAATCAGGGTTTATAAACGTTTTCTTGCAGTATTTGATATAAATCGTGTTTCTGAGATTTATGACAGTTATTTTGACACTTGTCACGTGACCGTCTAGCTAAATAGTGTTCTACAATCACGTGACAACTGTCACTTACGTCAAAACTGTCAAACTATGCTCTAAAGTTGCAAAAATCATAGTTTAGAAACGTTTTTTGCAGTATTTGATATAAAACGTGTTTCTGAGATTTATGACAGTTATTTTGACAATTTGTCACGTGACCGTCTAGCTAAATAGTGTTCTACAATCACGTGACAACTGTCACTTTCGTCAAAACTGTCAAACTATGCTCTAAAGTTGCAAAAATCATAGTTTAGAAACGTTTTTTGCAGTATTTGATATAAAACGTGTTTCTGAGATTTATGACAGTTATTTTGACAATTGTCACGTGACTGCCTAGCTAAATAGTGTTCTACAATCACGTGACAACTGTCACTTTCGTCAAAACTGTCAAACTATGCTCTAAAGTTGCAAAAATCAGGAATTAGAAACGTTTTTTGCAGTATTTGATATAAAACGTGTTTCTGAGATTTATGACCGTTATTTTGACACTTGTCACGTGACCGCCTAGCTAAATAATATTCTACAATCATGTGACAGCTGTCACTAACGTCAAAACTGTCAAACTATGCTCTAAAGTTGCAAAAATCATAGTTTAGAAACGTTTTTTGCAGTATTTGGTATAAAACGTGTTTCTGAGATTTATGACAGTTATTTTGACAATTTGTCACGTGACCTTCTAGCTAAATAGTGTTCTACAATCACGTGACAACTGTCACTAACGTCAAAACTGTCAAACTATGCTCTAAAGTTGCAAAAATCACGTGACAACTGTTTAGAAACGTTTTCTAAAGTTGCAGTATTTGCAGTATAAAACGTGTTTCTGAGATTTATGACAGTTATTTTGACAATTTGTCACGTGACCTTCTAGCTAAATAGTGTTCTACAATCACGTGACAACTGTCACTTTCGTCAAAACTGTCAAACTATGCTCTAAAGTTGCAAAAATCATAGTTTAGAAACGTTTTCTTGCAGTATTTGATATAAAACGTGTTTCTTTGAATTATGACAGTCATTTTGACAATTTGTCACGTGACCTTCTAGCTAAATAGTGTTCTACAATCACGTGACAACTGTCACTTTCGTCAAAACTGTCAAACTATGCTCTAAAGTTGCAAAAATCAAGGTTTAGAAACGTTTTTTGCAGTATTTGATATAAAACGTATCTCTGAGATTTATAACAGTTATTTTGACAATTGTCACGTGACCGCCTAGCTAAATAATATTCTACAATCACGTGACAACTGTCACTAACGTCAAAACTGTCAAACTGTGCTCTAAAGTTGCAAAAATCAAGGTTTAGAAACGTTTTTAAAAGACACCCTGTATAATAATGTAAAATCAGTGAATTTGTTTTGATCTACCGTTTTTTGTTTTTTCCTCCATTAAATATTTTGACTTGGCATTGGCAACACTGTTCATTAACACGGATAGGGATAGTTTGCACGAATGGTGTTTCAAAAATCACTTATTTACTTTCTTTTTCAGGTTATTCGGCCGCAGCCCTTCTGGCCATTATATTCGCCCTACCATTCGCCTGGAGGGTGCTAGTTCACAAGGAAAAAGGCCACTGGGACAGCCCAATTCCAGCCTACTACTTTGCCCACCTTGAATTATTCCTAGGTTGGTTTTTTCACTCCCTGTTTAATTTGTAATTGATACACAGAAAACAACAACTTAATAAATATTAAACCTGATAATGTTCAATATGGAACTCTGAGAAGGGTTTTGTCAATAAAAATTGACATAAATTTTGACTTTTGTCATTCCAATAGGAAAGGTTGTATCTATTGTTGTAGTGAAAGGTGGGTTTTATAATGAAAACAAAATTACAAGAAATTTCAGTTTCGTTTGATATGACCAAGTGTTATCTCCTCCTCTACAATATTTAACCAAGTTTGGTCAATATTAATAGAGGATGTAGCAACACAGGAGTCATGGTTTAATCTAATATATGCACTTTCTTTTATTTTACGTCTTTTTGAAAAAGTTTCTTTGTTTATGATGCTACATTCATTCCATTTGACTCTATGATCATTATCAAACGCGTGTTGGCATATATTAGATTTGTGAAAGTCTCCAGTTCTTAAATAATTTTGGTGTTCTTTAATACGTTTTTTTAAAGGTCTGGAGGTTTCACCAATATAAAATTGATTGCATTCGCAAGGAATTTTATATATCACGTTTCTTGTAGATTCATTTTCATTGTGAGGTTTTGTTTTAGTTAAGTGTGATCTTAATGTGTTTTCAGTTCTAAATATTGTTCTGATGTTATATTTTTTAGCTATTCGTTTGATTTTGTCAGAAATACCTGGAATGTAAGGAATAAAAAGGTTAGTAAAAGGTAAAATTTGATTTTGATTTCCAGATTGTTTTGGATGTTCTAAATCCCTAAAACATTTATTAAACATGTTGCAGGATAGTCATTTTCTTTAGAACATTTTTAATGAATAATTTTTCTTTATTAAATTGTTCATTATTGCAAATAATTTTGGCCTCTATCAAATAAACTTTTTACAATACCTTTTTTTACCATTTATTAGATGATTGGATTTGTAGTTTAAATATCTATTTGTGTGGGTTGGTTTTTCTGTATACTTTTGTTTCAAATTTGTTTATGTCTTTTTTGATTAGAATGTCTAAGAATGGAAGTTCGTTATTTTGTTCAGTTTCTGTTGTAAATTTGATTGTGGGTTCTATTGAGTTTATGTGAGTTAGAAATTGTTGGAGATGATCATTACCAAATGGATATATTGTGAAAACATCATCAATATATCTCCACCAGATTGTTGGTTTATAATTAAAATTATTAATGTTATTTTCTTCGAAATGTTCCATAAAAATATTACTTAATATTGGAGACAATGGAGAACCCATTGCCATTCCAGAATTTTGTTGGTAATAATTTAAGTTTGAGCGTGGTCTCAAAAAATTTTTGTCGGTACTCTTTGAAATTCAATATCTCGGTAACATGAGGAGCTACAGAGGCCATTTTTAACCCATTTTGTAGTATTTTTTATGCTTTTTTCGAATGGCATAGGAACGAATTTCCTGCGAATTTAAATAAAAGAGCTACGATTTTTCAAAAAGTAAAAAAATGCAATTTTTGTCAAAAGTGCAATTTTGGCAATTTTTTATTTTGCTCTATAAGGGTTCCAATGCACAGCAAAGGGCATATTTATACAAAAGAACCTTAAATTAGGTGAAATAAGCACAAAAAATACCCTTTTTCAATTTTTCACTTTTCAAAAAAATTGAAAATCATGAAAATTGGTTTAAAAACTAAAAAATTAGCAAAACTATGAAAATTGATCAAAATCACGAAAATTGGTTTATAAACTAAAAAATTAGCAAAATCATGAAAATTGATCAAAATCACGAAAATTGGTCCAAAAACTAAAAAATGAGCAAAAGCATGAAAATTGATCAAAATCATGAAAATTGGTTTAAAAACTAAAAAATGAGCAAAATCATGAAAATTGATCAAAATCATGAAAATTGGTTCAAAAACTAAAAAATGAGCAAAATTATGAAAATTGTTCCAAATCATGAAAATTGGTTCAAAAACTAAAAAATGAGCAAAATCATGAAAATTTATAAAAATCATGAAAATTGGGTTAAAAACTAAAAAATGAGCAAAATTATGAAAATTGATCAAAACATGAAAATTGGGTTAAAAACTAAAAAATGAGCAAAATTATGAAAATTGATCAAAATCATGAAAATTGGTTCAAAAACTAAAAATGAGCAAAATTATGAAAATTGATCAAAACATGAAAATTGGTTTAAAAACTAAAAAATGAGCAAAATTATGAAAATTGATCAAAATCATGAAAATTGGTTCAAAAACTAAAAATGAGCAAAATTATGAATATTAATCAAAATCATGAAAATTGGTTCAAAAACTAAAAATGAGCAAAATTATGAATATTAATCAAAATCATGAAAATTGGTTTAAAAACTAAAAAATGAGCAAAATCATGAAAATTGGTTTAAAAACTAAAAAATGAACAAAAGTATGAAAATTGATCAAAATCATGAAAATTGGTTCAAAAACTAAAAAATGAACAAAATTATGAAAATTGATAAAAATCATGAAAATTAATTATTATTAGATTAAACCATGACTTCTGTGTTGCTACATCCTCTATTAATATTGACCAAAACTTGGTTAAATATTCTAGAGGAGGAGATAACAGTTGGTCTTATCAAACGTAACTGAAATTTCTTGTAATTTTGTTTTCATTATAAAACCCACCTTACACTACAACAATAGATAACCTTTCCTATTGGAATGACAAAAGTCAAAATTTTTGTCAATTTTTATTGACAAAAGCCTTCTCAGAGTTCCAAATTGAACATTATCAGGTTTAATATTTATTAAGTTGTTCTTTTCTGTGTTCTGCTTTGTTGTGTTCTTTCTTTTTTAGATTCTCTGAAGACGGTGGCAGATTTTCCACCGAAACGTCAGCGTTTTTAGGTAACAAGACCGAGCCTGCTTTATACCTCTCAATTAACAATTAAACTAAACTTTCATTTAAACTAAAATTAATTTATCAAAGCTGAAAGTGAACTTACAAGCGAGCCCATTTATACTTTCAATTTACACTACACTAAACTTTAATTTTAAATTAAAGTTAAACCAACTTTATTAAAGTTCGGCTTAATTCGTTTTTAAATTCGTTGACTTTCGGAACTATCACTGTCATACATGTCATCACTCATGATGTAAATTGCTGTCTTCTATTGCGATACGTAGTCTATTAGACTTGAATCGTCTATTTCCATAATTGGATTTTTACCGAAAAAGTGGTTTAAGAACAAATTTTTTAAATTATTTTAATACAAATTTTCTTTATCCACAAAACACGCGTAATGACGATGACAATAGAAACGTCAACGTCAAACATCAACGTCCAGTAAGTCAAAACAGTCATTTATTTTTCTAATTATTAATTTGTAGTATAAACCTAAACAAGATTTCTTTAAACAGTATAAACCTAAACAAGAATGTTATTTTCAACTTAGTTGAAAATAGTGCGAAATTCCTTTTTCCCAACAAACCTTCTTTGTTGTGAGACAGAAGACCCAATAAACAAAGAAAAAAATAATTGATGTATATTTAACCATCAGGTAATGGGTGTCTTGGAGTGGGGGTAATGATGCTCCTAGCATTGACTTTAGAGCGTTACGTGAGCGTGTGCCACCCAGGCCACGCCCGCCCCATACTAGGCTCCCCCATAAGGGCGGTCACCCTTATCCCCATTCTCACTTTTGTCACCTACATTCCTGTCATGTTTCGGAGCTACGTGCAAACCTGCACTGTCCTGCCCCAAATTCAGCTGATTTACCAGCGAACTGAAAACACCCTGTATATAATGCACCCGTGCTACAGCGTGTACAAAATTATTTTGGAGGTGATCTTCAAGGTTGTCCCGGTGATGTTGCTGGCGGCGTTGAATTTGAGGATTTTAATAGTTTACCGGTACTGTCACTTATTAGACAGTTTTAAAAGAGAGTGACACCGGGTGTTGCAGGAGGTCATGTGACAAGCGTCGTAGGATGACCTTAAGCAGGACCGTATCAGGGGAGGAAGACCCCAGGAAGTTTGCGGAAGAACGTCGTTTGGTGCTTTTACTAGGTTCAACCAGCATTCTCTTCTTGGTCTGCGTGACTCCAATGGTTATACTGAATGTGACTTTATCAGACGACAATCTATCCAACTACCCCTATCAAGTAAGGGTCACGTTCACTTAAAAATCTGTTTAGTACAAATAAGTAAATCGTATAGGTTTTCCGAGCAATAGCCAATCTTTTGGAGGTGACCAACTACTCAATCACATTCTACATTTACTGCCTCTTTTCCGAAGATTTTAGGAACACATTGCTGAGGACCTTGAATATTGGCGACCCCGCCCCCAGTAGGCGTTACGGCAAAGGTGCTCCGCCCCCTACCACCACCACCATCACTCCCAACACGCCTAAAAGTGTGTGACTCAATCAAATGTAATTATTCTAATTGTTATTAAAAAAATAGTGTAAGTAAATTGTCTTTTTGTTATAATCAATCATTGCAAACACCTTACAACTAGTATTATGTCATTAGCTCGAAATCTGCTCTACAAAACTGTTCATTTGTCATTTTGACGTATCTGTCAAATTAACAGAGTTACGGACCGTTAAAGTGAAAACTGTCAATTTGAGACTTGCACTAAAAATGGTTGAGCAACTTTGACGCTCTCTAGCGGCGTTATTTGTACCGCTACCACCTGATTTTTTTACATTTTTAGAAAGCTCAAAATCTGCTCTATAAAACTGTTTATTTGTCATTTTGACGTATCTGTCAAATTAACAGAGTTACGGACTGTTAAAGTGAAAACTGTCAATTTGAGACTTGCACTAAAAATGGTTGAGCAACTTTGACCCTCTTTAGCGGCGTTATTTCTACCGCTACAACCTGATTTTTTTACATTTTTAGAAAGCTCGAAATCTGCTCTACAAAACTGTTTATTTGTCATTTTGACGTATCTGTCAAATTAACAGAGTTACGGACCGTTAAAGTGAAAACTGTCAATTTGAGACTTGCACTAAAAATGGTTGAGCAACTTTGACGCTCTCTAGCGGCGTTATTTCTACCGCTACAACCTGATTTTTTTACATTTTTAGAAAGCTCGAAATCTGCTCTACAAAACTGTATCTGTCATTTTGACGTGTCTGTCAAAATAACAGAGTTACGGACCGTTAAAGTGAAAACTGTCAATTTCAGACTTGCACTAAAAATGGTTGAGCAACTTTGACGCTCTCTAGCGACGTTATTTGTACCGCTACCACCTGATTTTTTTACATTTTTAGAAAGCTCAAAATCTGCTCTATAAAACTGTTCATTTGTCATTTTGACGTATCTGTCAAATTAACAGAGTTACGGTCCGTTAAAGTGAAAACTGTCAATTTGAGACTTGCACTAAAAATGGTTGAGCAACTTTGACGCCCTCTAGCGGCGTTATTTGTACCGCTACCACCTGATTTTTTTACATTTTTAGAAAGCTCGAAATCTGTTCTACAAAACTGTATCTGTCATTTTGACGTGTCTGTCAAATTAACAGAGTTACGGACCGTTAAAGTGAAAACTGTCAATTTCAGACTTGCACTAAAAATGGTTGAGCAACTTTGACGCTCTCTAGCGACGTTATTTGTACCGCTACCACCTGATTTTTTTACATTTTTAGAAAGCTCAAAATCTGCTCTATAAAACTGTTCATTTGTCATTTTGACGTATCTGTCAAATTAACAGAGTTACGGTCCGTTAAAGTGAAAACTGTCAATTTGAGACTTGCACTGAAAATGGTTGAGCAACTTTGACGCCCTCTAGCGGCGTTATTGGTACCGCTACCACCTGATTTTTTTACATTTTTAGAAAGCTCAAAATCTGCTCTATAAAACTGTTCATTTGTCATTTTGACGTGTCTGTCAAATTAACAGAGTTACGGACTGTTAAAATGAAAACTGTTAATTTGAGACTTGCACTAAAGATGGTTGAGCAACTTTGACGCCCTCTAGCGGCGTTATTTGTACCGCTACCACCTGATTTTTTTACATTTTTAGAAAGCTCAAAATCTGCTCTATAAAACTGTTCATTTGTCATTTTGACGTATCTGTCAAATTAACAGAGTTACGGACTGTTAAAGTGAAAACTGTCAATTTCAGACTTGCACTAAAAATGGTTGAGCAACTTTGACGCCCTCTAGCGGCGTTATTTCTACCGCTACCACCTGATTTTTTTACATTTTTAGAAAGCTCGAAATCTGCTCTACAAAACTGTTTATCTGTCATTTTGACGTATCTGTCAAATTAACAGAGTTACGGACTGTTAAAGTGAAAACTGTCAATTTCAGACTTGCACTAAAGATGGTTGAGCAACTTTGACGCCCTCTAGCGGCGTTATTTCTACCGCTACCACCTGATTTTTTGACATTTTTAGAAAGCTCGAAATCTGCTCTACAAAACTGTATCTGTCATTTTGACGTATCTGTCAAATTAACAGAGTTACGGACTGTTAAAATGAAAACTGTCAATTTGAGACTTGCACTAAAAATGGTTGAGCAACTTTGACGCTCTCTAGCGGCGTTATTTGTACCGCTACCACCTGATTTTTTTACATTTTTAGAAAGCTCGAAATCTGCTCTACAAAGTTGTATATGTCATTTTGACGTATCTGTCAAATTAACAGAGTTACGGACTGTTAAAGTAAAAACTGTCAATTTCAGACTTGCACTAAAGATGGTTGAGCAACTTTGACGCTCTCTAGCGGCGTTATTTGTACCGCTACCACCTGATTTTTTTACATTTTTAGAAAGCTCAAAATCTGCTCTATAAAACTGTTCATTTGTCATTTTGACGTGTCTGTCAAATTCACAGAGTTACGGACTGTTAAAATGAAAACTGTTAATTTGAGACTTGCACTAAAGATGGTTGAGCAACTTTGACGCCCTCTAGCGGCGTTATTTGTACCGCTACCACCTGATTTTTTTACATTTTTGGAAAGCTGGAAATATGTTCTACAAAACTGTATTTGTCATTTTGACGTATCTGTCAAATTAACAGAGTTACGGTCCGTTAAAGTGAAAATTGTCAATTTCAGACTTGCACTAAAGATGGTTGAGCAACTTTGACGCTCTCTAGCGGCGTTATTTGTACCGCTACCACCTGATTTTTTTACATTTTTAGAAATCTCGAAATCTGCTCTATAAAACTGTTTATTTGTCATTTTGACGTGTCTGTCAAATTAACAGAGTTACGGACTGTTAAAGTGAAAACTGTCAATTTGAGACGCACTAAAGATGGTTGAGCAACTTTAACGCCCTCTAGCGGCGTTATTTCTACCGCTACCACCTGATTTTTTGACATTTTTTGAAAGCTCGAAATCTGCTCTACCAAACTGTATCTGTCATTTTGACGTATCTGTCAAATTAACAGAGTTACGGACTGTTAAAGTAAAGTGTCAAAATTGACATAATTTCAAGGTCATCTCCGAAACGGTGAGTTAGAGCAAAACGGACGTCAGATTTGTGTTCCCCAAGTTCAAATTAATTAAAAAAAATTACTTTGATTAAGGAAAATCCAAAATGGTCGCCGTTAGTATAGTAGGCCCAAAAAACCCCTAATTTAGATTAAATTTTCGTGCATTTTTTCAGCTTATTTGAAACACCCTGTATAAAACCACCGTATAACAAGAGACGCTTTCTTTCGCCCCATGATTTCAGATCCAAACGCGAATTGATCTAAAAGTCACATGGCATCATTATTACAAAACCATACGGAGGCCACGTGACTTTTGGATCATGTCCAAGTTGACGCTCGTTTTTTAATGCAGTTTTTGCTCAATATCTCAGGAACGTTTCCGGTTAGAGGTCTGAAGTTTTTATCACAAATGCACCTAGATGGGATGCAACTTTTACCTTCTATACACTTTTTTGGTACAACGCACCGTTTGACTTTAAAAAATTAAAAACTAGAATTGTCAAGAAAATTTAAGTAAAATTTTTTATTTTCAAATTAACCTCAACTGCCTGAATACCTTCAAGTTAATAGTACAAAAATGTAAAAAAACTAATTAATTTTGAATTTTCAAATTTTTCCAATTTTTCTGGAAAAATTTCCATAAATTTAATTTTCCTGAAATTTTATATCCCCAAAACAGCTGATTGAAACTTTTGGAAGGGCAAACTTGGCCATTAAAACACACTTTCTTATAAATTAGGCAGGCATTTTAGGAAATATCAACTGAAAGTCTTTAGAAAATCGCCAAATTTAAGCTAAAACTCTATCAGTATTCATAAGAAAGTGTCCTTTAATTACCGTGTTTGTCCTTCCAAAAGTTTCAGTCAACTATTTTTGACATTTCATTGAAAGGCCTAATTGACACTTGACATTTACCGGTTGTTCTATTTTGAGGTTATGTGACTGAATATTTGTTTACCAATAGTACCCAAATAAAGTTAATTTATTCCTTGAATTCTTGAATCTATTAAATCAAAACTGAGTGTAAATACTAGTGAATGTGTGTGTGTGGATTGCTTGGAGAAACGAACATAAATGGCGAACGAAAACTCCAAGATAGAAAGAATCATTGAGGAAATCAACTCAAAGAATGCAAAAAAAGTTGCCTTTTTGATGATCCTGAGCTTTGCTTGTTACCACGCTTTGTTGCATGTAAAGTACGACGTCAAATACGGTAAGTCCTGCTTGCACCACCACAGTTTCATTCTAGCATTACTAAAAATTACAGGAACTAATTCTTGCCGCTGGTTATTGTCTGATGGTAGATATAAAGGTGACCAGCAATGGCAGCCTTACGGGTGCATGCTACACCCCTACGTAGCCATGTAACTTATATATCAATTTTTTTTATTTCTGTCCACTAAAGTGATAATTTTAGAGACACCAAGAGATGTCTGCGCTACAAAGCCTACTACGGCTCCAAAACATTTTTTACCTTCATAGGGGACAGTAGAGTGCAGCAATTGTATTACGGTTTTGTCAAGCACATTTCCAAAAATGAGAACTCTATAACTGAGCTTGAAAGTGTTAATACCAATTTGTCTTACATCAATGACAAGCTGAATGTTAGAGTGGAGTTTCTATGGGCTCCCTTTGTGTCTCAGAGGATGATTGATTATTTCAAGTAAGTTTTTTGTAGTTATTATCCATTTTTATTAGTGTTCATGACTCAATACAGTGAAATTTTTTTATCTGGGAACATATGATGAGACCACTACATTAATATCCTTCATTACATTCATTTTCCAAATGCATTGTGTAGGTGGTAATTTCTAACATCTTTATTTCACAGTTTTAGAAATGATTAACAAAATAATTATTTTTTTAATTTATTACACATTTAGGTTTTCTTTTAAAGTCGAAAACAATTCCAGTAAATGTTTAATATGTTTGTTAAAAAATATGCATGACAATCTGCAAATGCGCGTACAGCATTTCTTTAAAATGCAGCTCTTTTTTGGATTGGAGCTTTGGTTGCAAAAACTGACTTCAAATAACCCCAAACAAAGAAAAAATTCAGGTTATTCAGGTCTCCAAGCTTTACTGTCTTAATTGTCTAACCATCTGTCAGCAAAGGTCTGATTAAGGAACAGGTCTAAAAGCTTCCAAATGCTTTTCAATTTATCTAGAAACTCTCAAAAGCTTCCGTATGCTTCTGAAGCAGTTTAGCAGCTTCCAAAAGTTTCTAAAACCGTCTACAAATGCCTTAAAGGCAGTCCAGAATTTTCAAGGCTCTTTAAACTCTCCAAATGCTCCTAAAGTAGTCCAAAAAGGTTTTAAAATTCCTTCTCAAACAGTCTAAAGCCTTCCAAACAGTCTAGAAACTTTCAAATGCTTTTCAATTTATCTAGAAGCTCTCAAAAGCTTCCGTATGTTTCTAAGCAGTTTAGGAGCTTCCAAAAGTTTCTAAAACCGTCTACAAATGCCTTAAAGGCAGTCCAGAATCTTCAAGGCTCTTTAAATTGTCCAAATGCTCCTAAAGTAGTCCAAAAAGGTTTTAAAATTACTTCTCAAGCAGTCTAAAGCCTTCCAAACAGTCTAGAAACTTTCAAATGCTTTTCAATTTATCTAGAAGCTCTCAAAAGCTTCTGTATGCTTCTAAAGCAGTTTAGCAGCTTCCAAAAGTTTCTAAAACCGTCTACAAATGCCTTAAAGGCAGTTCAGAATTTTCAAGGCTCTTTAAACTGTCCAAATGCTCCTAAAGTAGTCCAAAAAGGTTTTAAAATTACTTCTCAAGCAGTCTAAAGCCTTCCAAACAGTCTAGAAACTTTCAAATGCTTTTCAATTTATCTAGAAGCTCTCAAAAGCTTCCGTATGCTTCTAAAGCAGTTTAGCAGCTTCCAAAAGTTTCTAAAACCGTCTACAAATGCCTTAAAGGCAGTCCAGAATTTTCAAGGCTCTTTAAACTGAACCCAAAAACCTTCCAAATGCTCCTAAAGTAGTTTAAAAAGGTTTTAAAACACTACAGAAACTCCAAAATATGTCTAAAGTCTTCCAAAACAGTCTAGAAGCTTTTAGAACACTCTAAAGGCTTCCAAATAACCTTCAACTAGTCTAAAAGCTCTCAAAAAATTTCAAGCCAGTCTAAAAGCTTTCACATGCTTCTAAAGCAGTTTAAAAGCCTCCAAAAGTTCAAATTCACTTGTCTTAAAAGCAGTCCAGAACCATCAATGTTCCTAAAGTAGTCTAAAAGCATTTTAAAATAGTACAGAAACTTCAAAATGCTTCTAAAGCAGTCGGAAGTCTTTCAAAACAGTCTAGAAAGCTTCCAAAATTATTTAGAATAGTCTAAAAGATTCCAAACGCTTTTCAACTAGTCTAGAAGCTCCCAGAAGATATTAAAGCAGTTTAGAGGCTTCCAAAAAATTTTGTGAACCATGTAAAAGATTCCAAATGCGTCTAAAGCAATACAGAACCTTCAATATGCTGTTTAAACAGTCCAAAAACCTTTGCAATGAAAACCTATGAAAATAATTTTGCTTTTTAAGCGCTTTTTTTCACGATTTTAGTGCTTTTTAATCCGGACTCTAGTTATGTCCCTTGTAGACTGGGTGGGGTAGACCACCGATCATTTTTTGTACCCCAAAATGCCTTAAAACTGCCGAAAATGCCTCAAATTGTCTTGAAATACATTGAAATGCCTTTAAATTATTTAAACTGCCTCAGGATATCTTCAAATGTCCCCTGGTATTGAGATAATGATAAACCTTGATGAAATACTTCCTTAAAATTAATTCTTTTATCGTATCATTGAAGATTAAAACGATTTTATATGAAATCTTTTTTAATAATTATCAACATCATAAATGTACTAATTCCTTCATAAAACCTTAGTTATTGTCAACTTAACTGTCAAATTAACAAAGTTACGGACTGTTAAAGTAAAAACTGTCAATTTGAGACTTGCACTAAAGATAGTTGATCAACTTTGACGCCCTCTAGCGACGTTATTTCTACCGCTTCCACTTGATTTTTTGACATTTTTAGAAAGCTCGAAATCTGCTCTATAAAACTGTTTATTTGTCATTTTGACGTATCTGTCAAATTAACAGAGTTACGGACCGATAAAGTGAAAACTGTCAATTTCAGACTTGCACTAAAGATGGTTGAGCAACTTTGACGCTCTCTAGCGGCGTTATTTGTACCGCTACCACCTGATTTTTTTACATTTTTAGAAAGCTCTAAATCTGCTCTACAAACCTGTTCATTTGTCATTTTGACGTATCTGCCAAATTAACAGAGTTACGGACTGTTAAAGTGAAAACTGTCAATTTCAAACTTGCACTAAAAATGGTTGAGCAACTTTGACGCCCTCTAGCGGCGTTATTTGTACCGCTACCACCTGATTTTTTGACATTTTTAGAAAGCTCATAATCTGCTCTACAAACCTGTTTATTTGTCATTTTGACGTATCTATCAAATTAACAGAGTTACGGACTGTTAAAGTGAAAATTGTCAATTTCAGACTTGCACTAAAAATGGTTGAGCAACTTTGACGCTGTCTAGCGACGTTATTTCTACCGCTACCACCTGATTTTTTGGCATTTTTAAAAAGCTCAAAATCTGTTCTTTAAAACTGTTCATTTGTCATTTTGACGTATCTGTCAAATTAACAGAGTTACGGACTGTTAAAGTAAAAACTGTCAATTTGAGACTTGCACTAAAGATGGTTGATCAAATTTGACGCTCTCTAGCGGCGTTATTTCTAGCGCTACCACCTGATTTTTTGACATTTTTAGAAAGCTCGAAATCTGCTCTACAAACCTGTTCATTTGTCATTTTGACGTATCTATCAAATTAACAGAGTTACGGACTATTAAAGTAAAAACCATCAATTTGAGACTTGCACTAAAAATGGTTGAGCAACTTTGACGCTCTTTAGCGACGTTATTTGTACCGCTACCACCTGATTTTTTGACATTTTTAGAAAGCTCGAAATCTGCTCTACAAAACTGTTCATTTGTCATTTTGACGTATTTGTCAAAAATAGTCAAGAGTCAATTTTTCTGACTAGCAAGTGTGTAAATCCTCATAGTAAAGACTAAATTTCAGTTTTTTGAACCAATAAGTGATCTAAAACTATTCATCTACTAATATACAGTCCCAAAATCAATTTTTATAACTATAACAAGCCTAAATGTTCAAAGTAAAGACTGAATTCAAGTTTCTGGACTAAGTCACCTGAAATTGTACTTTTATTAACATAAATAGTTCTGTAATCATTTTTTTACTTTGTCTTCATTGAAATAGTCTGAAATTTGGCTTTCAGCAGTGAAAACAGCCTTAAACCCAAAAAACTAGCCTATATCTGGTTTGATAAGCTTAAAACTTACATTTTAAGACTAAAAATAGTCAAGAGTCAATTTTTCTGACTAGCAAGTGTGTAAATCCTCATAGTAAAGACTAAATTTCAGTTTTTTGAACCAATAAGTGATCTAAAACTATTCATCTACTAATATACAGTCCCAAAATCAATTTTTATAACTATAACAAGCCTAAATGTTCAAAGTAAAGACTGAATTCAAGTTTCTGGACTAAGTCACCTGAAACTGTACTTTTATTAATATAAATAGTTCTGTAATCATTTTTTAAAATGTATCTTAGAATATCCAGAAACTTGAATTCAGTCTTTACTTTGAACATTTAGGCTTGTTAGTCATAAAAATTGACTTTTGACTATTTTTAGTCTTAAAATGTAAGTTTTAAGCTCATCAAACCTGATATAGGCTAGTTTTTTGGGTTTAAGGCTGTTTTCACTGCTGTAAGTCAAATTTCAGACTATTTCAATAAAAACCTAACTAACCTAACCTAACCCAACCGTCCAATATCAATCCAAATTAAAGTTTAATGTACTTTTAACCACTAAATTATCTCATTAGAATGCATGATAAGTTTGACAGTTAGTTTCCCTATCAAGAAAATTTTTTATTTAAGCATCAAGTAATTTTCCGGTAAATTTCCACAAATTGAACGTTTCCCACTCGAAAATTACCGCTTTTACATCTCTGCTTACCCCACTTGACCTTATAGAAAATTGATAACTGTCTTTTTTAAAAATCTGACAGAAACTTGGAAACATCTGAAGATCCTCCCTCTGTGATAGTAGTAGGCTCAGCCCTCGGTCCAATCACCACCTCGAATGGCTCTCAGCCCTTTTTGGACCAATACAAGCGCAACATCACCAATTTGGTGCATTCAATTGACCGTTTGTACGAACGCAAGAGTAAAACCTTGTGGGTCATACAACCCCCGGTCAATGAAGACAAAACAAGTGTCGAAAATAACTTGTTGGATTTGTATAACAATGCGGCGATTGAGGTTAGGTTTAATCTTGGATTTTTTTAACTTAAACTGTACCAGTGTCTTAACTGTAGGTTTTAACGCATTCCAAAGCGAATTTATGGTGGAGTTTGCGCCTGATTGGACAGGGAATGGTCTTGGAAAGCCCTGATGGGATCCATTTGGCCGAAAGACCTTTACGACACTGCACGCAGATTTTATTGAACATGTTTTGTAATGAGGATATGAATTTCAATGATGGGACTTGTTGCAGTTCAATGGAGAATTACACCACCTTGCAGATAGTCACTTTTGTCATTTTGGCGGTTTGGTGAGTTATATACTGCACTAATTATTACACTATGTAACAAAATTTGGGTCCTGTTTGGTCCAATGGACTAAAAGTGATTTTTTTGATTTTCTTGGGTGCTAAATAGTGGGAAGCGGCTATTGGGAGCTTTCCGAAAATTGGAATAAGCTCAGGAAAATCGCACTTTTTGAGTTTTTGACGAAATTTTTGCCCTTGAAAGTGACTGGATGCACCAAACTGTTTTTTTTAAATAACTCTATTTAGACTGAGCGTAACTCCGTTATTTAAGGAGCTACAAAAAAGTGTAGAGAATGAAAGTTGTAGGGAATTTCATCCTCTACAAGATTGTAATAATTTGTTTTTGCCCTTAAGGGCCTCCTTAAGGAGTTGCAAGGTTAAAAAGTGACTGGATGCACCAAACTGTTTTTTTAAAATAACTCCATTTAGACTGAACGTAACTCCGTTATTTAAGGAGCTACAAAAAAGTGTAGAGAATGAAAGTTGTAGGGAATTTCATCCTCTACAAGATTGTAATAATTTGTTTTTGCCCTTAAGGGCCTCCTTAAGGAGTTGCAAGGTTAAAAAGTGACTGGATGCACCAAACTGTATTTTTTTTTTATTAACTCTATTTTGACTGAACGTAACTCCGTTATTTAAGGAGCTACAAAAAAGTGTAGAGAATGAAAGTTGTAGAGAATTTCATCTTCTACAAGATTGTAATAATTTGTTTTTGCCCTTAAGGGCCTCCTTAAGGAGTTGCAAGGTTAAAAAGTGACTGGATGCACCAAACTGTTTTTTTTTTTTATTAACTCTATTTTGACTGAACGTAACTCCGTTATTTAAGGAGCTACAAAAAAGTGTAGAGAATGAAAGTTGTAGGGAATTTCATCCTCTACAAGATTGTAATAATTTGTTTTTGCCCTTAAGGGCCTCCTTAAGGAGTTGCAAGGTTAAAAAGTGACTGGATGCACCAAACTGTTTTTTTTTTTTATTAACTCTATTTTGACTGAACGTAACTCCGTTATTTAAGGAGCTACAAAAAAGTGTAGAGAATGAAAGTTGTAGGGAATTTCATCCTCTACAAGATTGTAATAATTTGTTTTTGCCCTTAAGGGCCTCCTTAAGGAGTTGCAAGGTTAAAAAGTGACTGGATGCACCAAACTGTTTTTTTTTTTTTTATTAACTCTATTTTGACTGAACGTAACTCCGTTATTTAAGGAGCTACAAAAAAGTGTAGAGAATGAAAGTTGTAGAGAATTTCATCTTCTACAAGATTGTAATAATTTGTTTTTGCCCTTAAGGGCCTCCTTAAGGAGTTGCAAGGTTAAAAAGTGACTGGATGCACCAAACTGTTTTTTTTTTTATTAACTCTATTTTGACTGAACATAACTCCGTTATTTAAGGAGCTACAAAAAAGTGTAGAGAATGAAAGTTGTAGGGAATTTCATCCTCTACAAGATTGTAATAATTTGTTTTTTGCCCTTAAGGGCCTCCTTAAGGAGTTGAAAGGTTAAAAAGTGACTGGATGCACCAAACTGTTTTTTTTTTTTTTTAACTCTATTTTGATTGAGCGTAGCTCCGTTATTCAAGGAGCTACAAAAAGTGTAGAAAATGAAAGTTGTGTAGGGAATTTCATGCTCTACAAGATTGTAATAATTTGTTTTTGCCCTTAAGGGCCTCCTTAAGGAGTTGAAAGGTTAAAAAGTGACTGGATGCACCAAACTGTTTTTTTTTTTTTTATTAACTCTATTTTGACTGAACGTAACTCCGTTATTTAAGGAGCTACAAAAAAGTGTAGAGAATGAAAGTTGTAGGAAATTTCATCCTCTACAAGATTGTAATAATTTGTTTTTGCCCTTAAGGGCCTCCTTAAGGAGTTGCAAGGTTAAAAAGTGACTGGATGCACCAAACTGTTTTTTTTTTTTATTAACTCTATTTTGACTGAACGTAACTCCGTTATTTAAGGAGCTACAAAAAAGTGTAGAGAATGAAAGTTGTAGAGAATTTCATCTTCTACAAGATTGTAATAATTTGTTTTTGCCCTTAAGGGCCTCCTTAAGGAGTTGCAAGGTTAAAAAGTGACTGGATGCACCAAACTGTTTTTTTTTTTTATTAACTCTATTTTGACTGAACATAACTCCGTTATTTAAGGAGCTACAAAAAAGTGTAAAGAATGAAAGTTGTAGGGAATTTCATCCTCTACAAGATTGTAATAATTTTGTTTTTGCCCTTAAGGGCCTCCTTAAGGAGTTGAAAGGTTAAAAAGTGACTGGATGCACCAAACTGTTTTTTTTTTTTTTAACTCTATTTTGATTGAGCGTAGCTCCGTTATTCAAGGAGCTACAAAAAAGTGTAGAAAATGAAAGTTGTAGGGAATTTCATGCTCTACAAGATTGTAATAATTTGTTTTTGCCCTTAAGGGCCTCCTTAAGGAGTTGAAAGGTTAAAAAGTGACTGGATGCACCAAACTGTTTTTTTTTTTTTTTAAACTCTATATTTTGATTGAGCGTAGCTCCGTTATTCAAGGAGCTACAAAAAAGTGTAGAAAATGAAAGTTGTAGGGAATTTCATCCTCTACAAGATTGTAATAATTTGTTTTTGCCCTTAAGGGCCTCCTTAAGGAGTTGCAAGGTTAAAAAGTGACTGGATGCACCAAACTGTTTTTTTTTTTTATTAACTCTATTTTGACTGAACGTAACTCCGTTATTTAAGGAGCTACAAAAAAGTGTAGAGAATGAAAGTTGTAGGGAATTTTATCCTCTACAATATTATATTATTATGTTTTTGCCCTTAAGGGCCTCCTTAAGGAGTTGCAAGGTTAAAAAGTGACTGGATGCACCAAACTGTTTTTTTAAAATAACTCCATTTTGATTGAGCGTAGCTCCGTTATTTAAGGAGCTACAAAAAAGTGTAGAGAATGAAAGTTGTAGGGAATTTCATCCTCTACAAGATTGTAATAATTTGTTTTTGCCCTTAAGGGCCTCCTTAAGGAGTTGCAAGACCAAAAAGTGCACCAAACAATTTGGAAGATAAAAAATTGGAAAATGGCATTTTTCTAGGTTTTTGTCAAAAATGTACCCTATATTTTAGCGAAAAGAAGAAATTTTCGGTGTTTTGGTCAATGTGAGTTTCTAGGAAAAGAAGACCTTAAAAGAATCTAACCCAGGATATTCGGTTGGGTTGCCTAACCCATAATCTACTTAAATTAGTCTACTTTAGTTGAATTTGTCCTCATTGTAATCGTTTTTTCGAGATTTTTTCAAGACAACTTAACAATTTTATAAGAGGACAATAGAGCGGAGGAAAATCCATAGTAAATAGAAACAAATTGCCGGACCCCAATGGGCTTGGCTAGAATATCAAAAACTATCGTAAATTCAACTAAAAACATGCACATTTTGCGATTTTTTTATAACAAATTGCTATGTTGCCAATTTTGCAAGAAAATATAGGGAAAATTTCGTCAAAAACTCAAAAAGTGCGATTTTCCTGCCAATTTTCCGAAAGTGGCCGTTTTCCACTATTTGGAACCCAAAAGAAACATGACCCAAATTTTGTTACGTAGCATTATGGGACACTCTGTATCAAATCTCTTCTACAGTGTATGTACAGCCAGCTGTATGGGACTGTACCGGTTCCTGGTGAAACTGCGCGGATGCGAATATCAGCGCGTGCCCGATTCCGACGTCGAAGCGTTGCATTCGCCCGGTAAAAACTACTTTCAGCTCTTCTGGTCGTTGACTAAAATGTCCCTGATTATGGTCTATTTCTTCGTGTGCGATCGCACCAATTTTTTCATGAAAGAAAACAAATACTACTCGGAATTTAGTTTTTGGTTGCCGATCGGGTACGTGATGGTTCTCGGGCTCTTTTTCACCGAAGACAGTAAACTGACGAAAATCCTACACCGCGACCAACTCAACGAGTGCAAAGGTTGGATGCAGTTGGTGATTTTGGTGTATCACGTGACTGGTGCTAGCAGGATTTTGGTGATTAAAATGCACGTCAAAGTGTTGATTTCAGCGTATTTGTTTCTGCTCGGTTGGGAGCAGTTCAGTTTGGTTTGGAATCGGGGCGATGTGGGAATTGTGGGGTTTTTCCGGAATTTGTTCAAGTTGAATTTCATGACCGTGACTTTGTGCCTGTGCATGAACCGTCCTTATCAGTTTTACTACTTTGGGCCTTTGCTCTCATTCTGGTATTTGATGATTTACAGTTTCTTGGCTTTTCCGCCGCAAATTACCGCCCAAAATTCCGAAAAAATTGTGCAATTTACGTACCTTTTGATCAAATTCCTTGTCCTGTTTAGCGTGATCACTGTGTTGTTTTTGTCGGAGGTTTTCTTTGAAAAAATCTTCGTCACCCGGCCCTGGAAGGCTTTATTCGTCACCACTGATGATGATATTCATGAATGGTGGTACCGTTGGAAGCTGGACAGGTACTCAACAATCTACGGGATGTGTTTCTCGGTTTTGTTGATTGCCGGGCAAAAGTACAACATTTTTGACGACAACAACCATTCAAACTTGTTTCAAAAACGAATAGCCCTCACTGCAACTCTTGTAGCTTTTCTTGGTTTGGGTACTTACACCACCATAACATTTCTGTGCAGAACCGAACTGGAATGCTCAGAAATCCATTCCTACGTAGTTTTTATACCGATTGTGAGTTATATCTTCTTGAGGAACGTTTCGGGAATGTTGCGCACCAGGTATTCAACGTTTTTCGCTTGGTTTGGTGAAATTCACTTGGAACTCTTCCTGGCACAGTACCACATCTGGCTGGCTGCCGATACGCACGGGGTGCTGGTTTTATTGCCCGGATTTCCCGTTTTGAACCTTATCGTGACCACGTACATTTTCGTGTGCGTTTCGCACGAAATCCATCAAATTACCAAAACGCTTTTACCGTACGCCGTACCGGATGATTGGAAACACGTTCTCAGGAATTTGATTCTGTTTATGGCGGTTTTAGTTCCTATTGGTATCAATGATGGCATGTTTTAATGTTAACGAGTTAATTATTATTAGAATCGAGTGGGATGTGTTCTAAATAATCCAAAATAATTGCTGTGATATTATTATAGTATTATAATCGATTTGTTGTTTTTTTTTCACATTAGATGTCAAAGGTTGGTTGCTTTTATTATTTACAAAAAGCAAAATTCCTAAAAATCCCGAATCTATACAATCTGTCCTTACTGGATCAAAGGGTACTGTGACATTCTTTAGATCGAAAGGTGACATTAGAAAAAATTGTATGGTTCTAATGCTATTGATGGTCAAATTTCTTGAAAAAAAATCTATTTTCGGAAATATTTGGAGAACGTTTTGATGGATTTTAATGAAACTTGCTGTGGAGTTGTCTCTAAGTAAGGCTCATGGTTTGATGAAACAACCACGTCCATTTGCCTTTGGCTGTTCTTCAGTGACTGGGTTCAAAAATTACCAGAATTTTCTGATGTATTGGTCCTTGTCTAAATTCACATTTAGTCATAAAAATATTATCAGTTTATATATTTCATAAACAACACAAAGGTAATTAACTAGGTTATTGCGGCTAATGCACCGCCAGCAGGTTACCGGGCAACCAGGTATCAAACGCAGCGTCAGCAGGAAAATCACCAAACCTTCGAATGTGGAGCACAGAACAATATTGGTCAGCACTTATTATTTTCATTTGTTTATAACGTTTGTAAATGTGTATAAATAGTTGTTAACTGTTAAATAAAAATCAGTATAAATCAAACAGCGGTTCTTACTCAACCTTCCAACCTAAACTACAATAAACTACCAAGTATCCTGAGCAATCTTCCTGAATTCCATTACAGGAATTTACATTGGTCCTTCGAGCCGGATACAGTCCTTTTTCAAGGCTTTACTACTCTCTTGGTAAAATCTTCTAGCATTCATAGTTCTTCCGCCATAAATATTTTTCGTGTCCCCCTGCTATTATTCACCATTTTACCCATTTTTATTGCAAATAACTTAGCCACCAGTTAATTTGATAACAACAAATTAACTATCAGAGTTTTGACTGGTGACAGTTTAAAAAAAATTGTTTCAAACAAAGCTAATGGCGTTTTCAAATGACTGACATGATCAAAGTCTTAGGGTTTTGCGAAGACAACTTGAATGAGAGTGTTCGCGTCTACGTTGCGCGATATCCAAATCGACGAGTTCCAGATTACCGGTTGTGACGCTATTTATTCGGGAGTTCTAATTAAAGTGAGTTTTAGAACAAAAGTTAATGAGTATTGCCTCGGGCGCCACCTGGTTTCAATAGAATAGTTAGAGTTTTCGAAATGTGAACCAGGAAACACAATTCGTATGCCTTGGTAGCTTTTAAACAGCTGGAGACAAAGTTCCCGCCAATCTGTGGTAACAGTGGTTGTTATGATGAAACCTCACGTTAATGAGATTTCAACATTTTTAAATTAGATTACTCAAGGTCGTGGATTAATTGCATGAGTTCATAATTGGCTATAAATGAACACACTTGGATATTTTGCAGGAAATCAAACGAACACATTTAGCTGTGTATGTACACGTGTATATTACAAATAACGAAAAACCACAATATTTACAACTCACAAAATATTTACAAAAGTTGCCAAGAAAATAAAAAAACAATTAAAGTGAAAATTTGAAATTAAATTGAAAAAAAACAGGAAAAGTTTTCCCAGTGCCAAACTGTAACTGCCCTTACCAGTTCTCAAAGACGATGTTCGGGTCCTGGAACATCCAGTATCCTCTTCCCAGTAGTCAGTAGTGGCCACCGCTGATTTCCAGGTAGGAAATGGGGTCCAGAGACTGGTGACAGGTACCTAAGGCAGAAAACAGCAGAACACCAGGAAAACGAACAAACAGTTTCAACA
The DNA here is from genome assembly GCA_018691245.2 of Ips nitidus. Lineage (NCBI taxonomy): Eukaryota > Metazoa > Arthropoda > Insecta > Coleoptera > Curculionidae > Ips > Ips nitidus. The sequence goes on along the minus strand of CM042800.1, from coordinate 7,405,989 downwards.
CTTGTTCCGGCAACCAAAAAAAGTGACCAGAGGTGATGACAAGTGTTGAAGTTGTTTAGAGCAAACTAATATAAACTAAAAAATTAAAATAAAATAAAATTAAACAAAACTAAATCAAGTGAGGAATTGTGGTGGTTCAACTCTGACCTTCTGAAACTCTGTGGCCGGTGATCAGCTTTTCCAACACGTTGGTTGGTCTGGGAAACTCTGGACAAATCAGTCCCGGGTCAGGCTTATTCAATCCCCGATTGAAAAGTTCTTTGGTCGGGAAGACCCTTAGATCTCCGGTCGGAAAAGTCTTTGAGTCTCCGGTTGGGCCGAACACAATGCTGTGTTGGAAAATTGGGCCGATACAAAATAATTCAAAAGAACTAACAACAAAACCAATTTACCTGTAATTCGGCCAGATGATCACGGATCAAAAATTCAAAGTCACACACGCGCCACACCGCTCAGAAAAAAAAGTCAGATGTCGGCAGTTCGGGTGCTGTAGTGGTAAAGAGGCCGATATCACAAAGTGGGGTGATTAAATAGGCCACATGGCACCTGACACAAAGAAACACGACCACAAACCGGCGCTTCCCCGACAAAAATCGAAAACTAATCACGTGACTACGGCACCCGATAACTTATCAGGTCACGCACCCACATTAACAACAAAATGTGCACAAAGTGCAAATGGAGCTATTAAGCGATCGGAATTGGTCTACTAGTGTAACTAGGCCCACGGACATTAAAAACACAAACTAAACGAGTTAAGGACGAAAACTCTATTTCGTACGTAACAATCTTCCGGAATCTCCGTCCTCGACGGAAGATAGCAAACGACTGGACGAACCTCACGACTCCCAAACTCAAAAGTTGGCTGTTGGTTGGTACATTTTCCGGAATTTCCGTCCACGACGGAAGATAGCAAAAAATTCCTTTAAAAAACTCGTTAATTGGCGGCGAAAATGTCCCAGACGCTTTTCCCTCAATTTACGAGACTCTCAATGCCTAAAACGGTCTCAAACAGAAGATTTTTGAAGTTTCCACGACGTTTCTCGTCCACGAGCTAAACACCAAAATCTTCTGGAACGCCCGTTAAGTTTCCTTTTATACGGCCCGCCACATTGGTTGGAAACTACCCTTGTAACGAAGTTACTAAGTTTTTACCGTTTTCTTAAGTAGATCGATCAACCGGAATCATCAATTTAATTGCTAAAGTTCCCACAGTCGGATTTTCTCCGTTCTTGCCAGTTTAGGATCGGGACGTCGGTTACTTTTCGTTCGGGTCATAGCGATGTTTCGCGGAAAACCGCTAATTGATAATTACGTGGCTAATAAGTTTTACGCGGCCAAATGTACAGCGGCTATAGTACTGCACTGTGGCAGTGCGCGCGGTTCCGGTCCCCCATACATGGTACGTAGGTGAGTGGGGCATTGCAGATGATAAAACTGGCCTGCACCTGGCAAACGGCCTCTTCCACCTGCGGTCAGCGCCCGAACCAGTCCACCTGCTCTGACTCGAAAGCCGACTAGCAGTAAGTACCGTCCAACCGCTTATACCGGTACGGCATCTGTTTTGGTCCTATACCGCAATACCTGTCCGTTCCAGTATTTAGTACACCGTAGAAGCCTTCTCATAATCATCATGCATAAGAAGGGCAACATTGCCGACCTGAAGAACTATAGACCAATTAGCCTGCTTTCTCATCTCTATAAATTGTTTACCAAAATTCTAACTAAGCGTCTAACATCGAAATTGGGACTTCTACCAGCCGACAGAACAGGCAGGTTTCCGATCCGGATACGGAACAAATGACCATCTGCAAGTTATTAAGACATTGATCGAGAAGTCCGTTGAGTACAACAAGCCACTCGTGTTAATATTTGTGGACTACGAAAAGGCGTTTGATTCCATCAAGCACAGCGAGATGTTTAAAGCACTTGCCGACTGCCGAGTAGACCACAGATACTCTGCTATACTGCAACATATATACGAAAATGCAACAGCGAGCGTAAGACTCCAACTGTTTACCACTTTGTTGGAGTATATGTTCAAGAGTGTCGAGTTGGAGAATATGGGTATAAATATCAACGGCGAAAATTTCAGTCACCTTCGGTTCGCTGACGATATTGTACTGATCTCAGATAGCTTGGATAAGGCAGAGAAACTCCTTATGAGACTAACATCTGCTTCACATAAAGTTGGGCTTAAAATCAATCCATCGAAAACAAGTTTCATGACAAATCTAGTCCCAAACCGAAACTACTTAGTAGAAGGAAAAGAAATTTCCCAAGTTAACATCCTACAGATATCTGGGCCATGATATTACGATTGGCAGAGACAATCAAACCTGCGAAATCAAAAGAAGGATAGGACTAACGTGGGCCGCCTATGGGAAGCTGAAGCACATTTTTAAGTCCGAAAACCCCATACCAGATGCTTAAGCGGAGGGTGTTTGATCAGTGTGTTCTGCGGTTCTGACTTATGGTTCGAGACCTTAACTCTAACACGAAAATCAGTAAATAAAGTAAGAGTGGCCCAGCGAGCCATGGAAACGTTCCATGTTGGGAGCCACGCTGAGAGACAGGTATTCCGAAATGATCGGATACGTCAGAGAACAGGGGTTACCGATGCAATCCAGCGAATAACATATCTAAAGTGGAACTGGGCTGGACATGTCGCAAGAATGACCAACGAAAGATGGACAAAAAGATCATAGAGTGGAGACCTAGGCAAGATGCGTTCAGGAACAGAGGTCGTCCGCCGACCCGGTGGACGGATGACATAAAAAGAGTAGCACCAAATTGGATCCAGGATGCCCAGGATCGAAATAAATGGAGATCGTTAAACGGAGGCCTATGTTCAGCAGTGGACGAGACAGGCTGTTTGATGATGATGAGTTAGCCGTTGTGTACTCGTAAGGACCCGACGGATTCTCCTTGTTACCCGTAGCTAGCACCCAGATTTCTCTTGTCCTTAACCACCAGGACAGGCTGCCGTAGACACCGTTAACGCGTACGCCTATCATTTGACCGCTTTTACTGGTGCGTTTAGCTGCTTTGTCACCCGCGTCCCGACTTACACGCTTTTGGTTGAAATAGATCGCTTAAAACAAAGTTACACGCTCTCTCTCATCTTTTCGCTTGCATTTATTTCTGTTTAGGACTTAAGAGACCGTTAGGGTTCCGACATTTGCTTTACGATTGGTTCTGTGTTCGTTAACCACCGTAAGCCAGTAGACATAATTTTTGTTTAATTGTTTAAAGTGTTGATTTCTATTTAGTTCTCTTGAAAACACGACCCGGTAAGCTTGTAAATTAATTTCTGACTTTCATTGGGCCTGTCAGCCTTGCAAAACCTTAACGACCGCTTTCCTTCTTCGACTGTCTTAAAAGCTACCCCGGCTACCCGGTAGACGGAGCGTTTTCCTGGTTTACGCTCCGCGGTTATTTGAAACCAGGTGGCGCCCGAGGCAATTATAATCAGACTAGTGTCAAAAGGGGTATTTCATCTGCATCCCCAACAAAAGAGCGTCACACTATTGGTTGATAAATTTTGCGGAATCTCCGTCCCCGACGGAAGATAGCAAACGACTGGACGAACCTCACGACTTCCAAACTCAAAAGTTGGCTGTTGGTTGGTAAATTTTCCGGAATCTCCGTCTCCGACGGAAGATAGCAAATTCCTCTAAAAACCTCGTTAATTGGCGGCGAAAAGGTCCCAGACGCTTTTCCCTCAATTTACGAGACTCTCAATGCCTAAAACGGTCTCCTACAGAAGATTTCTGAAGTTTCCACGACGTTTCTCGTCCACGAGCTAAACACCAAAATCTTCTGGAACGCCGTTAAGCTTCCTCATATACATTGGTTGGAAACTACCCTATTTTCTACCGCTGTTGCCACCATGCACCGTGAAGGCTATTTCATGAATAATTCACCGGGAACTGTTGAAAACGGTAAAAAAAAATCATTTTATTCCCGATTGAGTTTTTATTATTTTTAAGGGATTATTACATTAAAAGACCTTAAATCTAAACCAAGTCCAAGAAAAATTAGGCGGGCAACAAATCAAAATCGTCGCTAACGTGCACTTCAGGCACGTGCAACTCGTCGATTTTCGGCGTCGACTTCCGATCGCACAAACTCAACTCCTTCAATTTCCACTCCCAGTTCATTTTCTGGACCGCGTGAAGTGATTCTGCTTCGTGATGGTGACGCAACAGCATGTGCTCTTTGATTTTCTCCCATTTATCGTCAACGTCCTGCAGCCAGCTCAAAAACAGCCTGCCATTGTACCTGGATCTCGCATTCCTGTCCTTCTCCTCCTGTTCGGGGGTGATCAAATTGTACACCTCTTCGTCCCTCAGAATGGTGCAAACCGAGAATGGCAACGATTGATTGGCCAAAGCCCGAGCAGCTCTACCGTGCACTCTTAGGATTTCCTGTTCCACGGACAACACGAGTTTTTCCTTCTCGATGACGTGTTGCATTCGCAATCTGTAACGTTCCTTTTCCTGTTCCGCGAATAAATCCTTGAGTTGCGCGGGAAGGGTGGGGGGATAGTTGATATTGGGAGTGGTGGGTGCGGTGTTAGCCAGCACGTAAGTACAACGATTCATCAGGTAGTCCTTGAAACCTTGAGGAGGCTTTGGTTGCACCAGAAACAAACCTTTACGTCTTTTTTCAATCTGCAATTAACATTACTGTTATATCATGGCTGTACCATGAGTATATAAGAGGCATTTACGAAAATTATACCTGCTAATTCCACCGTTTACCACAATCGGTGTAACTTTTAAGGATCTGGTTCATTACGGTTGAATGAATTTTAGAACGCGATTGGTATTCCTATTCCTCATATGTCTTTGATATTCATTGTTGAAATGTTTTATAATATCGGCATACTCTCCCTCCATCTCGCAAACAGAACATATTCCAATATCCATTTTAATTTAACAGGTCACTCTCATAAGGGAGCTAAACTGAAGAACAAACCGTAAAACATAAACTAATTTTTGATGCTATGATTCTAAATTTTAATGGAAAACCTGTCAAAAGTAACTTTTTTCTTAATTTACCGACGGAACTTCTCGATCCATAAATCATAAACCGGGTACATATATTCGGTATATGGGTACAATTTCAGAACGGCAATAGTAGTTACCAAAAACAATTTTCGAACGCTCTAGGTTAAACAGGTATCTACCGGTAGAATATTCGTAAATGCCTAAGGAGTTTACGTATAAGATCGGTCAGTTGTCATGTCTATGTCAAAACGGTGTGTCAACTGTCAAGGTAGAATTAGGTGTAAAATGTTGGGAATACTTGCTTCCTGTTCAGGCCCACTAATCTCATATAGGCAATGTGAAGCCTTGTTTTGGATTCTTACGAGACCCAGGGGGAGCTACTGTATTGTTTTTACCTGTAGATGGTTTTTTGTGGTTAAGCAAAACAAAATGAAAAGGATGTAAACAACTTTTGACAAATTCAAATTTTTTTTAGACAAGTTTATTAAAATATTGATATTACGGTTGTAGTTTTTAATTTATACGTGTGATTTAGGGCCGGTTGTAAACATACGGTTTAAGCGGACGTTCAGTGAAACCAGGTTCAAATGAGAACTAAGTTTAAATGGTTGTATAAGTCATGTGTTGTATAAGACGATTTGAAACCTAGTTTATATAAACTACGTTTTATTTATGTTGGCACCAATGATCGAGAGGAAAATAACATTTAAGAGAAGAATAAATTAGGATAAATCCGATTTGGATAAAGACATCGAGGAACTGGTGAGCACTTGCCTAGACTGTCCAGAAAACCGGAAAGTGCCAAATAAAGCACCAGCACATCCTGGGGAGTGGGCACGGGTGCCTTGGTCTAGGATTCACTTGGATTTTGCTGGTTCAATCTATTTTTTTATAGTTGCTTGAGGTTAGACAAGTTTTAAGGGTTCTGCGGTGTCTGATAATGGGACAGCTCTTACAGGAGTTGAAGGAGGAATTTCAGAAGTTTCTGAAAGACAATGGCATACGTCAGGCACTGGTAGCGCCATACCACCCAAGGAGTAATGGTCAGGCTGAAAGGATGGTCCAAAACGTTAAGGCAGCACTGAAGAAAATGCCAGGAAACGACGTCTCATTGAAATTGTCCCGAGTTTACCCCGATTTCTAAGGAAATGATAACGAAACAAGGGAGGGGTTTTTTAGGATGAAGAAGCTCTTTCCTGCCGGACCAAAAGTGGATTCCATCAATCATTGTCAGTCAATCAGGACCAGTCAGTTACCATGCGAAATCACAGAGGGAAAGATATTTAGAAGGCACACCGATCAGCTACGAGCCAGGATGGAGAAAGAGCAAGACCAAACTGAAGAACCAACTGAATGTTGAGATTTCCGGAGCAGTTCTGATAACAGAACCTGAGGTAATGGTGACCGCATCTGATGGTATAGATGTTGAGGAAGATCAACTCCAGCGCGTCTAACAAGGCTAAGAGCGTCTCCAAAGTGATGGAGCGATTTTGTATGCTCATAATCTTATTGTTGTCTAAGGGCCGGTTGTAAACATACGGTTTAAGCGGACGTTTTATTTATGTTGGCACCAATGATCGAGAGGAAAATAACATTTAAGAGAAGAATAAATTAGGATAAATCCGATTTGAGACAAGTGACGTGACATTCGTGACAACTGAACTCAACAGTTGTTGTCTTGTCTTGTTTTTGGCGCTGTACTCAACAGTTCATTTATTTAAATATTTGTTTTGTTTAATTGTTTATTATAATCTGCTCCGTTTGACCGTTGGAGATGGGAGAGAATAAAAGAACATCTAATTTCTCATCCACAGAAGAAGCACTTCTTCTATCCTTGGTGCAAAAGTTTGCTAGTGTATTAGAAAATAAAAAAACAGACAGTGGGGCCAATAATAAAAAGAATGGTTGCTGGGCTGAAATCGAAACTTTATTTAATTCAAGCAGCACAACTTATCGATCTGCCATAATTCTAAGAAGGAAGTATGAAAACATGAAGAAAAAGACAAAAAAGAAGTTTTCAGAAGAAAAAATTTATAACTATGGAACTGGGGGAGGCCCTGAAAAGAAAACCAAAATTGATGACATAGATAACAAAATTCAGGAAATTTTGGGTAGGAAATCTCATTAAAAACTGTTGCTCATTCCATTGTAAGAATTGATTTTGCCTTATTCTGAAAACGCGACGCCTTCTTGGTCCTTCTTGCAAGATATTAACTAGTTCTAGAAAATCTTCATCATCTGTAAGTTCATTTTCTAGATCCATTTCAGAAAGTAAACAGGAAACGTAATTTAATACCTCTGTACGACTTAAGCCAGGTCTAATCCAAGAAAAACGACGGTTTACTGAAACCGTAGGTCAAAACCAGGTTTAAGATGTAAACCGCTGTTTTGCAACACTGTTTTTAGGATAAACTTGGTTTTCATACGGAACTCAGTTTAATCTTAGTTTTTACAACCGGGCCTTATACTAACTAATTCGTGCGCGGTGTTTTTATAGTGTTCTCTTCGTAGGTTTTTTTAGTTTAGTTTTTTACCTTTTGGCTGGGTTTTACAACGACTTTTGTCACTATGGGCAAGGCGGGATGTGCCATAAAGGGGTGCAGCCCTTCAAAACATTCCCGACGATTTCGTTTTCCTAACCCGGAAAAAGACAGTGTTACTTTTTCACTGTGGAAACAATTTTTAGGACAATTTGTTATACTTCTTTGTTCTAATATGGAAATTTATAGCAGGTAAGTTCTCAAGTAAAGTTCATTTTTATTCGTTATAATGTTAAGGTAGTAAGAGGATTACTATAAGAGGTTTTCAAGGAGGCAAAGAGAAAATAGGTTTAATGATTTGTAGAACTCAACATAGCTTCTTAGTTTATGACGATTATTTTGGTAAGTATAGTGGAAAACTAATGTATTCTTTTGCATAAAGTGGGTTTAAACAGCACTATGACTCACTGACTAATAAATGTATCTGTTTTAATACCCTAGTTTTGCACTATACCTAGGTACTACTAATAGTAGTACTTAATAGAAATAAGGTACAGTAGATAAAAATGAACCTGAAATGTATTTTCAGGTATTATGTGTGTGAAAAGCACTTTTTGCCTGAAGACTTTAACCCATATAACAGAAGCATGCTAAAAAAAGGGAGTGATTTCTTCAAGGTTCTTACCAAGTCCTTGCCAGCAAGTACCAAAGGACCCAGATTCCCCAAGTAATTTTATTCAAATAAAAATATACCTATACAGTGATGTCGCGCATGTTAGTATTAGTATTTTTTTTTTAATTGAGGTTTTGTTTCCTGGAAAAACTGCTGATAGCATTTTGGGCATATCCATTTAAAATCTAATAAAAAAAAATGTGGAAATTGAGTGAGTGCTCTTTCGTTGCACTTACCTAACACCTCCACTGTGTGAAAATGTGAAGATGGACTTATATACTTTTCGTTCTTGTAATATTTGAAATGTTTGTTTCACAGAATCTCTTGAAATCCCCTCCATTGACTATGAAAAATTAAAGAACTTACCAGATCAAAGACCACCAACTTCTGGTAAATATGAATACATATAATTATTTGGTATAGTTTGTTTTTTTCAAAAGTTTAGCTATATCATATCCCGCGTCACCACATTACGTTTGAATGAACTGATTTGATATATCTATAATTATTAGGCACGTATTCACCAAAAAAACGAGCAAAAATGAACAGGACCAAACATTTGTTTGACATGCACAAACCAAATCAAATTACATAGGCTCTTTAATCTTCAAATTCTCATACAGGTATCTGTGCATATCCAGTAGAATAATATTTATAAACCTGTTAAGTATAAGTAAATTTTCACAAAGTAATCCATCAACAGGCAATCCTAATCAAGATGTGCTTCCAACTTCCTCCATCTTTTCCAAGAATGAATCCCTGTCTTCTGGTAAGTTTCACGTTTTAAAGAAGCAAAATAAAAAATAAAAAACCAAAAACCAAAAAAAAACATATCTGAAACATTCTTAAAGACCTTTGAGGTACACCTATGGGTATACAATGGTTGATATTTGCATGTGCATGTTATTTATAATAGTAATGTTTTATGTATAAAGTGTAGCTTTATGATCTATTCTTAACTCTAGTCTTAAGGTCTTGGGTTTTGCACCAACTTACTAACCAAAAGCTTATTATTTTTGTAGAGTATGTGTTTTGTATGTTCATTTCCTTAAAATATATATAATATATTTTGCATACACTGGACTTTGTTTTATTTACCTGTTTCTTGAAAAAAAAACATGAAAGAAAGACTTAATTTAATTCAAAAAGCCCGCCAATACCAGTTTATGCAAGTCTACCAACAGATGGCGCTTTTAAAAATCTGTCATGACAATAGAGACGTAAAAATGACATCTGACGACCATCAAATGTGAACATGTGGCGACCCCTGTGACTCGTAAGAATTCATACATACAGTGCTTCACCTTATTAACACAGAGATTAACATCTATCTAGTGTGTTAATCTATGTTCCTGTTTTTCGGGTTTTTGTTCTGTCTTTAAAGCTGCCAAGCACGTTTTGTATTTGATGTTAAATATAAGTTGTTAAAGTGGTTATTCTCTGGCCTTTTCATTTAGTTAAAAGACCCCGATGTAACAATAACAATACACTCGGTGAATAAGATAACGAAACTCTCACCTGCTGCCGAATGTTCATAAACAGCTTGTAACAGTTGGTGATTGGCTGATCGTGCGGATGAACCTCTCCACGAGCTTCGGCTGACGAATCGCCGTTGTCAGCGTTTTGTTGTTGTGCTTGCGCGTTGGCCTGCTCGCGACTTTGCTTCATTTTACGTTTGCGCGGGTGCAATTCGACTGGAGCGGGAGCAGGTGGTGGTGGTGGTGCTGCGTTTTGAGCCGGTGCAGAAGGTTCAGTTTCCGTCGCATTACTTGCCTGTAACATACGGACTGCCCTCAATCTCGACTGGCTGTTGTTGTACAGGGTGGTTCAGTTTTAAGTGGAGTTATCAAACAAAATCTGATGAGTTCCTAATAGCTCAAGAGTTTAATAAATATTTTTTCTACGAATGTTTGCAAAGTGGCTCTTTCCTGCACACTATGCGGGAAAAATTTTTTCCCGCACACTTTTTAAAATGCTGATTATACCAGTTAACCAGTTTTCATAGTTTCCGGACGAATTGAATGACTTTAGTCTTGAAAATTGACTTAGAAGCCGTAAATTCACTTTGAAACGGTGAAAACTGACTTCAGAAGCTTAAAAACTGTCTTTTTAACCAGTTTTTATAGTTTCCGGACAAATTAAATGACTTAAGTCTTGAAAATTGACTTAGAAGCCAGTAAATTCACTTTGAAACAGTGAAAACTGACTTCAGAAGCTTAAAAATTGTCTTTGTAACCAGTTTTCATAGTTTCCGGACGAATTGAATGACTTTAGTCTTGAAAATTGACTTAGAAGCCGTAAATTCACTTTGAAACGGTGAAAACTGACTTCAGAAGCTTAAAAACTGTCTTTTTAACCAGTTTTTATAGTTTCCGGACGAATTCAATGACTTAAGTCTTGAAAATTGACTTAGAAGCCAGTAAATTCACTTTAAAACGGCGAAAACTGACTTCAGAAGCTTAAAAATTGTCTTTGTATCCAGTTTTCATAGTTTCCGGACGAATTGAATGACTTTAGTCTTGAAAATTGCCTAAGAAACCAGTAAATTCACTTTGAAACGGTGAAAACTGACTTCAGAAGCTTCAAAACTGTCTTTGTAACGAGTTTTCATAGTTTCTGGGCGAATTGAATGACTTTAATCTTGAAAATTGACTTAGAAACCAGCAAATTCACTTTAAAACAGTGAAAACTGACTCCAGAAGCTTAAAAATTGTCTTTGTAACCAGTTTTCATAGTTTCCGGAGAAATTGAATGACTTTAGTCTTGAAAATTGACTTAGAAACCAGTAAATTCACTTTGAAACGGTGAAAACTGACTTCAGAAGCTTCAAAACTGTCTTTGTAACCAGTTTTCATACTTTCTGGACGAATTGAATTACTTTAGTCTTGAAAATTGACTTAGAAACCAGCAAATTCACTTTAAAACGGTGAAAACTGACTTCAGAAGCTTAAAAATTGTCTTTTTAACCAGTTTTTATAGTTTCCGCACAAATTGAATGACTTTAGTCTTGAAAATTGCCTAAGAAACCAGTAAATTCACTTTGAAACGGTGAAAACTGACTTCAGAAGCTTCAAAACTGTCTTTGTAACGAGTTTTCATAGTTTCTGGGCGAATTGAATGACTTTAATCTTGAAAATTGACTTAGAAACCAGCAAATTCACTTTAAAACAGTGAAAACTGACTTCAGAAGCTTAAAAATTGTCTTTGTAACCAAGCAGCATGAAAACACATCACACATCATCACATCTCTCTCATTCACACTCCCCCTACTCCCCTGAATGAGGGGCCAATGAAACGGAGTTATTATTTGAAAAGGAAAGAACTTAAGAGGGCCATTAGGATAAAGAAGAGGGAAAAAAGAAGGGAACAAATAGAAGAGTTGACAACCGACAACTCGTGGGACAGAGTGTGGGAACTGATTAACAAGTGGGGGGTTCGCAGGGGGGAATCCGCACTTAGGACTAGGGACGGTAGGGAGATAGGGACAGGTGAAGAGTGGGATAGGGAGATGATTGAGAAATACCACCCGGATCTGACTGTGGATGAGAAGGACGAATGGGAAATGTACCAACGTACGAGAAGAAAGGGGAGGGCCAACGTCAACTTCGACGTTGACCTCAGGGTGGAAGAACTGGAAGGGGTGATTGCCGGTCTGAAAAAGAAAAAAGCGTGTGGGGACGATAGGATCCCCAACGAGTGCGTGAAGCATGTCTGGGGAGAGGGAATGACGAGAGTGTATGGGGCGTGTTTAGCAAGGGGAGTTTTTCCGCGGGTGTGGAAGGAGGCTAGAGTCAGGTGGCTGCCAAAAAAGAGCGGAGGGCACAGGCCAATCAGCCTGCTACCGACGCTCGGCAAGTTGCTTGACCGGCTGGTCAACGCCAGGCTAGTCAATTGGTATGAAAGGGTGGGCTGTCTCAATGAGAGGCAGTTCGGTTTCCGGAGGTCTAGGGACACTTTAATGGCAATAGAGAAGATGAGAGAGAAATTGAGGGAATACAAGGAGGCAAACTGGCACGTACTGGTGGTCACGCTGGACCTGAAGAACGCCTTCAACATGGCGTGGCCGCCGTACGTCGACCAGAGGATGGAAGAGGATGGAGTGCCGGGGCTCCTCAGGGAGATAGCCTGGCACTTCTTGAATGACAGGGTAGTTAAGAGTGGGGACGTGAGTGAAAGGGTGAACAAGGACTGCCCGCAGGGATCCAGCCTGGGGCCGTCCCTGTGGCTGGAGATGTTTGATTCAGAAGATGACAGGGGAGCAGTCTACGGACAAGCATTCGCGGACGATCAGGTGGTACTGGTCGCCGGGGTGTCTGTCAAGGAGATAGAGAAGAGGTGGGAGAGAGTGTGGGAAAGGTGTAGATGGTGGGAGAAAAAGGGAAGGATGAAATATAACGAGTGTAAGACGAGAGCGATGTTTATTGAAAACTACGGCCGAATAAGACTTCCGGTAGTTAGATTGGGAGACGAGAGAGTGGAATGTAGTGAATGGATTGATCTACTAGGGATCAGGGTTGATAGGAAAGGCATGTTCATTGAGCATGCCAAGTACGTAAGGGAGAGAATGGCAGAGGTCGCCAGCAAGCTGACGGCGCTCTGCAGGAACAAGGGTAGAATGGACAAGGAGAAAGTGAGGGCAATCGCGGAACGAGTGGCGGCACCAGCGGTGCTCTATGGTAGTCAGATCTGGGGGGTTAGAGCGAATGACAGTAGGGTGAAGAGGCATTTGGGGGCGGCGGAGAGGAAGTTTCTGCTGGCTTCCGTCCGATGTTACAGGACGGTGGCTACGGAAACCCTCAGGGTCGTCAATGGCACGCCACCGTGGTGCTTGGCGGCCGCCGCCGCCNCNTGGNGCGGCACGCCNNNNCGTACTANCGNNGGACTTTTANGCCACCACACACNTTNTCCTNANGCNNNNCNCGACTNNCAACNTCAAAGAGANGNAANNGTGAGCTTCCCGGCATNNAAGTGACGGCTATATNNTAGCGCTATCATCAGAAAATNTTAGGANAAATCANCNGACTGNAGACNAGGTCTANCTNATNNCCAAANTCTGTCNGCGGATNCNNCTNAGGTGGATGGGCATCAGCTGNATACCNCCATNANNNTCTATANNTGNGTATNGNGACTANGNNGCTAACCCCGTTNGCNCCCAGTNTGCNGTGGACTTTACNACGNCTGTNGCTNATTTTCCACNAANNCCTATGNTATNGACGGNTNATNANNGNCGGGCANCNTTGAGNTTNGNACGAAANTTCTCCAATGCCTANANGNTNAAAGAAAGCGGGCANGNNNNTGCNCTNTANGCTTCGTANAGCCNGNGNATTGGNGATTNGTGNANGTAAAACGGTAGACCTGGCAACATTGCTTTGTACTGTTGTAAAGATCATTTTATTTATTGTAAGAAGTATATGACCTGCTCAAGAGTACAAAGTGCATTTAAAACACGGAAAGATTGAAAGAAAAAGTTCACAAAACAAAAAAAAATAATATGCTCAAATATCAATATTATTCAGGTTAAACTATGGTTATACTGGGTTATGACGTTATAATAATAAAATAATTTCTTTCTTTACTCTATGTCAATGTCAATATTGTTAATAAATCCATGTCTGTTTCATGTATTGCCTCTCTTGCACTTCACACCTGATTAAAAGCGACATTGCCAAAAGTAAAAAACTGCACACGTATCTTTTCTTAATTAATTACAAAAAAATGTGTTAAATCACTTGATAAAATTTTTATTGATTTCGAGATGTTTCTTCATTAGCTTTAAGAAAAAACTAAACTTTTAATAAAGTTTGATTACAGTAAGCGCATGATCAAAAGGGGTTCTGTGACATTCTTTAGATCGAAAACGTGACTATTTTGGCGTAATGGTCATTAGAACTTGCTGTGGACTTGTCTCTAAGTAAGGCTCACGGTTTGATGAAACACGCCCCATTTGCCTTTGGCAAGTGTTAAGATCCTCAGTGATTGGGTTCAAAATTACCAGAACTTTTTATTTCGTCGTTAAAATTAATTTTTTTTTTTTATTATTTATCTGATGTATGGGTCCTTTTTTAAGGCTTTACTACTCTTGGTAAAATCTTCTAGCATTCATAGTTCTTCCGTCATAAATGTTTTTTGTGTCTCCCTGCTATTTATCTTTTTACACATTTTTATTGCAAATAACGTAGCCAACAGTTAATTTGATAACTATACAAAGCTTTGACGTTGGTAAAAAAAAATAATTTTCTATTGAAACTACCAGCCAGGTCTCAAAAGCAGAAGATTCTCAAAAAAAATAGAAATTACAACAATGTTCGATATGCCCACCATATATTCGGATGTATAGCTTGGATCCTTCGAATGAAATTGAATGAACCTTCCTCAGCATTTTACTGCATCATCCCGAATTACGTTCGCCTCGTTCGGCACCCTACGTATTAACTCTTCCTTGGACTCCACAGGAGTAGCGCAGACTTAAAAAAATCTAATGGTGTTAAGTCGGGGGACCTAGGGGGCCATTCGACAGGAACATCTCTCCCTCTCCTTCCGATCCAATTGTGTAGGAAAGTGATTTGTTTAAATGTGTTTAAAGTTTACATTTCTATTAAAGTGTGGAGGAGCACCATCCGTGCATGAACCACATCTGAGCACGCACATTGAGAGGGACATCCCCCATTACAACAGGCAAAGTATTTACTAAGAATTCAAGATAAATAACCACACATTTATGCGGAATTTCAGCTGAAAGTGGTTAATACGGCCTCACATTAGTAAATCCAGCTTAAAATCTGGGTCACATGCCCGCGCATCTTCAATAAAGTGGCAGAACCGAAGTCTTCTGTCAAAATCGGGGTGTGTAGAAGCTCTCTGAACAGACGTTGCATGTTATGGATGAAGGAGCTGCCGTCTTGTGATGCAATTAACTGTAACTTTTTGGTACGTCAAATTCCAGAGCTAAACGGCGACTACTAATACAACTATAAAAAAATGACCTCTTGCAGAAACTCATAAAATGTTTAATTTGGCACAAAACTGAAATCTATTGGCAAAGAACAATTAACAACTATTTTTACAGATAGTAGTTTTTGTGTCATGTAAAAAACCAAAATCAGTTAATACTCACCCTAACATCAGTGCACTAATTAAAATTGGGTCAACTAAAACTTCAAGTATTGTAGATCCGATTTTTCATTTTTTTATTAAAAAATTATACAAATTGCAAGATGAGAACGATTAACAAATAGAGGAAATGCCAGATATAGCCAATTAATATGCAAATTCTCAGATTTGTTTGATAGAGCACTTTTATCGACCACGCCTTGCATAAACTTCCTGTTTCATTACTTAGCAGCTGTCTCTTGGCGTATTGATTAGTTGATCATGCAGCAATACGACATACCGAGTAAGGTTAAGCCTCCTGACCCTTTTTAGGGCTTAAGCCATGTCTGTTACCCACATATCTTAGCAAAAACCCACTCCCAAGGGAACCCACCAACCTCCACGTCTCCTAAAAATTCGCAGCAATACGACATACCGCGAGGAGGTGACGCCCTCCTGACCCTTATTAGGGCTGAAGCCAGTCCTTTACCCACCATCACACGAAACCACTCTCAAACGAACCCATTATCCTCCACGTCTCTAAAACCACCGGGGAAAGCGAAGACCCTTGTTTTTTTTTTTTTTTTTAATTAATTTTTTTGCCACTTCGGTTTTTTTTTCTTTTTTTTTTGATCACTTTATTTTTTGCCACTTCCGGTTTTTCTTTTTGCCACTTATTATTTTTTTTGTCCTCTTTTTTGTAGTTTTGAATTTACATCTAAGTTATGTTTATATTATTCCTAAAAACCTATCCTAACCTATGTACATGTAGATACAGAACACAAGCTTCTTTTTTTTTACATTATATGTCTTAAACTAGTCTATGCCTAACCTAGCCTATATGTACATCCTATGTTTACTATTTACAACCGTGCCACCTTCACCGGTTTCTTCCACTTCTTCCTCCTCCATTAGGGCCGATTCTCCCCACTCATTCACCGTATTAACATCCTCTCCTTTGTTTTCCCATTCACTCTTAGTTTCAAATTTCCGCAAATTACCCCTCTCTGCCCCATTAGTTCTCTTATTTCCCTTCTTCCCTCTGCCTCACACTCCTCTCTTACATGCTGCGAGTCCTCCTCGCTAACAAGTCCACCGCCGCCAGACAGTCCGTGTGGATTCTGTAGCCCCCCCTACCCATTTTCCCAATAACTCTCACCGCTTCCTCTATTCCCAACAATTCCGCACTTAGACTATCCCGGTCTCTATTTTCCCAGAAACTGTTGTTTCAGACGACCTTGACCCCCTCCGTAGCGATCTCCTCCATCTCCGTCCAGATCTCCCATCCAGGGTATGGCCTGTCCTCCTCCGTCGCCCTGTCTCTCATCCTTACTCTCACCGATTCATCCCTGAATTTGGCGGCGGCGGCGGCCGCCAAGTAACACGGTGGCGTGCCATTGACGACCCTGAGGGCCACCGTCCTGTAACATCGGACGGAAGCCAGCAGAAACTTCCTCTCCGCCGCCCCCAAATGCCTCTTCACCCTACTGTCATTCGCTCTAACCCCCCAGATCTGACTACCGTAGAGCACCGCTGGTGCCGCCACTCGTTCCGCGATTGCCCTCACTTTCTCCTTATCCATTCTACCCTTGTTTCTGCAGAGCCCCGTCAGCTTGCTAGCGACCTCTGCCATTCTCTCCCTTACATACTTGGCATGCTCAATGAACATGCCTTTCCTGTCAACCCTGATCCCTAGTAGATCAATCTATTCACTACATTCCACTCTCTCGTCTCCCAATCTAACTAACGGAGGTCTTATTCGGCCGTAGTTTTCAATGAACATCACTCTCGTCTTACACTCGTTATATTTCATCCTTCCCTTATTCTCCCACCATCTACACCTCTCCCACCTCTTCTCTATCTCCTTGACAGACACCCCGGCGACCGGTACCACTGATCGTCCGCAAATGCCTGTCCGTAGACTGCCACTCATTCATACAAACCAGCCACAGGGACGGCCCCAGGCTGGATCCCTGCGGGCAGCCCCTGTTCACCCTTTCACTCACGTCCCCACTCTTAACTACCCTTTCATTCAAGAAGTGCCAGGCTATCTCCCTGAGGAGCCCCGGCACTCCATCCTCTTCCATCCTCTGGTCAACGTACGGCGGCCACGCCATGTTGAAGGCGTTCTTCAGGTCCAGCGTGACCACCAGTACGTGCTAGTTTGCCTCCTTGTATTCCCTCAATTTCTCTCTCATCTTCTCTATTGCTATTAAAGTATCTCTTACGCAATACAACAGGTCCTGGTCTCCAAAATAGACCACACACTGTAGTCCATCGGATTTAGATCTGGCGAGTAGGGTGGCCCATTCCTTCGACAAAACGAAATCCGGAAAATGGATCCGGCACCAGTCCTGAGTCGCTTTTGCTTTGTGGGCCGGAGCGGATCCCTGTTGGAACGTCCAATCTGCATTGCCAAAGTGCTGCTGAGCCACGGAAGTACGACAGCATCAAGGATGTCACGGCGGTAGACGTCCTTGTTGATTTTGATCCCCTGTTCCACAAAAACGAGGGAGGTCTTGCCGCTGGCGCAAATTCCGGCCCAAACCGGATGTTTGACGATGGCCGAAGCACACCAGCTTCTATAGTTCTGGCTGGTTTAACAGCTTCTCATTTGAGAAGAGGATTTTGTCCAACTGAAGGGAGCGTGGCGACGAATGAGTCGTTTGCATCTTTCAAGCCGTACGCGCTTTTATCGTCGGTGAGGAGCTGAACTTTTTGGAGCTTGTAAGGCTTGAGATGTAGATCCTCTTTGGCGGATTGATTCCCGATTAATACCAGTCTCACCAGCGATTTTTCGCATGGAGACTCGGATTTCGTCTGACTCGTTCTCGGACCAGCTCCCAGTTCTAACGGTGCGCTTTCTGCCACTTCCTGGATGGCGACCAGTATGGCCGAGCTCTTTCAACCGCTTGGATGGTTCGTCGGACGTTAGATTTGTCGATGCCGAGCGTTCGCGCAATATCAATCGGACGCTTTTCCAACTCATGTAACGCCAAATTTTTTTCTCTCTGGTTTGACATCTTAATAAAGTACTGAATAAAATTAAAACAGAAGAACTTGCAAAGGCAAATGGACGTGGTTGTTTCATCAAACCATGGAGCCTTACTTAGAGACAACTCCACAGCAAGTTTCATTAAAATCCATCAAAACGTTCTCCAAATATTTCCGAAAATAGATTTTTTTTCAAGAACTTTGACCATCAATAGCATTGGAACCATACAATTTTTTCTAATGTCACCTTTCGATCTAAAGAATGTCACAGTACCCTTTGATCCAGTAAGGACAGATTGTATAGATTCCGGATTTTTAGTAATTTTGCTTTTTTGTAAATAAATAAAAGCAACCAACCTTTGACATCTAATGTGAAAAAAAACAACAAATCGATTATAATACTATAATAATATCACAGCAATTATTTGGATTATTTAGAACACATCCCACTCGATTCTAATAATAATTAACTCGTTAACATTAAAACATGCCATCATTGATACCAATAGGAACTAAAACCGCCATAAACAGAATCAAATTCCTGAGAACGTGTTTCCAATCATCCGGTACGGCGTACGGTAAAAGCGTTTTGGTAATTTGATGGATTTCGTGCGAAACGCACACGAAAATGTACGTGGTCACTATGAGGTTCAAAACGGGAAATCCGGGCAATAAAACCAGCACCCCGTGCGTATCGGCAGCCAGCCAGATGTGGTACTGTGCCAGGAAGAGTTCCAAGTGAATTTCACCAAACCAAGCGAAAAACGTTGAATACCTGGTGCGCAACATTCCCGAAACGTTCCTCAAGAAGATATAACTCACAATCGGTATAAAAACTACGTAAGAATGGATTTCTGAACATTCCAGTTCGGTTCTGCACAGAAATGTTATGGTGGTGTAAGTACCCAAACCAAGAAAAGCTACAAGGGTGGCAGTGAGGGCTATTCGTTTTTGAAACAAGTTTGAATGGTTGTTGTCGTCAAAAATGTTGGACTTTTGCCCGGCAATCAACAAAACCGAGAAACACATCCCGTAGATTGTTGAGTACCTGTCCAGCTTCCAACGGTACCACCATTCATGAATATCATCATCAGTGGTGACGAATAAAGCCTTCCAGGGCCGGGTGACGAAGATTTTTTCAAAGAAAACCTCCGACAAAAACAACACAGTGATGACGCTAAACAGGACAAGGAATTTGATCAAAAGGTACGTAAATTGCACAATTTTTTCGGAATTTTGGGCGGTAATTTGCGGCGGAAAAGCCAAGAAACAGTAAATCATCAAATACCAGAATGAGAGCAACGGCCCAAAGTAGTAAAACTGATAAGGACGGTTCATGCACAGGCACAAAGTCACGGTCATGAAATTCAACTTGAACAGATTCCGGAAAAACCCCACAATTCCTACATCGCCCCGATTCCAAACCAAACTGAACTGCTCCCAACCGAGCAGAAACAAATACGCTGAAATCAACACTTTCACGTGCATTTTAATCACCAAAATCCTGCTAGCACCAGTCACGTGATACACCAAAATCACCAACTGCATCCAACCTTTGCACTCGTTGAGTTGGTCCCGGTGTAGGATTTTCGTCAGTTTACTGTCTTCGGTGAAAAAGAGCCCGAGAACCATCACGTACCCGATCGGCAACCAAAAACTAAACTCCGAGTAGTATTTGTTTTCTTTCATGAAAAAATTGGTGCGATCGCACACGAAGAAATAGACCATAATCAGGGACATTTTAGTCAACGACCAGAAGAGCTGAAAGTAGTTTTTACCGGGCGAATGCAACACTTCGACGTCGGAATCGGGCACGCGCTGATATTCGCATCCGCGCAGTTTCACCAGGAACCGGTACAGTCCCATACAGCTGGCTGTACATACACTGTAGAAGAGATTTGATACAGAGTGTCCCGTAATGCTACGTAACAAAATTTCGGTCATGTTTCTTTTGGGTTCCAAATAGTGGACTTGTGGCTTCTTCTGTGGAGTTTTTGACGAAATTTTCTCTATATTTTAGCATTGATCAGCTGTTTTTGCCCTTAAGAGGTTTTTTTCAAATAATTCCATTTAGGCCCGGTTGTAAAAACTAAGATTAAACTGAGTTCCGTATGAAAACCAAGTTTATCCTAAAAACAGTGTTGCAAAACAGCGGTTTACATCTTAAACCTGGTTTTGACCTACGGTTTCAGTAAACCGTCGTTTTTCTTGGATTAGACCTGGCTTAAGTCGTACAGAGGTATTAAATTACGTTTCCTGTTTACTTTCTGAAATGGATCTAGAAAATGAACTTACAGATGATGAAGATTTTCTAGAACTAGTTAATATCTTGCAAGAAGGACCAAGAAGGCGTCGCGTTTTCAGAATAAGGCAAAATCATTTCTTACAATGGAATGAGCAACAGTTTTTAAAGAGATTTCGTACCCAAAATTTCCTGAATTTTGTTATCTATGTCATCAATTTTGGTTTTCTTTTCAGGCCCCAGTTGCATAGTTATAAATTTTTTCTTCTGAAAACTTCTTTTTTGTCTTTTTCTTCATGTTTTCATACTTCCTTCTTAGAATTATGGCAGATCGATAAGTTGTGCTGCTTGAATTAAATAAAGTTTCGATTTCAGCCCAGCAAACCATTCTTTTTATTATTGGCCCCACTGTCTGTTTTTTTATTTTCTAATAGACTAGCAAACTTTTGCACCAAGGACAGAAGAAGTGCTTCTTCTGTGGATGAGAAATTAGATGTTCTTTTATTCTCTCCCATCTCCAACGGTCAAACGGAGCAGATTATAATAAACCATTAAACAAAACAAATATTTAAATAAATGAACCGTTGAGTACAGCGCCAAAAACAAGACAAGACAAGACAACTGTTGAGTTCAGTTGTCACGAATGTCACGTCACTTGTCTCAAATCGGATTTAACCTAATTTATTCTTCTCTTAAATGTTATTTTCCTCTCGATCATTGGTGCCAACATAAATAAAACCTGGTTTCACTGAACGTCCGCTTAAACCGTATGTTTACAACCGGCCCTTAGACTGAGTGTAGCTCCATTAATTAAGGAGCCACAAAAAAGTGTAGAGAACGAAAGTTGTAGCGAATTTCATCCTCTACAAGATTGTATTAATATTGTCACGTTTAGGAGTAGCTCAGAAGAAGGAAACCACAGGTGTATCGGTAATCCACTTTTATTCAAGATGATTGATACTGTTACGGTTTGGGCCTACTATGCTCGATACTCCATGAAACCGATGCGCCGCAATATCTGGCCGGGCGCGTGTTAAAGTAGGCCACAGTTAGGAAGCGACACCTGGAAGCATCTTTGATATTCGAGGCAAATCGCGAAGCGTTTTGCGGTCATTCTAGAACGTGGTTTGCGAATATAAAAGAAGCGGTGTCGACGACGGCGTAGTAGGGTAGTAGTGAATTTGGGAACGCGGTAAAGTTTAAATAGCGGAGTAATTGTGGAATTGTAGTAGTGTTTTTAGTAGCTGTGTTAATTATTGTACGGAGTGTTTTGAAGTGTAAATAAATTTATTAATTGTTGAGTTAAATTGACTTTGTGTGAACCCACGGGAAAACCGTAACAATACAATGGTCTTACTCCCAGATTGCCAAGATTGTAAGGATCATGATGTACAATATATCAGCGGGAGTGGTTACTGAGGTTCGCGGAGGGCACGCGCTTACCGGGGGTGAATAGAACCCTAGACTAGTGTCCCAGGGCATTCACCACGCCGAATAAGACGCTATGGTACCGCTAAAGGGAGATAAGCCGGTACGGCAACTAATGCTGCTCGCCCGTGCTATTTCCTTTAACAACCTGACTCCTGGGTGTTTGCACTTGGTTACTACCTGCTCCACTAAAAGCTACACAGATGGTGAACCCAGACTATCCCAGAGATCATTTCATTCCCTCTGGGGAAGACCCCAGAGTTCAGTGGTTAGTACGTGCTTTGAAGCTATATTTATAACCACATCATGACCCCAATGGGCTTATCCCACACATCATAAATTTTTGTTTTAATGACTGGAATCGAAAAAGGAAGAAATTGCCACACAGGATCACTAATAATATTTACATTTACTGGCAATATATTAAGTTGCTGCAGTTAAAAATATTGCCAATAGTCCGTTTTTGGACTTGAATCAAAAATTTGCAATTTTCTTGTAGATTTTACGTTTGCTGAGTGTTCTTCATTAGCATATATTGTTTTTACTCTTGCAAAGTTGGCAACATAGCAATTTGTTATAAAAAAATCGCAAAATGTGCATGTTTTTAGTTGAATTTACGATAGTTTTTGATATTCTAGCCAAGCCCATTAGGGTCGGGCAATTTTTTTCTATTTACTATGGATTTTCCTCCGCTTTTTTGTCCAGGCCCGATCAAAAAATAAAATTGTCTAGTTGACTTAAAAAAATCTCGAAAAAACGATTACAATGGGGACAAATTCAACTAAAGTAGACTAATTTTAGATTATGGGTTAGGCAACCCAACCGAATATCCTGGGTTAGTTTCTTTTAAGGTCTTCTGACCTTCCTAGAAACTCACATTGTCCAAAACACCGAAAATTTCTTCTTTTCGCTAAAATATAGGGTACATTTTTGATAAAAACTTAATAAATGCCATTTTCCAATTTTCCATCTTCCAAAATCAAGTTATACAAAAAAAAAACAGTTTGGTGCATCCAGTCACTTTTTGGCCTTTTGGCCTAAGGGCAAAAGCAAATTATTACAATCTTGTAGAGGATGAAATTCCCTACAACTTTCATTCTCTACACTTTTTTGTAGCTCCTTAAATAACGGAGTTACGTTCAGTCAAAATAGAGTTAATAAAAAAAAAACAGTTTGGTGCATCCAGTCACTTTTTAACCTTGCAACTCCTTAAGGAGGCCCTTAAGGGCAAAAACAAATTATTACAATCTTGTAGAGGATGAAATTCCCTACAACTTTCATTCTCTACACTTTTTTGTAGCTCCTTGAATAACGGAGCTACGCTCAATCAAAATGGAGTTATTTAAAAAAAACAGTTTGGTGCATCCAGTCACTTTTTAACCTTGCAACTCCTTAAGGATGCCCTTAAGGGCAAAAACAAATTATTACAATCTTGTAGAGGATGAAATTCCCTACAACTTTCATTCTCTACACTTTTTTGTAGCTCCTTAAATAACGGAGTCACGTTCAGTCAAAATAGAGTTAATAAAAAAAAAAACAGTTTGGTGCATCCAGTCACTTTTTGGCCTTTTGGCCTAAGGGCAAAAGCAAATTATTACAATCTTGTAGAGGATGAAATTCCCTACAACTTTCATTCTCTACACTTTTTTGTAGCTCCTTAAATAACGGAGTTACGTTCAGTCAAAATAGAGTTAATAAAAAAAAAAAGTTTGGTGCATCCAGTCACTTTTTAACCTTGCAACTCCTTAAGGAGGCCCTTAAGGGCAAAAACAAATTATTACAATCTTGTAGAGGATGAAATTCCCTACAACTTTCATTCTCTACACTTTTTTGTAGCTCCTTAAATAACGGAGCTACGCTCAATCAAAATGGAGTTATTAAAAAAAACAGTTTGGTGCATCCAGTCACTTTTTAACCTTGCAACTCCTTAAGGAGGCCCTTAAGGGCAAAAACAAATTATTACAATCTTGTAGAGGATGAAATTCCCTACAACTTTCATTCTCTACACTTTTTTGTAGCTCCTTAAATAACGGAGTTACGTTCAGTCAAAATAGAGTTAATAAAAAAAAAAAAAGTTTGGTGCATCCAGTCACTTTTTGGCCTTTTGGCCTAAGGGCAAAAGCAAATTATTACAATCTTGTAGAGGATGAAATTCCCTACAACTTTCATTCTCTACACTTTTTTGTAGCTCCTTAAATAACGGAGTTACGTTCAGTCAAAATAGAGTTAATAAAAAAAAAAAACAGTTTGGTGCATCCAGTCACTTTTTAACCTTGCAACTCCTTAAGGAGGCCCTTAAGGGCAAAAACAAATTATTACAATCTTGTAGAGGATGAAATTCCCTACAACTTTCATTCTCTACACTTTTTTGTAGCTCCTTGAATAACGGAGTTACGTTCAGTCAAAATAGAGTTAATAAAAAAAAAAAAAACAGTTTGGTGCATCCAGTCACTTTTTAACCTTGCAACTCCTTAAGGAGGCCCTTAAGGGCAAAAACAAATTATTACAATCTTGTAGAGGATGAAATTCCCTACAACTTTCATTCTCTACACTTTTTTGTAGCTCCTTAAATAACGGAGTTACGTTCAGTCAAAATAGAGTTAATAAAAAAAAAAAAACAGTTTGGTGCATCCAGTCACTTTTTGGCCTTTTTAAGGCCTAAGGGCAAAAGCAAATTATTACAATCTTGTAGAGGATGAAATTCCCTACAACTTTCATTCTCTACACTTTTTTGTAGCTCCTTAAATAACGGAGTTACGTTCAGTCAAAATAGAGTTAATAAAAAAAAAAAACAGTTTGGTGCATCCAGTCACTTTTTAACCTTGCAACTCCTTAAGGAGGCCCTTAAGGGCAAAAACAAATTATTACAATCTTGTAGAGGATGAAATTCCCTACAACTTTCATTCTCTACACTTTTTTGTAGCTCCTTAAATAACGGAGTTACGTTCAGTCAAAATAGAGTTAATAAAAAAAAAACAGTTTGGTGCATCCAGTCACTTTTTAACCTTGCAACTCCTTAAGGAGGCCCTTAAGGGCAAAAACAAATTATTACAATCTTGTAGAGGATGAAATTCCCTACAACTTTCATTCTCTACACTTTTTTGTAGCTCCTTAAATAACGGAGCTACGCTCAGTCAAAATAGAGTTAATAAAAAAAAATACAGTTTGGTGCATCCAGTCACTTTTTAACCTTGCAACTCCTTAAGGAGGCCCTTAAGGGCAAAAACAAATTATTACAATCTTGTAGAGGATGAAATTCCCTACAACTTTCATTCTCTACACTTTTTTGTAGCTCCTTAAATAACGGAGTTACGTTCAGTCAAAATAGAGTTAATAAAAAAAAACAGTTTGGTGCATCCAGTCACATTTTGGCTAAAATATAGGACAAATTTCGTCAAAAACTCAAAAAGTGCAATTTTCCTGAGCTTATTCCAATTTTCGGAAAGCTCCCAATAGCCGCTTCCCACTATTTAGCACCCAAGAAAATAAAAAAAAAAACACTTTTAGTCCATTGGACCAAACACGACCCAAACTTTGTTACATAGTGTAATAATTAGTGCAGTATATAACTCACCAAACCGCCAAAATGACAAAAGTGACTATCTGCAAGGTGGTGTAATTCTCCATTGAACTGCAACAAGTCCCATCATTGAAATTCATATCCTCATTACAAAACATGTTCAATAAAATCTGGGTGCAGTGTCGTAAAGGTCTTTCAGCCAAATGGATCCCATCAGGGCTTTCCAAGACCATTCCCTGTCCAATCAGGCGCAAACTCCACCATAAATTCGCTTTGGAATGCGTTAAAACCTACAGTTGCAACACTGTTACAGTTTAAGTTAAAAAAATCCAAGATTAAACCTAACCTCAATCGCCGCATTGTTATACAAATCCAACAAGTTATTTTCGACACTTGTTTTGTCTTCATTGACCGGGGGTTGTATGACCCACAAGGTTTTACTCTTGCGTTCGTACAAACGGTCAATCGAATGCACCAAATTGGTGATGTTGCGCTTGTATTGGTCCAAAAAGGGCTGAGAGCCATTCGAGGTGGTGATTGGACCGAGGGCTGAGCCTACCACTATCACAGAAGGAGGATCTTCAGATGTTTCCAAGTTCCTTCCAGATTTTAAAAAAAGACAGTTATCAATAAAGATTTCATATAAAATCGTTTTAATCTTTAATGATATGATAAAAGAATTAATTTTAAGGATGTATTTCATGAAAATTAATTTTTTTTTTTTTTTTTGTTTTTTTTTTTCGGTTTATTCAGTTAATCATTTCTAAAACTGTGAAATAAAGACGTTATTGTTGAATTGACTGCACTCAATAAAACCATTATTGTCACAATGGAAGCTTTAGAGAAGACTAACCAGACCTATATGCAGAAGATTGAAGAGCTGAGGGTTAAACTGTTGAGAGTGCAAGCTGATTATAATGACAATCTCTCATCAAAAGAAAGAGAAATAACAAAATTGATAGAAATCTCTGAGTGTAAGTCGACATCAATTGAGGTTTTGGAGAGTGAAAATATAATGTGCTGTAGTAAAATAGAAAGATTGCAAGTGACAAAGATACAATCTTTGAAGCTGACAGAGCCCATGATGACAGCCCAAAATAGTGTAAATAATCCTCCCTCTAAATCAAAAAAAGAGGCTAAAGAAAATAAAAGAAAAATGCTGATTGTTTGTGACGCGGCCGGACGGGGCTTAAACAGACTCTTGCAGGAAAAACTTGATAGTGACTATTATGTACAGTGCATAATTAAACCTGGTGCATCATATGTAGAGGTGATTGGCGGAGTGGAGCTTCTTGTTAAGGACTTTACGAAGAGAGACCTTGTGATTGTACTGGCTGGAACAGGAGAATTTCAACAGGGGAAAATTCCAAAGGTTAGGGCTATTTGGGATAGAATAAGATATTGTACACATACAAATCTTATATTTTTATGCCCCCCTGGTGTCGGCCGATTTGCTGGAAAAATGTATAGTTTCTTTCAAAGATTTGAATCTTTCATTGACAGGGTAAACACTGCAGGGTTCAGAGGATATATATCCAGTGATATATATCATGATAAATATCATGATATATATCTTGATATTTACAGCTTGATATATATCCGATATATTCAATGTTTATATTAATTGAATAAAAACCGGTTTCAGTTATTCAAAGCATCAAAAAATTATTCGACAAGGCCCTGTATAGTACATTAAGTATCAAGAATATTAAGTAAGCTTTACTGAACGATGACAAAGTTTGGTTTTCTAATTTGTCTGAGATTAGTAAAGCTGTTACTGTTCAAGATGCACGGAAAAGGTACATTTTCTCGACAATGAAAACTATGAAAACTGGTTACAAAGACAATTTTTAATGTTCTCAAGTCAATTTTCACCGTTTCTAAGTAAATTTACTGGTTTCTAGGTCAATTTTTAAAACTAAAGTCTTGTAATTTGTCTGGAAACTATGAAAATTGGCTACAAAGATCAAGAAGTCAATTTTTAATACTAAAGTTTTTCAACTTAACTGGAAACTATGATAACTGACTACAAAGACAGTTTTTAAGTCTCTCAAGTCACTTTTCACAGTTTTCAAGTCAATTTTCAATACTAAAGTTTTTTAATTTGTCTGAAAACTGGTTACAAAGGCAGTTTTTAAGGCTCTCAAGTTAATTTTCACCGTTTCTAAATAAATTTACTGGTTTCTAAGTCAATTTTGAAAACTAAAGTCTTGTAAGTTGTCTGGGAACTATGAAAATTGGCTGCAAAGATCAAGAAGTCAATTTTCAATACTAAAGTTTTTCAACTTAACTGGAAACTATGATAACTGACTACAAAGACAGTTTTTAAGTCTCTCAAGTCACTTTTCACTGTTTTCAAGTCAATTTTCAATACTAAAGTCTTTAGTTTGTCTGAAAACTGGTTACAAAGGCAGTTTTTAAGGCTCTCAAGTTAATTTTCACCGTTTCTAAATAAATTTACTGGTTTCTAAGTCAATTTTGAAAACTAAAGTCTTGTAAGTTGTCTGGGAACTATGAAAATTGGCTGCAAAGATCAAGAAGTCAATTTTCAATACTAAAGTTTTTCAACTTAACTGGAAACTATGATAACTGACTACAAAGACAGTTTTTAAGTCTCTCAAGTCATTTTTCACAGTTTTCAAGTCAATTTTCAATACTAAAGTCTTTAGTTTGTCTGAAAACTGGTTACAAAGGCAGTTTTTAAGGCTCTCAAGTTAATTTTCACCGTTTCTAAATAAATTTACTGGTTTCTAAGTCAATTTTGAAAACTAAAGTCTTGTAAGTTGTCTGGGAACTATGAAAATTGGCTGCAAAGATCAAGAAGTCAATTTTCAATACTAAAGTTTTTCAACTTAACTGGAAACTATGATAACTGACTACAAAGACAGTTTTTAAGTCTCTCAAGTCACTTTTCACTGTTTTCAAGTCAATTTTCAATACTAAAGTCTTTAGTTTGTCTGAAAACTGGTTACAAAGGCAGTTTTTAAGGCTCTCAAGTTAATTTTCACCGTTTCTAAATAAATTTACTGGTTTCTAAGTCAATTTTGAAAACTAAAGTCTTGTAAGTTGTCTGGGAACTATGAAAATTGGCTGCAAAGATCAAGAAGTCAATTTTCAATACTAAAGTTTTTCAACTTAACTGAAAACTATGACGACTGACTGCAAAGACAGTTTTTAAGCTTCTCAAGTCACTTTTCACAGTTTTCAAGTCAATTTTCAATACTAAAGTCTTTAGTTTGTCTGAAAACTGGTTACAAAGGCAGTTTTTAAGGCTCTCAAGTCACTTTTCACAGTTTTCAAGTCAATTTTCAATACTAAAGTCTTTAGTTTGTCTGAAAACTGGTTACAAAGGCAGTTTTTAAGGCTCTCAAGTTAATTTTCACCGTTTCTAAATAAATTTACTGGTTTCTAAGTCAATTTTGAAAACTAAAGTCTTGTAAGTTGTCTGGGAACTATGAAAATTGGCTGCAAAGATCAAGAAGTCAATTTTCAATACTAAAGTTTTTCAACTTAACTGAAAACTATGACGACTGACTGCAAAGACAGTTTTTAAGCTTCTCAAGTCACTTTTAACAGTTTTCAAGTCAATTTTCAATACTAAAGTTTTTTAATTTGTCTGAAAACTGGTTACAAAGGCAGTTTTTAAGGCTCTCAAGTCAATTTTCACCGTTTCTAAGTAAATTTACTGGTTTCTAGGTCAATTTTTAGAAATAATATGAGTTATTATAAAAGGATTTGTGTTAAAACAAAATATAGCTTAAGTAAGCATAAAACAAAACAATTTTTTTAGTTTTTTATATTTTTTTATAGCTAAGTATATAAAGATTGAAAATGATATATATCGAATATATATCTGATATATATCCGATATATACCATGTGATATGATATTTATATAAATATCATGATATTTTCAAACCCTAGTAAACAGAGTGTCTGATGGGCAAGTATTGCTTCTTAGAAATGCTCGCGACGCAAGAGGGAATCTTTGGAGGAGGCGTACAGTGGGTCTAGTGGTGGCAAGTTTAGATTTGATAAAACATAAGGTAACGGGGAATCTGATTTTTGTTCCTACGGTGGACGGAAGTGAATTATTTAGAAATGCTAGTGAGCATGAAAACTCTGACATTACTGAGACTATTGAAGAGTCTGTTCGGATAGATATGCTACCGGAGGAGCGCAACTCGGATTTTTTGTCCCCAAGAGTAACAATGACTGTATTTCCTTAGTTTTGATAAACCTGCAGTCATGTAGAAATAAGCTGAACGAATTGAGTATATTGTTAGATAGTTTTAATTTACCGACGATACTGTGCATGTGTGAGCACTGGTTGAAACCGCATGAAAAGCTTGTCTTAGCCAATTATATGGTTTTAGATATTTTTTGCCGCTCAGAAGGGTACGGCGGCGTAAGTATTTTGATTCGTGAAGACTTTTATTCGGAGAATTTATTTAAATCAATTAATATTTTTGACAATCTCAAGGTAGAGCGCTCATTTGAACTGTGTGCTGTGTATTGTTCTAGAATAAGACTGTACGTTGTTTGTGTTTATCGTGCACCATCTGGTGATGTGACCAACTTTCTGATAAAATTGGAATCAGCTATTTCTGCTCTCCCTCCGAAGTCAAACATTATTGTTTGCGGCAATTTTAATGTGGATTTCCTCTCTGCTTTGGATCCTAATAGTAATGTGTTACACAATTTGCATGCACGTTGAGAAGCCTACACGAGTTACATCTCATTGTTCAACACTGATAGATTATGTTATCTCCAATTTTGATAGGGAGAGTGTCAATTCTTGTGTATCAAACAGTGCAATCTCTGACCATGAGATAGTGCACTGCGGTTTTTTAATTGATAAAAAAAAAGACTAAAATAGTGAAGCGCCGTGGCAGAATGTTTACTAAAAAAAGTTATGATAGGTTTTCGCGGCTGGCGGTTTTAAGGGATTGGAGTGCTGTGTGGGGCTCTGAAAGTCCTTTGGAGGGTTATCATGCTTTGTTGACAGATATTTTTAATACTTGTTTCCCTATCAAATCTATAAAGCCAAAATCACGAAAATCTTGGATTACTAAGGGCATAAAGGTATCAGCCAGGAACTTGAGGTCGCTCCACTACATTAGAAAATTTAATATGCAGAACCCAAACTTTATTACATATTTTAATTTATATAGGACCACATACCGTAGACTAATAAAAACCGCGAAACAACTTTATTACAACAATAGAATTGATTCTTCTTCTGACAAACAAAGAGAAGCCTGGCGTATTGTGAATGAACTAATGGGGAAAAAGAGTAGCAGTACAGTAACGGATTTTAAACACAATGCAGATGACTTGAATGATTTTTATTGCAACGTGGCCCAACACTTATCGGGACAGATTAAAAATGATGTAAATTTCGAAGAGTTTTTGAGAGGTGGATATGTGCCTGATACATTCTTCTTTGCGCCCACTAATGAACATGAAATAAGAAAAATTATTTTAGAATTGGACAGCAAAAAGGCTCCAGGCTGGGATGGAATTTCAGCCACAATATTTAAAAAACTTCCAGATAATGCTATTAGAACTCTTTTGTTTAAAAAGGTTCCTTCTTTTCCACTGAACCGTGTTGCGGTGGTTTGAGTCGTACTTGAATGATAGGCGACAAAAAGTTAAGTTGAATAATAGTATGTCTGATTCTTTACCGGTTGAGTATGGGGTGCCACAGGGGACGGTTTTGGGACCGTTGTTGTTTTTATTGTATACAGGGTGGTCCAGTTTTAAATGTCAATAATTTACCAATCCATAGCCAATTAAAAAATAAGTTGACATTCATTATGTCATTTTCCTGAAAAGTGCTTCCTAAGGAAAATACAGTCCTTCAAATTTCTGTTTAAAAAATTGTTTTTTTTGTCATAATTGTCAGACCGTCGGAGCAATATTGATCAAATTTGGAACAAGCACTTTATTCTCGACTTTATTACACGTTATTACGGTCAAAGAACCAAAACTAACCCAACCCAACTTAAAAATGGTCTTGGAAACGGAAAATTCACTTAAGAAGTTTAAAAAATATTATTGTAGCCAGTTTTCATAGTTTCCAGACAAACTAAAAGACTTTAGTTTTGAAAATTGAATTAGAAAAGATAAAAATTTCAGAAGCTTAAAAATTGTGTTTGTAACCAGTTTTCATGCAAATCGAGAGACTTTAATACTGAAAATTGACTTGTAGACATTAAAACTACTTTTTCAAGAATTTGTTACAACAAATTCATACATTCAAACCTTAAAAATTGACTTGAACCCCAAAATGTAGACTGAAACTAATGAAAAGTGACATCAGAAGCTTAAAATTTGCATTTGGAGTAAGTTTCATTAATTTTAAGACAAATTTCAATATTTTAGTCTTGAAAATAGTCTTAGATGCTGGACATTAACATTAGATTCATGAAAATTGCCTTGAAAACGAACTTTTCGTGCTTTTTAACTTTGCTTTTCATTTTCTTCGAATTCTGGACTATTTTTAGTGCTTCAAAACTGCTTTCAGCTTGGAAAATCGAGTTTCAAGACTATCTTCACCAAGTGATTGACAGCAAACTTAAAAAACAATTTTATCATTCTTCATAGACTTAAAATAGCTATTTCAAGCTTTGTCACTATTAAAATCGACTTCTAGACACCTCAGTGCTAAAAATTCGGGTATTTCTTAATAAACTAGACTATTTTTAGTGTTTTAAAGGCTGTTTTCAGTGCCTCAAATCGAGTTTCAAGACTATCTTTACATAAGTTTTTGACTTATCAGGCCTAAAAGTCAGTTTGTCCACTGACCATAGTTTTGAAAATGTTATTTCAAGCTTCTTCACTATTAAATCGACTTCTAGACAACAGTGCTAAAATATTCGTGTTATTCTTAATAAACTAATAGACTGTTTTAGAGTTTTTAAGGCTGTTTTCAGTGCCTCAAATCGAGTTTCAAGACTATCTTCACCAAGTTATTGACTTATCAGGCCTAAAAGCCAGTTTGTCCACTGACCATAGTTTTGAAAATGTTATTTCAAGCTTCTTCACTATTAAATCGACTTCTAGACACCTCAATGCTAAAAATTCGGGTATTTCTTAATAAACTAGACTGTTTTTAGTGTTTTAAGGCTGTTTTCAGTGCCTCAAATCGAGTTTCAAGACTATCTTCACCAAGTTATTGACTTATCAGGCCTAAAAGTCAGTTTGTCCACTGACCATAGTTTTGAAAATGTTATTTCAAGCTTCTTCACTATTAAATTGACTTCTACACTTATAGGTGCAATAAATTGTAGCATCTCTAAGAAATTCAGATTGTTTTTAGTGCTTTTTAAGACTGAAAAATCGAGTTTAAGACTATTTCCAAAAGTCAAGTTTCTTCAGTAATAAAAGTAAAACATTTTGGTACCAAATGCTACAATAATAGTCTTGAGAACTTATTGTTTGAAAATAAAATAGTTCCGAAAATTTAATTATGACTAAATAAAAAAGTCCCGAAAATTTAATTTACTTCTTGACTTGTATGAAAGTGTGAAGAAAATTATTTGAGTGGTTTGTTTGTACACACAATTAAAGTCTTGAAAATATACTTTTGGACTCTTTTTAGTCCTAGTAAAGTCAGTTCTAGCATTAAAAGTCTAACTTTTATACTATTTTTTTAGTAGTAAAAAATGAGTTTCATGCACAATACAATCTTTGTCTTGATTTCCCGGACTTTTTTTTAGTTCTTGAATGCCGGTTTCAGACACTCAACCAGGATGGCAGTCTGAGAAAGCGAATCATAAGACCATTCCTAGTAGTAAAAAAGTTTTTAGACTATTCAGTACAAATTTGGACTTTCACAAGTCTTGGATGTTCAGTTTTAAACTCTAAAACGATTTTTTAAATTGAAATTTGGAGGACTGTATCTTCCTTAGGAAACGTTTTTCAGAAAAATGACATAATGCAAGTCAACTTATTTTTTGATTGGCTATCAAATGGTGAATTATTGACACTTAAAACTGGACCACCCTGTATAAATGATATTGTGGGCGTGGTTGAGAATTGTGGAGTCGAACTGTTCGCGGATGATACTATGATTTATATATCTGGAACTAACTTAATGCAGATGCAGCAGAAAGTAAATCAAGATTTGGAACATTTGTTTCATTGGTTGTGCAAGAATAACCTGAGCATAAATACAGCAAAAACTAAATTTTGTATATTTGGAAGAAAATGTAAATTGAATAGCTTTAATATTGACGACATAGATCTGAAAATGGATGGTCATAGCATATCTTATGAGCAAAACATCAAGTATTTGGGAGTAATTTTTGATCCATGTCTAACATTCCATGCTCATGCTACGTTAAGGAAATATGCAAAGAAAGTTAATTTTATTTCTAGAGTCGGAAAAAATTTGTCATTGTACACCAAACTATTGCTATATAATAGTATCGCTTCGCCGCATTTGCAGTTCTGTTCCACTCTTCTTTATGGTCTACCCAGTTTTAAGGTGCGGGAGTTCGAGATCGTACAGAACAGAGCGATGAGAACCATCCTTAAGTGTAATAGATATGTCTCAATAAGTACCATGCAGAAAACTTTGAATATGTTGTCCGTACGTCAGATGATAATGTTTGATGTGTATTTGTTTATTTTTAAAATGAAACGGGGGTTACTGCCGGAATACCTGTGTAGAAAAATAACAACCTTTTCTGAGGTCCATAGTTACAGCACAAGAAATTGTGATGATTTTATTATTTTAAGACGTTGTAATACCGATCAAGCCCTAAATTCGCCTTTATATAGAGGACTTCTTAATTATAATCAGCTACCAAAATGTATAAAACAATGTAATACTGTGAGAATGTTTAAAGTCCATTTACGCGAACACATTGTAAATATGTCCGCATTTTGAAAATATTTAGAATTGTATACCTATACTTACTGTTCTGTGTTTTTTGTATATAGCTATTAGCTAAATAAACAAATTTATTATTATTATTAAAAGTTGCCAATATAGTGCCCCTGTACAAGGGTGGAGATGAGGAAAGTCCCTCAAACTATAGACCTGTGGCACTGTTGCCAACGTTAGCGAAAGTGATAGAAAAGCTGGTGAAACAACAACTAATAAACTTTTGTAAGATAAAAAATTATTTAACTCCGGTACAGTT
The DNA here is from genome assembly GCA_018691245.2 of Ips nitidus. Classification (NCBI taxonomy): domain Eukaryota; kingdom Metazoa; phylum Arthropoda; class Insecta; order Coleoptera; family Curculionidae; genus Ips; species Ips nitidus. The sequence goes on along the minus strand of CM042800.1, from coordinate 7,371,394 downwards.
TGGCTTCCAAGAGAGAAAGTCAGCTGGCGACGCTAAGTTGTTGCTGGCTGTCGCGGCGGTGTTTTGTGATTTGGCAAAAGCCTTTGATTGTGTCAATCACAGAATACTACTGCGGAAATTGGAGACTTACGGGTTCCGAGGTACGGGCCTCAACTGGATCCAGTCTTATTTGGACAATAAATAATGAAAATAATGAAAAAAACCTGGCAAACTTTGAGTCTGTTATGAAGTATGGTATAATGTTTTGGGGACGACATTCATTGATACAAAACGTTTTTGTAGCACAAAAACGTGCTGTAAGAATAATTAAGAAAAAAAAGTTCCTGGAAAGCTGTAGGGGTGAGTTTAAGAGTCTGGGTATAATGACAGTACATGCAATTTATGTTTATGAATGTCTCCTATTTTACATTAAGCATAAGGATTGTTTTGACATACAATTCCAAAATAAGTATGAAACCAGACGATTAAAAGTCCTCTATCCAGCTCACAGACTCAAGCTCACAGAAAAGTGTCCACAGTATATGTGCTTAAAATTATTTAATGTACTACCATCACAGTTAAAAAAAATTAAGGTTTTTAAAGTGTTTAAAAAACGGTTAAAACAGTACCTGTTAGAATTGGAGCCATATAGCTTAGAAGACCTATGTAACCAGTTGTAAATGTGTGTCGTGTACAGTTTATTTATGATGTCATTTTCATTTCATGTTTGTAAAACATTACTTGAAAATAAAGATTATTATTATTATTATTATTGTGTAATTTGTAAAATATATGTACCTTTGACAATGCTAAATACTGCGACGCGGTGTACTTGAGCAAATAAAGCATTTATTATTATTATTAATTATTAACTAAGGTTTTATGAAGGAATTAGTACATTTATGATGTTGGTAATTATTAAAAAAGATTTCATATAAAATCGTTTTAATCTTCAATGATACGATAAAAGAATTAATTTTAAGGAAGTATTTCATCAAGGTTTATCATTATCTCAATACCAGGGGACATTTGAAGATATCCTGAGGCAGTTTAAATAATTTAAAGGCATTTCAATGTATTTCAAGACAATTTAAGGCATTTTCGGCAGTTTTAAGGCATTTTGGGGTACAAAAAATGATCGGTGGTCTACCCCACTCAGTCTGCAAGGGACATAACTAGAGTCCGGATTAAAAAGCACTAAAATCGTGAAAAAAAGCGCTTAAAAAGCAAAATTATTTTCTTCAAAAAAGCATAAAAATCTGTAAAATAGCATTAAAAAAGCACAAAATTCTTTCAGAGATGCAACATTTTTTTCAGTTCAACTTCTAGAAATTTTTGGAAGATTTCAAATTAGAAGCATACAGAAGATCTTAGACTGTTTTGAAAACATTCAAAAGTTTTTTTAACTACTTGAGAGCATTTGGAAGGTTTTTGGACTGTTTAAACAGCATATTGAAGGTTCTGTATTGCTTTAGACGCATTTGGAATCTTTTACATGGTTCACAAAATTTTTTGGAAGCCTCTAAACTGCTTTAATATCTTCTGGGAGCTTCTAGACTAGTTGAAAAGCGTTTGGAATCTTTTAGACTATTCTAAATGATTTTGGAAGCTTTCTAGACTGTTTTGAAAGACTTCCGACTGCTTTAGAAGCATTTTGAAGTTTCTGTACTATTTTAAAATGCTTTTAGACTACTTTAGGAACATTGATGGTTCTGGACTGCTTTTTAAGACAAGTGAATTTGAACTTTTGGAGGCTTTTAAACTGCTTTAGAAGCATGTGAAAGCTTTTAGACTGGCTTGAAATTTTTTGAGAGCTTTTTAGACTAGTTGAAGGTTATTTGGAAGCCTTTAGAGTGTTCTAAAAAGCTTCTAGACTGTTTTGGAAGACTTTAGACATATTTTGGAGTTTCTGTAGTGTTTTAAAACCTTTTTAAACTACTTTAGGAGCTTAAAGAGCCTTGAAAATTCTGGACTGCCTTTAAGGCATTTGTAGATGGTTTTAGAAACTTTTGGAAGCTGCTAAACTGCTTTAGAAGCATACGGAAGCTTTTGAGAGCTTCTAGATAAATTGAAAAGCATTTGAAAGTTTCTAGACTGTTTGGAAGGCTTTAGACTGCTTGAGAAGGAATTTTAAAACCTTTTTGGACTACTTTAGGAGCATTTGGACAGTTTAAAGAGCCTTGAAAATTCTGGACTGCCTTTAAGGCATTTGTAGACGGTTTTAGAAACTTTTGGAAGCTGCTAAACTGCTTTAGAAGCATACGGAAGCTTTTGAGAGCTTCTAGATAAATTGAAAAGCATTTGAAAGTTTCTAGACTGTTTGGAAGGCTTTAGACTGCTTGAGAAGTAATTTTAAAACCTTTTTGGACTACTTTAGAAGCATTTGGACAGTTTAAAGAGCCTTGAAAATTCTGGACTGCCTTTAAGGCATTTGTAGACGGTCTTAGAAACTTTTGGAAGCTGCTAAACTGCTTTAGAAGCATACGAAGCTTTTGAGAGCTTCTAGATAAATTGAAAAACATTTGAAAGTTTCTAGACTGTTTGGAAGGCTTTAGACTGCTTGAGAAGTAATTTTAAAACCTTTTTGGACTACTTTAGGAGCATTTGGACAGTTTAAAGAGCCTTGAAAATTCTGGACTGCCTTTAAGGCATTTGTAGACGGTTTTAGAAACTTTTGGAAGCTGCTAAACTGCTTTAGAAGCATACGGAAGCTTTTGAGAGCTTCTAGATAAATTGAAAAGCATTTGAAAGTTTCTAGACTGTTTGGAAGGCTTTAGACTGCTTGAGAAGTAATTTTAAAACCTTTTTGGACTACTTTAGGAGCATTTGGACAGTTTAAAGAGCCTTGAAAATTCTGGACTGCCTTTAAGGCATTTGTAGATGGTTTTAGAAACTTTTGGAAGCTGCTAAACTGCTTTAGAAGCATACGGAAGCTTTTGAGAGCTTCTAGATAAATTGAAAAGCATTTGAAAGTTTCTAGACTGTTTGGAAGGCTTTAGACTGTTTGAGAAGGAATTTTAAAACCTTTTTGGACTACTTTAGGAGCATTTGGAGAGTTTAAAGAGCCTTGAAAATTCTGGACTGCCTTTAAGGCATTTGTAGACGGTTTTAGAAACTTTTAGAAGCTTCTAGCCTGCTTTGTAAGCTTTGCAAGGCATTTTAGAGGTTCTATAGTGTTTTGGAATGTTTTTACATTTTTTTAGACTACTTCAGGAGCATTTGGAAATTTTTTGGTCAGTTTAAATTTGTAAATTGATACTTATACATTTTGCAACATGCTTTTGTTGTTCAGAAGCTTTCAATATCTCAATATAGCAATTATTTTGTCAAAGCAGTTATTAGTTTAGTTTATTTTTAAAAACTTGAAAAGCTTGTTTTGTAAAAAACTAAACCATACAAAAATAGCAGTAAATAAGCACAAAAAACTAAAATAAGTTTTTGCATAAATCGTTCACATTAGATGTCAAAGGTTGGTTGCTTTTATTATTTACAAAAAGCAAAATTTCTAGAAATCCGGACTCTAATGATGAATTAATCAACTTGACACTTACCAGGTAAAGGCAAACTGGTATTGAGCAAATAAGGCTGTACAGTAGAGGAAGCCAACTCCAAAGGTGATTTTCCTTTGGCATTTTTAGCGTGAATGTCAGCCCCTTTTTCCACTAACAATTTAATCAACCTCAAGTGACCATTAACCACTGCATCATGCAAGGGTGTGTCATTATCCAAACCTGTTTGACAATCTGGCTAGAAATTAGGATTAAATTTAGGGCAGTTAAAATTTACCTTTGGCATTAATATTAGCCCCAGCTTGTATCAATCTTAAGGCAACCTCGTACCAGCCATGGTTGCATGCTTCATGTAAAGGGGTCCAGCCTAAAAACAGCAACTTAACACACCCAATTCGATTACCTTACCAACTAACGAAAAAGGGACATTACAGTGACCTAACTGACCCAGTAACACGAACAAATCAGAGAGAAAAACTGTTATTAAATTACCGGCAAAGTCGGCTACGTTAGGATCAGCGCGGTGAGCTAACAACCTACTGACTTGCTCTACATCGCCCTTAATAGCCGCTAAATGCAAGGGGGTTTCACCTCTTTCGTTGCGGTCGCGTGTTTTAGAGTTGCCGGGGCTCCGCGATCCCGACTCCCCCGAAGAGGTCATTTGCATTAACAACGCCATCTGCTGACGCTCCGACATTGGCGTGGCTGGGGGGTTCCGCGTATTGGGGCCCGTGCCTTTAGGCCTCACATTTGACGGCATTTTTCACCCAACCTAAGCTGTGCTCAAGTTGTAGAAAAGAAATAAAACTGTTGCACATTTTAACTACCTTCTCACTTTCCGACGTCACAAAGGGACTCAACAAGGGTGAAACCAAACGATAAAAGGGGGTGAAAACATAAAAAAAAACAATAAAACCCGAAAATCAACACTGGAAACGCTTCGCCCCCTTTTAATATTTGGACGTGACTACGGCTTCACCTCATCACCTTAAAAACCCGTGGCGACTATTACAAGCCAAGAAAAAATTCACTGAAAACCCCATTAAATAAACACCGCACAGAGTAATAATAAATTATATCAGGCACTTGGTTGTATTGACACAATAATTATTAAGTTAAAAATTATTTAAATCGGACGTGGTTATAAAAATTATTAAAAACACTTTTGACGTTGAAGTATGAAGTGGCATGGTTGCTAAATATAATTTTATTCCTGGAAACTGTAAGGTTAGTAATTTTAAATGCTTCTCTTCTAAAACCAATGCAAAAACACTAATAATAATTGAATTTTATATTACTTTTAGGAGTTTTCGGCTAACTAAACAGAAAACAACTAAACGCAAAATGTGGCAACCCTGTGGAGTACGCGTACGCAAAACGTCACCTGTCAACCCGGTCGTCAACGTCATCCAATTTGTCCATTTTTAGTTTAGGTGTAATATGTTTTTTAAATAAATATTGGCTATAGTTTTCCACCTAAATTAACGGCAAAATGGTACGTTTACCCCGTTTTCCTGTTAATGCCCGTGCGGGCAATTAGGTTTTGAGCTAATTGGGGTTTGTTTGCAGGTGCTCATAGCGGCTGCGGTCTGTACCAAGGCAGGCAAAAGTAAGTACATATTCTGCATATTTCAGTCTGGTTAAACTAAAATTTCATCAATTTCTGCACTGTTTTAACTGTTTTCAGTATAATACTTCAATTTTAAACTATTAGAACTGCAATTGGTGTGATTTTTTGGTAGGTTGAGGTAGTTTCGAATGATTTTATGTTAAACAGAAAAACAGGCTAGAAAACTTTATTGTTTGTTCTTGCTTCCAATTGTTTTGTACAATTACAATATGGTAAAATAACTCAGCAAATTAAGTTATCACTGTGCTTTTAAATTTAAGCAGCATTTGATATCTTTCCTTGCCAACATTACTACAATATAAGCATACTTTAGAACCAGTTTCATAATTTCCATTTAAATGTCCAAGCTAACACTCACTAAGTATTATTTGACAACTCAACATTTGTAATACAGTCCTCATTTTCTTTTTGTTTGGGGTTATCATGGAACTGACAAATTACATCATTGTGATGTCACATTTGCTTTGCTGGCTCCATGGAGTGTCAACTGGAATGTGGAGAATGTTAGCCTGTAAAATTAATCAATTAAATGACTAACAGTTTTATCACTACAGTTCCTGTTACTAATGACCCCAGCTGGATTTAAATAACAGAATAATTCAGTTGTTCAAATGTCAAAATGTAGCACGTAATTTTGGCTTTCTTTTGCTTAAATACAATTTTCTTTCTAAAATCACAAATAACCGATATATTTGACATGAAACCAAACAGTGTAACTGTACTAGAAATATTGAAGGTGTCACATTTTGACTGCTCCTAACTTGGTTACTATGACAGCTAGAAGGTTTGTTCAAATGTCAAAATGTAGCATGTAATTTTGGCTTTCTTTTACCTGAATACAATTTTCTTTTAAAAATTACAAATAACTGAGATATTTTACATAAAACATCTCAGTGTAACTGTACAAGAAATATTGAAGGTGTCACAATTTGACAGCTCTTAAATTGATTACTATGACAGCTAGAAGGTTTGTTCAAATGTCAAAATGTAGCATGTAAATTTAGATTTCTTTTACTTGAATACAATTTTCTTTCAAAAATCACAAATAACCCAGATATTTTAGATGAAATATCTCAGTGTAACTGTACAAGAAATATTGAAGGTGTCACATTTTGACTGCTCCTAACTTGGTTACTATGACAGCTAGAAGGTTTGTTCAAATGTCAAAATGTAGCATGTAATTTTAGATTTCTTTTACTTGAATACAATTTTCTTTCAAAAATCACAAATAACCGAGATATTTTACATGAAATATCTCAGTGTAACTGTACAAGAAATATTGAAGGTGTCACATTTTGACAGCTCCTAACTTGGTTACTATGACAGCTAGAAGGTTTGTTCAAATGTCAAAATGTAGCATGTAATTTTAGATTTATTTTACTTGAATACAATTTTCTTTCAAAAATCACAAATAATCGAGATATTTTACATGAAATACCACAGTGTAACTGTACTAGAAATATTGAAGGTGTCACATTTTGACTGCTCCTAACTTGGTTACTATGACAGCTAGAAGGTTTGTTCAAATGTCAAAATGTAGCAGGTGATTTTGGCTTTCTTTTACCTGAATACAATTTTTTTTCTAAAATCCCAAATAACCGAGATATTTGACATGAAATACAACAGTGTAACTGTACTAGATATATCAAAGTTGACACAATTCGTCAGCTTCTAACTTGGTTAATATGACAGCTAGAAGATTCATTCAAACGTCAAAATGTAGCATGTAATTTTGGCTTTCTTTTACTTGAATACAATTTTCTTTCTAAAATAACAAACAACTGAGATATTTTACATGAAATACAACAGTGTAACTGTACTAGATATCAAAGTTGACACAATTCGTCAGCTTCTAACTTGGTTAATATGACAGCTAGAAGATTCGTTCAAATGTCAAAACGTAGCATGTAATTTTGGCTTTCTTTTACTTGAATACAATTTTTTTTCTAAAATCCCAAATAACCGAGATATTTGACATGAAATACAACAGTGTAACTGTACTAGATATATCAAAGTTGACACAATTCGTCAGCTTCTAACTTGGTTAATATGACAGCTAGAAGATTCGTTCAAATGTCAAAACGTAGCATGTAATTTTGGCTTTCTTTTACTTGAATACAATTTTCTTTCTAAAATCACAAATAACTGAGAATTTTCTGTTTTCTCAGCGATTGTCTCGAGACAATTTGTCGAAATGACAAAAGCGCGAATCGAAGGCCTCCTGGCGGCCTTTCCCAAACTAATTCCGACCGGTACGCAGCACACATTCGTCGAAACTGACTCGGTGCGGTACGTCTATCAGCCCTTGGAGCGCCTCTACATGCTGCTGATCACTACGAGGGCCAGCAACATTCTGGAGGACCTGGAAACCCTCCGGTTGTTTGCCAGAGTTGTGAGTTGTCACCTCCTTCCGCTATTCCAATTTGAACTTAACGGTTTCTGTGATAGATTCCAGAATACTGTCGATCGCTCGAGGAGAGCGAAATTGTGGATAACGCGTTCAATTTAATATTCGCTTTTGACGAAATCGTAGCTTTAGGTTATAGGGAAAGTGTTAATTTGTCGCAGATTCGCACTTTTGTCGAAATGGACTCGCACGAAGAGAAAGTGTATCAAGCTGTCAGACAGGTGAGTGTTTAATTCTTCGAATTCAGAGGAATTGAAATGGTGTATTAAAGACTCAAGAGCGCGAGGCAAAAATTGAAAATGCGCGAAAAAGCCAAGGAACTGCAACGACAAAAGTTGGAGCAAATGAAGAAGGGAATCAAAGCCAATTTTGGTAATAGTGGTGGTTTTGGGACTAGCTCAAACAACACATACACTCCTTCGGCTTCTGTTGAAATGGTTAGCGTTCCCAGTGAGGTTAAACCACCTTCACACGTCCAAACTCAGTAAGTTTAAACTCCAAAAAAATGGTATTTCCTCCAACTTAAATAAATTGTTTGGACTAGAAAACGAGGAATGAAATTGGGTAGTAAAGGCAAAGACGTGGACACTTTCGTAGACCAACTAAATTCGGAAGGAGAGAAAATTATTACCTCTTTGTCTAGCAATTCGGAAAGTAAATCTTTAACAATCAAATCTGATATTGACGAGTAAGTTTAGAAAATTTGCCTGATTATTCGGTTTCATTTAAATTGTCGTAATTTTTCAAGTGTACACTTGAGAGTTGAGGAAAAACTGATGGTAAGCCTGGGCCGTGACGGTGGAGTGCAACAATTCGAGGTGCTCGGACTGGTCACGTTACATATTGGCAACGAAAAATGGGGCCGAATTAGGGTGCAACTGGAAAACAAGGACACTAGGGGGGTGCAATTGCAGACTCACCCTCAAGTGGACAAAGAACTGTTCAAACTACGCTCTCAGGTGAGTTATGTGACGAGTCCGGATTGAAAAGCACTAAAAACGTGAAAAAAGCGCAAAACTCTTCAGAGTTACAAAACTTTTTACTTTTTTTCTTTTTTTTTTACTTTTGAATTACTTGAGCGTTTGGAAGGTTTTTAGACATTTTAAAGAGTATATTGATGGCTCTGGAATGCTTTAGAGGCATTTAGAAATTCTTAGACGGATCTAGAATTTTTGGAAGGTCTCTGCTTTATAATCATTTTGTTTTTTGGAAGTATTTAGACTGTTTTGATATCTTTTGGGAGCTTCTAGACTAGTTCAAGAACATTTGGGATCTTTTGGACTGTTCTAGAAGCTTCTGGATACTTTTTGCCTGTTTTGGAAGGCTTTCGTATGGTTGGGAAGTATTTTGCAGTTTCTGTAGTGTTTTGAAATCTTTCTAGACTACTTTTAGGAGCGTTGAAGGTTCTGGAATGCTTTAGAGGTATTTGGAAATTCTTAAACGGTTCTAAAAATTTTTTGGAAGCTTTTAGACTGTTTTGATATTATTAAGAGAGCTTCTAGACTAGTTGAAGTGCATTTGGAATCTGTTGCAACTAACTTGAAACACAATTTGGGCCATAATTTGGGTATTTGGGCGGTTGCGGACCTGAAATTTTCAATGAATTTACTAAATTGTACCTAAAAACCAGCGCCATACTGGAACATTTTCGGAAAAAATCCTGTTTTTTTTTTAAACTTGTAAAGCCAAACTGAAAATGACAGAAAACTCACTCAACTAACTTGAAACACAATTTGGGCCATAATTTGGGTATTTGGGCGGTTGCGGACCTGAAATTTTCACTGAATATACAAAATTGTACCAAAAAACCAGCGCCGTACTGGAACATTTTCAGAAAAAATCCTGTTTTTTGTTAAACTTGGAAAATTAAACTGAAAATGACAGAAAACTCACTCAACTAACTTGAAACACAATTTGGGCCATAATTTGGGTAATTGGGCAGTTACGGACCTGAAATTTTCACTGAATATACAAAATTGAACGAAAAAAGCAGCGCCGTACTGGAAAAATTTCAGAAAAAATCATGTTTTTTGTTAAACTTGGAAAACCAAACTGAAAATGACAGAAAACTCACTCAACTAACTTGAAACACAATTTGGGCCATAATTTGGGTATTTGGGCGGTTGCGGACCTGAAATTTTCACTGAATATACTAAATTGAACCAAAAACCAGCGCCGTACTGGAACATTTTCAGAAAAAATCCTGTTTTTTGTTAAACTTCGAAAACCAAACTGAAAATGACAGAAAACCTACTCAACTAACTTGAAACACAATTTGGACCATAATTTGAGTAATTGGGCAGTTACGGACCTAAATTTTTCACTGAATGTACTAAATTGAACCTAAAACCAGCGCCGTACTGGAAAGATTTCAGAAAAAATCCTGTTTTTTTTTTAACTTGTAAAGCCAAACTGAAAATGACAGAAAACTCACTCAACTAACTTGAAACACAATTTGGGCCATAATTTGGGTATTTGGGCGGTTGCGGACCTGAAATTTTCACTGAATATACAAAATTGTACCAAAAAACCAGCGCCGTACTGGAACATTTTCAGAAAAAATCCTGTTTTTTGTTAAACTTGGAAAATTAAACTGAAAATGACAGAAAACTCACTCAACTAACTTGAAACACAATTTGGGCCATAATTTGGGTAATTGGGCAGTTACGGACCTGAAATTTTCACTGAATATACAAAATTGAACGAAAAAAGCAGCGCCGTACTGGAAAAATTTCAGAAAAAATCATGTTTTTTGTTAAACTTGGAAAACCAAACTGAAAATGACAGAAAACTCACTCAACTAACTTGAAACACAATTTGGGCCATAATTTGGGTATTTGGGCGGTTGCGGACCTGAAATTTTCACTGAATATACAAAATTGTACCAAAAAACCAGCGCCGTACTGGAACATTTTCAGAAAAAATCCTGTTTTTTGTTAAACTTCGAAAACCAAACTGAAAATGACAGAAAACCTACTCAACTAACTTGAAACACAATTTGGACCATAATTTGAGTAATTGGGCAGTTACGGACCTGAATTTTTCACTGAATGTACTAAATTGAACCTAAAACCAGCGCCGTACTGGAAAGATTTCAGAAAAAATCCTGTTTTTTTTTAAACTTGGAAAGCCAAACTGAAAATGACAGAAAACTCACTCAACTAACTTGAAACACAATTTGGGCCATAATTTGGGTATTTGGGCGGTTGCGGACCTGAAATTTTCACTGAATATACAAAATTGAACCAAAAAACCAGCGCCGTACTGGAACATTTTCAGAAAAAATCCTGTTTTTTGTTAAACTTCGAAAACCAAACTGAAAATGACAGAAAACCTACTCAACTAACTTGAAACACAATTTGGACCATAATTTGAGTAATTGGGCAGTTACGGACCTGAATTTTTCACTGAATGTACTAAATTGAACCTAAAACCAGCGCCGTACTGGAACATTTCAGAAAAAATCCTGTTTTTTGTTAAACTTCGAAAACCAAACTGAAAATGACAGAAAACCTACTCAACTAACTTGAAACACAATTTGGATCATAATTTGAGTAATTGGGCGGTTACGGACCTGAAATTTTCAATGAATTTACTAAATTGTACCTAAAAACCAGCGCCGTACTGGAACATTTTCAGAAAAAATCCTGTTTTTTGTTAAACTTCGAAAACCAAACTGAAAATGACAGAAAACCTACTCAACTAACTTGAAACACAATTTGGATCATAATTTGAGTAATTGGGCGGTTACGGACCTGAAATTTTCAATGAATTTACTAAATTGTACCTAAAAACCAGCGCCGTACTGGAACATTTTCGGAAAAAATCCTGGTTTTTGTTAAACTTGAAAAACCAAACTGAAAATGACAGAAAACCCACTCAACTAACTTGAAACACAATTTGGACCATAATTTGGGTATTTGGGCGGTTACGGACCTGAAATTTTCACTGAATATACTAAATTGAACCAAAAAATCAGCGCCGTACTGGAAAAATTTCAGAAAAAATCATGTTTTTTTTTAAACTTGGAAAATTAAACTGAAAATGGCAGAAAACCTACTCAACTAACTTGAAACACAATTTGGGTCATAATTTGGGTATTTGGGCGGTTGCGGACCTGAAATTTTCACTGAATATACTAAATTGAACCAAAAAATCAGCGCCGTACTGGAACATTTTCAGAAAAAATCCTGTTTTTTTTAAACTTCGAAAACCAAACTGAAAATGACAGAAAACCTACTCAACTAACTTGAAACACAATTTGGATCATAATTTGAGTAATTGGGCGGTTACGGACCTGAAATTTTCAATGAATTTACTAAATTGTACCTAAAAACCAGCGCCGTACTGGAACATTTTCGGAAAAAATCCTGGTTTTTGTTAAACTTGAAAAACCAAACTGAAAATGACAGAAAACCCACTCAACTAACTTGAAACACAATTTGGGCCATAATTTGGGTATTTGGGCGGTTGCGGACCTGAAATTTTCACTGAATATACTAAATTGAACCAAAAAATCAGCGCCGTACTGGAACATTTTCAGAAAAAATCCTGTTTTTTTTAAACTTCGAAAACCAAACTGAAAATGACAGAAAACCTACTCAACTAACTTGAAACACAATTTGGATCATAATTTGAGTAATTGGGCGGTTACGGACCTGAAATTTTCAATGAATTTACTAAATTGTACCTAAAAACCAGCGCCGTACTGGAACATTTTCGGAAAAAATCCTGGTTTTTGTTAAACTTGAAAAACCAAACTGAAAATGACAGAAAACCCACTCAACTAACTTGAAACACAATTTGGACCATAATTTGGGTATTTGGGCGGTTACGGACCTGAAATTTTCACTGAATATACTAAATTGAACCAAAAAATCAGCGCCGTACTGGAAAAATTTCAGAAAAAATCATGTTTTTTTTAAACTTGGAAAATTAAACTGAAAATGGCAGAAAACCTACTCAACTAACTTGAAACACAATTTGGGTCATAATTTGGGTATTTGGGCGGTTGCGGACCTGAAATTTTCACTGAATATACTAAATTGAACCAAAAAATCAGCGCCGTACTGGAAAAATTTCAGAAAAAATCATGTTTTTTTTAAACTTGGAAAATTAAACTGAAAATGACAGAAAACTCACTCAACTAACTTGAAACACAATTTGGACCATAATTTGGGTAATTGGGCAGTTACGGACCTGAAATTTTCACTGAATATACAAAATTGAACGAAAAAAGCAGCGCCGTACTGGAAAAATTTCAGAAAAAATCATGTTTTTTTTTAAACTTGGAAAACCAAACTGAAAATGACAGAAAACCCACTCAACTAACTTGAAACACAATTTGGACCATAATTTGGGTATTTGGGCGGTTGCGGACCTGAAATTTTCACTGAATATACAAAATTGTACCAAAAAAACAGCGCCGTACTGGAACATTTTCAGAAAAAATCCTGTTTTTGTTAAACTTCGAAAACCAAACTGAAAATGACAGAAAACCTACTCAACTAACTTGAAACACAATTTGGGTCATAATTTGGGTATTTGGGCGGTTGCGGACCTGAAATTTTCACTGAATATACTAAATTGAACCAAAAAATCAGCGCCGTACTGGAAAAATTTCAGAAAAAATCATGTTTTTTGTTAAACTTGGAAAATTAAACTGAAAATGACAGAAAACTCACTCAACTAACTTGAAACACAATTTGGGCCATAATTTGGGTAATTGGGCAGTTACGGACCTGAAATTTTCACTGAATATACAAAATTGAACGAAAAAAGCAGCGCCGTACTGGAAAAATTTCAGAAAAAATCATGTTTTTTGTTAAACTTCGAAAACCAAACTGAAAATGACAGAAAACCCACTCAACTAACTTGACACAATTTGGACCATAATTTGGGTATTTGGGCGGTTGCGGACCTGAAATTTTCACTGAATGTACTAAATTGAACCAAAAAATCAGCGCCGTACTGGAAAAATTTCAGAAAAAATCCTGTTTTTTGTTAAACTTGGAAAATTAAACTGAAAATGGCAGAAAACCTACTCAACTAACTTGAAACACAATTTGGGTCATAATTTGAGTATTAAATAAAAAATCCTAATCTTAATCCTCTGTAACTTGGTTAATTGGCAAATTTCAAGGAAATGTCAAGAAATAAAAATTGTAGAAAATTTAATTTACCACCAAATCATCAGAATGGGATTTTGCCCTAAAGGGCCTCAGAAGATAGATATTTGCTTGGTAACGTTTAGTAGGGACAAAATGTCCTGATGTTGATTTACAAAAATTCAACCCTCTGTAACTTGGTTAATTGGCAAATTTCAAGGAAATGTCAAGAAATAAAAATTGTAGGAAATTTAATTTACCACCAAATCATCAGAATGGGATTTTGCCCTAAAGGGCCTCAGAAGATAGATATTTGCTTGGGAACGTTAGTAGGGACAAAATGTCCTGATGTTGATTTACAAAAATTCAACCTCTGTAACTTGGTTATTGGCAAATTTCAAGAAATGTCAAGAAATAAAAAATGTAGGAAATTTAATTTACCACCAAATCATCAGAATGGGATTTTGCCCTAAAGGGCCTCAGAAGATAGATATTTGCTTGGGAACGTTTAGTAGGGACAAAATGTCTGATGTTGATTTACAAAAATTCAACCCTCTGTAACTTGGTTAATTGGCAAATTTCAAGGAAATGTCAAGAAATAAAAATTGTAGGAATTTAATTTACACCAAATCATCAGAATGGGATTTTGCCCTAAAGGGCCTCAGAAGATAGATATTTGCTTGGGAACGTTTAGTAGGAACAAAATGTCCTGATGTTGATTTACAAAAATTCAATCCTCTGTAACTTGGTTAATTGACAAATTTCAAGGAAATGTCAAGAAATAAAAATTGTAGGAAATTTAATTTACCACCAAATCATCAGAATGGGATTTTGCCCTAAAGGGCCTCAGAAGAAAGATTTTGGCTTGGGAACGTTTAGTAGGGACAAAATGTCCTGATGTTGATTTACAAAAATTCAATCCTCTGTAACTCGGTTAATTGGCAAATTTCAAGGAAATTTCAAGAAATAAAAATTGTAGGAAATTGAATTTCCTACAAATCATCAGAATGAGATTTTGCCCTAAAGGGCCTCAGAAGATAGATATTTGCCATTGGGAACGTTTAGTAGGGACAAAATGTCCTGATGTTGATTTACAAAAATTCAATCCTCTGTAACTCGGTTAATTGGCAAATTTCAAGGAAATTTCAAGAAATAAAAATTGTAGGAAATTGAATTTCCTATCAAATCATCAGAATGGGATTTTGCCCTAAAGGGCCTCAGAAGAAAGATTTTGGCTTGGGAACGTTTAGTAGGGACAAAATGTCCTGATGTTGATTTACAAAAATTCAATCCTCTGTAACTCGGTTAATTGGCAAATTTCAAGGAAATGTCAAGAAATAAAAATTGTAGGAAATTTAATTTACCACCAAATCATCAGAATGGGATTTTGCCCTAAAGGGCCTCAGAAGATAGATATTTGCTTGGGAACGTTTAGTAGGAACAAAATGTCCTGATGTTGATTTACAAAAATTCAACCCTCTGTAACTTGGTTAATTGACAAATTTCAAGGAAATGTCAAGAAATAAAAATTGTAGGAAATTTAATTTCCTACCAAATCATCAGAATGGGATTTTGCCCTAAAGGGCCTCAGAAGAAAGATTTTGGCTTGGGAACGTTTAGTAGGAACAAAATGTCCTGATGTTGATTTACAAAAATTCAATCCTCTGTAACTCGGTTAATTGGCAAATTTCAAGGAAATGTCAAGAAATAAAAATTGTAGGAAATTGAATTTCCTACCAAATCATCAGAATGGGATTTTGCCCTAAAGGGCCTCAGAAGATAGATATTTGCTTGGGAACGTTTAGTAGGGACAAAATGTCCTGATGTTGATTTACAAAAATTCAATCCTCTGTAACTCGGTTAATTGGCAAATTTCAAGGAAATGTCAAGAAATAAAAATTGTAGGAAATTTAATTTACCACAAAATCATCAGAATGGGATTTTGCCCTAAAGTGCCTCAGAAGAAAGATTTTGGCCTGGGAACGTTTAGTAGGAACAAAATGTCCTGATGTTGATTTACAAAAATTCAACCCTCTGTAACTCGGTTAATTGGCAAATTTCAAGGAAATGTCAAGAAATAAAAATTGTAGGAAATTTAATTTACCACCAAATCATCAGAATGGGATTTTGCCCTAAAGTGCCTCAGAAGAAAGATTTTGGCTTGGAACGTTTAGTAGGGACAAAATGTCCTGATGTTGATTTACAAAAATTCAATCCTCTGTAACTCGGTTAATTGGCAAATTTCAAGGAAATGTCAAGAAATAAAAATTGTAGGAAATTTAATTTACCACCAAATCATCAGAATGGGATTTTGCCCTAAAGGGCCTCAGAAGATAGATATTTGCTTGGGAACGTTTAGTAGGAACAAAATGTCCTGATGTTGATTTACAAAAATTCAACCTCTGTAACTCGGTTAATTGGCAAATTTCAAGAAAATGTCAAGAAATAAAAATTGTAGGAAATTTAATTTACCACCAAATCATCAGAATGGGATTTTGCCCTAAAGGGCCTCAGAAGATAGATTTTGGCTTGGGAACGTTTAGTAGGAACAAAATGTCCTGATGTTGATTTACAAAAATTCAACCCTCTGTAACTTGGTTAATTGGCAAATTTCAAGGAAATGTCAAGAAATAAAAATTGTAGGAAATTTAATTTCCTACCAAATTGCCTAAATGGGATTTTGCCCTTAAGGGCCTCAGAAGATAGATATTTGCTTGGGAACGTTTAGTAGGAACAAAATGTCCTGATGTTGATTTACAAAAATTCAACCCTCTGTAACTTGGTTAATTGACAAATTTCAAGGAAATGTCAAGAAATAAAAATTGTAGGAAATTTAATTTCCTACCAAATCATCAGAATGGGATTTTGCCCTAAAGGGCCTCAGAAGATAGATATTTGCTTGGGAACGTTTAGTAGGAACAAAATGTCCTGATGTTGATTTACAAAAATTCAATCCTCTGTAACTTGGTTAATTGGCAAATTTCAAGAAAATGTCAAGAAATAAAAATTGTAGGAAATTTAATTTACCACCAAATCATCAGAATGGGATTTTGCCCTAAAGGGCCTCAGAAGATAGATATTTGCTTGGGAACGTTTAGTAGGGACAAAATGTCCTGATAATGATTTACATTATCATTTTAAGCATAAAAATGACGTGTTGTTGCGTAAATCGTCCACATTATATGTCAAACGCTTTAATCACTTATAAAAAGCAAAAAAATGTAAGAAACCCGGATTGTAGTGATGAAAATTTGATTGAAAACTTAAACACAGATTGGTCTGAAACAATCGGCAAAGCCTTTTCCCTTACACTGCGACGTCGGTGTGCTAAAATGGCGACTTCAAAGCACCGACGACACTTTCGTGCCTTTGCTGATCAATTGCTGGCCGTCAGAGGCGGGCGACGGCAGTTGTGACGTCAACATCGAGTACGAATTGGCCCACACAAATTTGGAACTAGCCGACGTCAATATTTCCATCCCGTTGCCGTAAGATGGCGTTTCAGATTGCTAAGAATGTCGGTAAAACGAGTCAATTGCAGGATTGGGTGTAGTCCTACAGTGGGCGAGTGCGACGGCACCTACAATCACGAATCAAGGAAAAACCTTCTGATTTGGAGTTTACCCTTCATTGATTCCAGTAACAAGAGCGGTTCCTTGGAATTCAACGCACCAAGATCGATTCCAGGAGACTTTTTTCCCCTTCAGGTTACGTTTGCTTCGCAAACTCCCTACGCCAATATTAAGGTCTTGATTTCGCTTTTAATTTTGATTTTTCCTGACCATTCTTTTGCAGATTGTGGACGTTTTGTCGATCGACGATGACGCTCCTGTTAAACATTCAGTCGACTGCGTCCTGCACCCCGATAAGTATGAAATAGTTTAATGAATAATCCCCGCTCCCTTTTTTTTTAAACACTAGTTTTACGATAAATGTCTACTAAAAAAAGGATTCGTTACATATTATATTGAAATGTTACTTTTGTATACAAGTATCTTTGATTTTATTTCTCCTATTAAAGTATTAAGAGATTTTTGTAGAGTTTTCTTATACCTGACGTATTTAAATTGCGCGCCATCTCAACCGGAGCTGCCAGGTTAAAACGGTAGGTATACTACCGTTTTTGTGGTTCTTCTACCGTTTTCCTGTTTTTACTTTTAACATTGCCTGTATATGTGGGTTGTGAAATGTTTTATAAAAAAAAAATGCAAATTGCCAAATCCACGTGTTTTGTAGTGTTTTTTCAGGTTATTGGATAGGAAATTTAATGAGGATTCCAAAAATGTGCTTAAAACAGTCATTTTCTCACTCCAAGTGGGTTTTACACGCGATTTTGTGCCTGACTTGTCTCTTTTCTTACTCATTGTACTAGTTTTTCAGGTTATTGGATAGGAAATTTAATGATGATTCCAAAAATGTGCTTAAAACAGTCATTTTCTCACTCCAAGTAGGTTTTAGAGGCGATTTTGTCCTTGACTATCTTCAAACTATGTTTCTGGCAGTTCAAACTTTAACAACGCTTTTCTTCCTCATTGTACTAGTTTTTTCAGTTTATTGGATAGGAAATTTAATGAGGATTCCAAAAATGTGCTTAAAACTGTCATTTTCTCACTCCAAGTGGGTTTTAGAGACGATTTTGTCCTTGACTGTCTTCAAACTGTGTTTCTGGCAGTTTTCTGGCAAAACTTAAACACCGCTTTTCTCCTTCATTGTACTAGTTTTTTCAGGTTATTGGATAGGAAATTTAATGAGGATTCCAAAAATGTGCTTAAAACAGTCATTTTCTCACTCCAAGTGGGTTTTAGAAGCGATTTTGTCACTGAATGTCTTTTCAAACTGTGTTTCTGGCAGTTCAAACTTAAACACCGCTTTTCTTCCTCATTGTACTAGTTTTTTCAGGTTATTGGATAGGAAATTTAATGAGGATTCCAAAAATGTGCTTAAAACAGTCATTTTCTCACTCCAAGTGGGTTTTAGGAACGGACTCGCAGAGGCAGTACCGTTGAAGCTAGGTAGTAACGGTACAAGACAAGCTCAAGTCCTATATAGGATAAGGTAGCTACCGCAAGGTATTATATACGTAACTCCAAAGGAAGCTACAAATGTGTAATGGATCATTACCGTGCTAGTAGTAGATAAAATAACTATTCGAAGTCTTTAATTTTGATAAGCGAATAAGAGGTAAAAATAAAATATAACTCGTACTTAAAAAAGCAGAAGTTTAGTTGAAAAAATCACAAAATAGTGAATCTATAAAAGTAATATTGACATAATCGTAATCTACGTAAAAAAGTGCCTTAATAATGTAAAAACTGTTTTTACCATCATAATAACGATAAGTTGCAAGAATTTGTCCAAAATGTCAAAAATTGAAAATTTGACAATTATTACAAGAAAACAAAAGGCGATAGCGAAATTCTGTTTGCGGCATCAAACTCAAAAAAGAACGCTTTTTTGATTTTTAAACTTCATAATGGTTCTAACTCTCTCTCTTGTCCTGTTTGCTCTCGGGAGAGCATGGTGACATCATGTTTCCATTGCTCGGATCGTATTTCTCCATCCTGCTCTGTCCGGAGCTGTAAGAGAAGCTTCTTCGTTCGTTTGATCCACCCAGCGCGTCGGAGACCTTCCTCGTGGTTGTTTACCATTAATTTTTCCCTCCACAATAAGTTTTTCCAGTCCATTCGTTCTCTTTGAGAAATGGTTCTAGCAGTTTCCATATAAAAACAACCAAATTAGGCCACCCTGAACAGTGTTATATATCCATTTTCTGGAATAGTCGATATTTCTTCGGATACATTACGCTAATTAAGAAACGCCCAAAAATGTCTCGAGGTGGAATACCCTAGACAAATTACTATCTAAAAAAAGTTAAAATCATTTATTGAGTGACTGTAATTTAATATTTTTCTTTTTTTGCACACGTTCTTGTCCCACTTTGATTTTCTCCAGCCACCCTGTATGGTCTTATTGGTTATGGGGTTGCACTAAAAAATATGTAACAGAGATAATATTAGATCTACACCCAACTAAAATGACACTTAAAAAGCTGCTTCTTCTTTAAGTGCCATCTCCTCTCAGAAGGTTGGCAATCATCATGGCTCATCCTCACTTTCGATGCTGCAGCTCTAAACAACTCAGTGGAACTACAGTTATACCATCCTCTCAGGTTATTCAACCAAGAGATACGTCTTCTTCCTCCGCTTCTTTTCCCTTGTATCTTTCCCTGCATAATGTTCTGCAACAATACATATTTATCTCCCCTCATCACATGGCCCAGATATTGCAGCTTCCTTATTTTAATTGTGTTTAATATTTCCTTTTCTTTTCTCATTCTTCCCAGTACCTTTTGTTATCATGTCCACCCAACTTATTCTCAAGATCCTTCTATATGACCACATGCTTCCAGTCGGTCGCTAATCTCTTTCTTTAACGTCCAGGATTCCAAAAAGCTGCTGCCATAACTTAATTCGAACTTGAACACTGTATAATGTCTTTTTCGGATTATCATTATCAAAGGCGTTGACGTAACGGTCGAAGTGCTCTTCCGTACCTCTTGACGATGACTGGCTCGACCGCGCCATTATAAATGACAGGAAGAATGGCCTTAGATAAGCGGGTCAAGCAAGACTACTGCTTTTTACCCTCCCATCGCTGTAGACCAAAAGAAAAGGTCCGGAAGAAGGACTCCGTTAACAGACACTGGCGTTTCCCTTTCGGGAATTAGCAGTGCTGCAACGGCGTCCCCTGTCCTGGGTGAGAGTGCCCCCGGCTGACAACGGGGCTCTTCTTAACTTGAAGTCTTCTTTCTTCGTCAGCTGGTCATCCTGGTGGAGGTCTTGGCATATTTTTGGACGCTCAAGAGAGTTAGTGGGCTAATCAATTAATCATCCAAGAATATTTGTGGGGAGTTTGGATCGGAGTTTAGGAGGTTGATTTCCTTACCCTATTGCCTATACAGGCAGGCGGGGGGATTTAGCCGGATAATTTTTGTGCTTGTCTTAGAACACTTTCTTTTTGGTGTAACTGCACGAGACCTGTTCAGGTCGAGTTTTGTACCATAAAGAAAGTATGAGAAGACAAGCGGAAAAA
Source organism: Ips nitidus (assembly GCA_018691245.2). NCBI lineage: Eukaryota > Metazoa > Arthropoda > Insecta > Coleoptera > Curculionidae > Ips > Ips nitidus. The sequence goes on along the minus strand of CM042800.1, from coordinate 7,350,670 downwards.
TTATCCTGTTCAAAATCTGGAATGGTATTTGATAAGACAATTCCATGAATATAATCAATAATATAATAAGACTGCGAGTGCCTTGTACTGGCGGAAATACATTTTTCTGGTTCTTTTGATTTTCTGCAGTAGAACTCTATCCGAAGCGAGCCATAACCAAAACAATACGAACAAAAATCAAAATTGACAGTGCCAGCAAAAATCTCAAGGTGAGACATTGCAACAATAGAAGTGTAGTGAAAATCCGTGGAAACGATGAAATCAACAGCAAAATTTATCCGATTTTTTTATCCGCTAGCAAACTCTCTTCCTTCCTTATTAGCCGATAGCAAACCGTGTTTTGATGACGTATATATGCACCGCCCTCTGTACAAGAAAGCCTAGAATGTCACTTTTAATGGCGGCGTTAGCGGTTCTCATTTTGTACACAAACCTATACAGATGCAGTAGAAAATATGTTTTTTTTTATTTTTTCGTGTAGTTGATTAGAAGTTGTGAGTGAAAAATCAAAGAACGCTTCATTCCTGATCCAGATATGGCTTTTTATACCCAATAAAGTCCAGCCAAAGCAAGTTTGGTTAGAACCCTTTGTCCTGGAAAGTACAACAAACTAATGTGAAAACTGCTCAATCAAAGAAAATTTGGAAATCCTTGAATCTAGGTAAGCAAAACTGGTAAATGGGTTGTATATTATTACCAAGACCTTTCTTTTAAAATGTAAATGTGCCAATGGAACTTCTAAAAGCTGTCCTGTTTCTTCAGAGTAAACCTTTGTTGCTCTCAAAATGCAGGCGGTCTCAAAATGTAACTCACATACGTATGTAAGAGGCAATAAGTTTACTGAAGGAGAAAGCATATTGTACTTACCACTGAGTATTGTGTTGGAGTAAAATCATTCCAGTTCAAAGCTTTCAACCACTGTTGGGTTCGAGCAGGGTCTTTTGGAAAGTAAAAGACTGACACTTTTGGCCTTTCACCAAATTGCTTTTACAATTTGGCAAACAACAAGTGGACGGCATATTGTAGAGGCAATAGAATTTAAGTTAAAAAACCAACAACAAATTATAGAACAATGAAGGAACAATAACAATAGTGATAACACAATAAAATGAACACAAACTACACTTTCACTAGAACAATAAACATATAAACAACAATATACAATAGCAAACAAAAATTACTTTGGCAAATAATCCCAAATCTTGACTTTAAACCTTAAAAATTAATTTAATCATCGAAAAACTCAATTTCCACAATACAAACTGTCAACCACTATTTCGGTCATATTGGAATTTTTGGCATGCACCTTCTTGGCTTTCTTGTACAGAGGGCGGTGATATATGGCATTTTTTGTACATGAGTGGAATTGTCGCTGTCATTCTGGTGAAAATGCACTGCTCCTATGGGACATTTAACACATGAGGGAAATATTCTTGCAACAATACAGCACCTAACCCTACAACTACTACTATCAACGGCACATTTTTTAACACACTCTTTTAGTTTAATAAAATTTGTTTCATGATTTTCCGACCAAACAAATTCTATATCTTTTTTTAAAAGTTTGCGCATTGAATTAGTTATATCAGATAAATTTGGAATAAATTTACTAATATATGTTACCATTCCCAATATTGTTTGCAACTCTCGTTTACTTTCTGGTCTTCGAATGTCCATAATTGCTTGTACTTTGTCATTGTCTGGAGAAAGTCCTTCTGCACTAAGCACATGCCCCAAATATTTTACTTGTTTTACCCCAAATTTACATTTACTTTCATTAAACCTAACATTGACGGCTTTTGCTCTTTCAAAAACTGCGCATTTAGTCTTTGAAGATGTTCCTCTTCGTTATTTGCATACACCAATATGTCATCATCTACCATATTTTCCTGCATTAAAAGTTGTGAACAATTAACTTTCTTCATGTAATTTAATTTGACTCTTATAAGCGTCAAGTGTTGAGAATATAGTGGGTATTCCCATTTTAGATACTACTTCTTCAAATGTTGGTAACTGATATCTCTCTCTAATAATGGATTTATTTAAATTTTGTGGATCAAGGCAAATACGTAGAGAGTTATCTGGTTTCTTCACAATTACTAAGGAACTCACCCATTCAGTTGGTTCTGATACTTTTCTAATCACTCCCAACCGTTCCATTTTCTCCTGTTCAATTTTTAAGCCTTCTTGGACGCCAACAGGTATTTTTCTTGGTGCTTCAGCTATAGGTTCTGCATTTCTTCTTATTTTGATTCGATGCTTCCAGTTTTTTATTTCTCCAATAATACCACCAAACGTATCTTTGTATTTCATAACCAGTTGCTCTAGCCCAATTATACATGGTGTATTTAACTGAACAATTTGAAATGTTTCTACATCTTCGATTCCATTCACTTCACATTTGACTTTAACTTCACCATATAATTCAATTATAAGGGATCCATTGTAATTGGTTAATTTAACACTTGGAGCTGTAATAACCGCTGAGTGGTTTAAAATATTAGCTTCTGCTCCTGTATAATAAGTACATTTTGAAACCAACTTTTTCTTATTATTCCTATTTTCCTCTCATTGTAGCAAATCATATCCAAAAACATCCTCCTTTTCCTCAGAATCGCAATGAACAGCATTAGCATTTATAGAATCATTTCGATTGTAAATGGATTTACGATTTAAACACATTTTACAGTTATTACATCTTTTATTGTAAGCAGGACATTTTCTGAATTCATGTATAGTGCCACATCTTGAACAAGCTCGGGTATTTCTTATTTCATCTTTTTTATATATTTTCTTTCTAACAACATTTACACTGTCAGGCACTTCCGCCAGTTTTTTGCTTTGACTATTAACCAATTCTGCTGCTCTACATATATGAATGCATTGTGGTAAGTCTAATTTAGGTTCTCTCAGTAGTCTATCACGCAAGTTGTTATCTCTAATGCCACATACTATGCGGTCTTTAATTAGGCTATCATTCAGTTTCTCAAAATTACAATTTTTGCTTAATTTTTTCAACTCAGTGATAAAGACATCAATTGGCTCACCTTCTAATTGATTTCTAGTGTTAAAAACATGTCGATTCACGGTCTCATTACTTGTTGGAATAAAATATTTTTCTAGTACCTCCAGCACCTTTAATTTCTGATGAAACTTCAAACGTGTCAAAGATTTCTTGAACTTCATCACCAATAATATATGTAGTAGAATTGCAACCTTTCTTTCTTCAGTTATATCTTTGATACCATCAATACCTGTTGCTTCCATAAAGGTTTCAAATCGTTGCTTTCATTTTTTTAAAATTATTTGCAATGTCCCCATCCAAACATAATTCATTTGGTTGCTTTAGATCCATGTTTTGTGTACTATGTGTTTATAGTCTCAATCTTATCACTTTTCCTCGTCAACTCACTTGTTTTACCGCAGCGCCATGTAATGATGTTCTAAATACTATTAATAAAAGTATGTTGTGCTATCAACTTTATTGATTGACATTAAAATCTGTCCAATCCTTTCCGAAATGGTGAGGTTATAAAAATGACCCAAAAATGCACTGTCCCGGTTGACCTGGCGAGCAATTTATTTGAAATTACATCAACTTATATACATCAGTTCTTCAACATGTATAATTTACTATTCTTATTGTTAAAGTTAAGTAACACAGAAAACATTAAAAAAAAAAACTTAAAATTCCCTATCACAGTGAATCAACTGAAATTGAGTGGTTCAATCATAGTCGTGGCTGCTTTCATTCTGTTTGAGAAGAGCGTCTTTTTCCTCTTCGGTTACTTCAGTCATTGCCATGTGTAACGGTACTTTGGGTCACCCTGGAATTGACCTTTTTCAACCCTTGTTATAAAAATGACCCAAAAATGCACTGTCCCGGTTGACCTGGCGAGCAATTTATTTGAAATTACATCAACTTATATACATCAGTTCTTCAACATGTATAATTTACTATTCTTATTGTTAAAGTTAAGTAACACAGAAAACATTAAGAAAAAAAACTAAAAATTCCCTATCACAGTGAATCAACTGAAATTGAGTGGTTTAATCATAGTCGTGGCTGCTTTCATTCTGTTTGAGAAGAGCGTCTTTTTCCTCTTCGGTTACTTCAGTCATTGCCATGTGTAACGGTACTTTGGTCACCCTGGAATTGACCTTTTTCAACCCTTCAGTGGCTCCGGACTCGGTCAATCTACATTTTACAAGTCAACCATCAAGGAAAAACTTAAAAACGCGAGATAAAACAAACTAACACTTCGTCCATGTCATCGTCCTCGTCGTCGCTGATAGCAAAGTAAGGATTTTGCGAGGCCGGTCTAAATTTGTACGCAGTCAATACGAAAAACACGTAAGTGGCCATTTCCCGGAACATTTCGTGCAACCAGCCATACTGGAAAGCCAACGTGATTTTCAGTAGGTACACAATAATCCTTGTGGAGTAAATGTAGGAGACGACCATGACGTAAAAGTGGCGGAACAAACGTAGTTTTCTCAAGTTAATTGCGGCTTTACCGTCAGTTTGAGATGCTTCCTAGAATACACCAGAACAATGATTGCTTTACAATATTAATTAATTAATTTTTGTTAGTGTAGCATTAAAATGTTCCATATCAATTTTTTAAGGAAACTGAGTTGATGACACCATTTTCTTTACTTTACAGATAAAAGCTTGTCCTGTATCCATTAAAGTATACAGACAATATGGACAAACCATTATCTGAATCTATCAAATATTTGTAGAAATTTGAAAATTTTGGATGGAATCTTTCCGTCACTTCCGGTTTGACCGGAAGTAGATGTCAACTTGCTTATTTTAAATGGAACACCCTGTATATTCGATTTCAAATAGGTTTTCGAAATATTGACGTTTGAAATAGTGACATTTTCAGTTTTTGGAGTGTCATACCTAGTAATCTGGATAAGATACAGCAAAACGGCTTGCACGTTCTTCTCTTAACTTTTTGAGATTTATTGCGTGGTTATATTAAAAAATTTGACAGCTGTCACTTGACACCTGTCAAAAGTAAAAATATCACTAAATTATAGATCTCAAAAAGTTTAGATAAGAACGTGCAAGCCGTTTAGCCGTATCTCATTCTGGTTAGGAGTTATGACACTTGAAAACCTGAAAGTGTCATTTTTCAAAAGCTCAAAGAGAAACTTCCAGGGATCAGTTTAGCAGTTCTTTACGAATATTTTGGCTCTCTTTCAGGGAGAAAAGCGGTGTCAACGTTTGAACTACCAGAAAGGCGGTTTGAAAAGACAGTCAGGGACAAAATTGCCTGTAAAACCCACTTAAAGTGCAAAAATGACAGTTTTAAGCGCATTTTTGGAATCCTCATTAAATTTCCTATTCAATAACCTAAAAAAACACTACAAAGTTTAGTACAGTCAGGGAGAAAAGTGGTGTCAAAGTTTGAACTACCAGAAAGACAGTTTGAAAGAACAGTCAGGTACAAAACTGCCTGTAAAACCCACTTGGAGTGCAAAAATTACAGTTTTAAGCGCATTTTTGGAATCCTCATTAAATTTCCTATTCAATAACCTAAAAAAACACTACAAAATTTAGTACAGTCAGGGAGAAAAGAAAAGTTTGAACTAGAAAACAGTTTGAAAGGACAGTCAACAAAATTGCCTGTTGGAGTGAAAAATGTCTGTTTTAAGCACATTTTGAAACCTATTCACAGTTTGTACAGTCAGGGAGAAAAGTGGTGACAGTTTGAACTACCAGAAAGACAAAAGAATAGTCAGGTACAAAACTGCCTGTAAACCCACTCGCTTGTAAACCCAATAACCTACTTGGAGTGGTGTCAAAAATGTCTGTTTTAAGCACATTTTTGAAATCCTCATTAAATTTCCTATTCAATAACCTAAAAAAACACTACAAAATTTAGTACAGTCAGGGAGAAAAGTGGTGTCAAAGTTTGAACTACCAGAAAGACAGTTTGAAAGAACAGTCAGGTACAAAACTGCCTGTAAACCCACTTGGAGTGCAAAAATGACAGTTTTAAGCGCATTTTTGGAATCCTCATTAAATTTCCTATTCAATAACCAAAAAAAACACTACAAAGTTTAGTACAGTCAGGGAGAAACGCGGTGTCAAAGTTTGAACTACCAGAAAGACAGTTTGAAAGAACAGTCAGGTACAAAACTGGCTCTAAAACCCACTTGGAGTGAAAAAATGTCTGTTTTCAGCACATTTTTGGAATCCTTATTAAATTTCCTATTCAATAACCTAAAAAAACACTACAAAATTTAGTACAGTCAGGGAGAAAAGTGGTGTCAAAGTTTGAACTACCAGAAAGACAGTTTGAAAGAACAGTCAGGCCTGTAAAACTTGGAGTTCAAAAATGAAGCGCATTTTTGGAATCCTCATTAAATTTCCTATTCAATAACCTAAAAAAACACTACAAAATTTAGTACAGTCAGGGAGAAAAGCGGTGTCAAAGTTTGAACTACCAGAAAGACAGTTTGAAAGAACAGTCAGGTACAAAACTGCCTGTAAACCTCACTTGGAGTACAGTCAAAAAAAAAGTGTCAAAATTGTAACTGACAGTTTTAAAAGCAGCATTTTTGGAGTGCAAAAATGACAGTTTCATTTTTGGAATCCTCATTGAATTTCCTATTCAATAACCTAAAAAAACACTACAAAGTTTAGTACAGTCAGGGAGAAAAGCGGTGTCAAAGTTTGAACTACCAGAAAGACAGTTTCAGGTACAAAACTGCCTGTAAACACTTGGAGTGCAAAAATGTCTGGTTTTTGGAATCCTCATTAAATTTCCTATCCAATAACCTGTCAAAGTTTAGTACAGTCAGGGAGAAAAGCGGTGTCAAAGTTTGAACTGTCAGAAACACAGTTTGAAAGAGTCAGGTACAAAAAAACCCACTTGGAGTGCAAAAATGTCTGTTTTAAGCACATTTTTGAAATCCTCATTAAATTTCCCATCCAATAACCTGAAAAAACATTTCAAAGTTTAGTACAGTCAGGGAGAAAAGCGGTGTCAAAGTTTGAACTGTCAGAAACACAGTTTGAAAGGACAGTCAGGGACAAAATCGCTTGTAAACCCCACTTGGAGTAAAAAAATGTCTGTTTTAAGCACATTTTTGAAATCCTCATTAAATTTCCTATTCAATAACCTAAAAAAACACTACAAAATTTAGTACAGTCAGGGAGAAAAGCGGTGTCAAAATTTGAACTGTCAGAATGTCAGAAACACAGCTTGAAAGGACAGTCAGGGACAAAATCGCTTGTAAACCCCACTTGGAGTGCAAAAATGTCTGTTTTAAGCACATTTTTGGAATCCTCATTAAATTTCCTATTCAATAACCTAAAAAAACACTACAAAATTTAGTACAGTCAGGGAGAAAAGTGGTGTCAAAGTTTGAACTACCAGAAAGACAGTTTGAAAGGACAGTCATGGACAAAACTGCCTGTAAACCCACTTGGAGTGCAAAAATGGCTGTTTTAAGCACATTTTTGGAATCCTCATTAAATTTCCTATTCAATAACCTAAAAAAACACTACAAAATTTAGTACAGTCAGTGGTGTCAAAGTTTGAACTGTCAGAATATCAGAAACACAGTTTGAAAGGACAGTCAGCGACAAAATCGCTTGTAAAACAACAACCAATACAACGCAAATCTTGAAAAAAAAATTTGAATTTTGAAAGTTGTCTTTAACTGTCTTAGTTAGTTTAGGTTAATGGTAGAAATGTGACGTAAAGTGTCATTTGTTAAGATATATTTTTTTAAGTGTGCCATGTCTTGAAAACTGTCAAAAATTTCCTAGTTTCAAAGTCAGTGAGAAAACGGTGGCAGTTACACTAAAACGGACACCAGATTCGTCTTCTCCATGCCACAATTAGTTAAAATGGCCTAATCTTGACACGTTTAAATCCAAAATGTATATCATACAGGGTTAACCACCCAAACCGCTCATTAAAAGCGTATCAAGATCAAAAATTTGTAGAAATTTGAAATTTTTGAAGTAAGATCTATGCTTGCTATATTTTAAAATTCAATAATATACAGGGTGTTCCAACTAAACTAAGCTAGTTGACATCAACTTCCGTTCCGATGAAAATATAAGTGACAGAAAGATGAAAAACAGCAGAATTTCTAGAAATCCGGACTCTTTCATAATAAGTGTTCCAAATGTTACATGACAGTTAGTTTTTCAGGATAATAATTAATTAATTATTAACATTTAAAACCGTACCACCCTGTATGTGTTCATTCTATTATACGGGTTTTTATCTTACCTATCTGATCATATATAATATCAAGGCATTAGCTCAATTCCTTCACTATTTTGGCGTATAGAACAATTTAATTCCACTCTAAAACTGAAAATACCTGCAAATGCCTAATGGACCAAACCACGGGAAATAGAATACAGCCGCAACACAGCAAATCAACCAAAATGACCACGTTTCTCCAGGCCAAATATTCCCGATCGCCCTCCTCGCTCTCTTCCAAAATAATTCCGGCAATATTGGCCAAAACTTGCAACGGAATCACCACCATAAACAGCTTTTTATCTTTGGGGGTGAGCACGTGCTTGATAAAAGTCCAACCGGTACCCACCAGCACAAGAACAACAAACAACAGCGCCCCCTTTAGTAAGTGAGCGACGTAGAACAGTATGGCCCAGGTGGTCAGGTGAAACCCGAGTTGTTCGATGAAATGATAGTTGATACCGTGAAAAGCCAACGAGAACGCTTTCAGGAAAACCAAAACGGCCATCATGTAGTGAATTTTGAACACGGGATGTTTGGATTGTTTCAACAAAAACACCCAGAACATCCCGGAGAGGAAAAAGAGAATGGAAAGCATACAAAACAGAGCCGGAAGGGGAATGTCTCCGGCTGACAAGTAACTGTTGACGTTATGTTCGGTTATTTCAATTTCAAAGTTTACGACAGTTTCCGTGTTGGCGTTGTAGTTGGGGCAACTGTGGAAGAACAAGTTGTACAACCCTTCTTCTCTTATGGTTTCCACGGACATGAAAAACTGTGAAAATTTGGTTTAAATATCATTTTTTCCTTGTAGGAGTCATATTTACAGAGGCGTTGTAGAAAGTCTTCCCATTGGTCACAAATCGGGTCATACCAAAATTAACATCCTTGCACCCATTGGTTGTAAATGCAGTCTTTTTCTCGTCCTTACTCTTATAGATGTGAATGGTCTGAATAGGCTGGTAGTTGGCGCATTTAACTTGCAATCTGTATTAGAAAAACATTGAAAATGAACTGAGAACACAAATAAGAAAAAAGTTACTTGAGTTTTGCCTGTTAGGGCATCTTCAGATGAGTAATAATATAAGAATAAACACTACAAACACAGTCACACCTAAAATGCTACTTTGTGTCACTCTGTTTGTATTTGCAACAAAGTCTCTTGAATTAGAAATTACAAAAACAACACAAAATAATCAAAGTAACACAAAAACTGGATTAAAAAACACTAAAATCGTGAAAAAAAGCAAAAGTAGGGAGTGAAATGTATGTTTCAATTTTTTAAAATGGGAGTTTTCCATATTTTTTCAGATCTTAATATTTAGAGGCTTCTGGCACTTTTAAATGTTTCTAGAGGCTTCTGGCAGCTTCTGCAAAGTTTTTGAAGCTTCTAGGGCTTTTAAACACTTTTAGAGGTCTCTGGCAGCTACTGGAAAATTTTAAATACAATTTAGAGCCTTTTGCCACTCTTAAATTACTCTAGAGGCCTCTGGAAGGTTTTCAGTACTATTCAGAAGCTTTTGGCAGGTTTAAAATTATTCTAGAGGCTTCTGGCAGCTTCTGGAAGGTTTCTAGCCCTATGTAGAGGCTTTTGGCACTCTTAAATAACTCTAGAAGCCTCTGGAAGCTTTTACAAACCTTTCAGTAGGATTTAGAAGCTTCTGGCACTTTTAAATGTTTCTAGAGGCTTTTGGCAGCTTCTGCAAGGTTTTTAGTAGGATTTTGAAGCTTCTAGGGCTTTTAAATACTTTTAGAGGCCTCTGGCAGCTTCTGGAAAATTTTAAATACCATTTAGAGCCTTTTGCCACTCTTACATGACTCTAGAGACCTCTGGAAGGTTCTCAGTACTATTTAGAAGCTTTTGGCAGTTTAAAATTATTCTAGAGGCTTCTGGCAGCTTCTGCAAGGTTTTTAGTGGGATTTTGAAGCTTCTAAGACTTTTAAATGTTTTTAGAGGCCTCTGGCAGCTTCTGGAAAATTTTAAATACCATTTAGAGCCTTTTGCCACTCTTAAATGACTCTAGAAGCCTCTGGCAGCTTTTACAAAGCTTTCAGTAGGATTTAGAAGCTTGTGGCACTTTTAAATGTTTCTAGAGGCTTCTGGCAGCTTCTGCAAGGTTTTTAGTAGGATTTTGAAGCTTCTAAGACTTTTAAATGTTTTTAGAGGCCTCTGGCAGCTTCTGGAAAATTTTAAATACTATTTAGAGGCTTTTGGCACTCTTAAATGACTCTAGAAGCCTCTGGCAGCTTTTACAAAGCTTTCAGTAGGATTTAGAAGCTTCTGGCACTTTTAAATGTTTCTAGAGGCTTCTGGCAGCTTCTGCAAGGTTTTTAGTAGGATTTTGAAGCTTCTAGGGCTTTTAAATGCTTTTAGAGGCCTCTGGCAGCTTCTGTAAAATTTTAAATACCATTTAGAGCCTTTTGCCACTCTTAAATGACTCTAGAGGCCTCTGGAAGGTTCTCAGTACTATTTAGAAGCTTTTGGCAGTTTAAAATTATTCTAGAGGCTTGTGGCAGCTTCTGGAAGGTTTTTAGTAGGATTTTGAAGCTTCTAGGGCTTTTAAATGCTTTTAGAGGTCTCTGGCAGCTTCTGGAAAATTTTAAATACCATTTAGAGCCTTTTGCCACTCTTAAATGACTCTAGAGACCTCTGGAAGGTTTTCAGTACTATTTAGAAGCTTTTGGCAGTTTAAAATTATTCTAGAGGCTTCTGGAAGGTTTTTAGCCCTATGTAGAGGCTTTTGGCACTCTTAAATAACTCTAGAAGCCTCTGGCAGCTTTTACAAAGCTTTCAGTAGGATTTAGAAGATTCTGGCACTTTTAAATGTTTCTAGAGGCTTCTGGCAGCTTCTGCAAGGTTTTTAGTAGGATTTTGAAGCTTCTAAGACTTTTAAATGTTTTTAGAGGCCTCTGGCAGCTTCTGGAAAATTTTAAATACCATTTAGAGCCTTTTGCCACTCTTAAATGACTCTAGAGGCCTCTGGAAGGTTCTCAGTACTATTTAGAAGCTTTTGGCAGTTTAAAATTATTCTAGAGGCTTCTGGCAGCTTCTGGAAGGTTTTTAGTAGGATTTTGAAGCTTCTAGGGCTTTTAAATGCTTTTAGAGACCTCTGGCAGCTTCTGGAAAATTTTAAATACTATTTAGAGGCTTTTGGCACTCTTAAATGACTCTAGAAGCCTCTGGCAGCTTTTACAAAGCTTTCAGTAGGATTTAGAAGCTTGTGGCACTTTTAAATGTTTCTAGAGGCTTCTGGCAGCTTCTGGAAGGTTTTTAGTCCTATGTAGAGGCTTTTGGCACTCTTAAATAACTCTAGAAGCCTCTGGCAGCTTTTACAAAGCTTTCAGTAGGATTTAGAAGCTTCTGGCACTTTTAAATGTTTCTAGAGGCTTCTGGCAGCTTCTGCAAGGTTTTTAGTAGGATTTTGAAGCTTCTAAGACTTTTAAATGTTTTTAGAGGCCTCTGGCAACTTCTGGAAAATTTTAAATACTATTTAGAGGTTTTGGCACTTTTTCATGACTCTAGAGGCCTCTGGAAGGTTTTCAGTACTATTTAGAAGCTTTTTTTTAGGGCGAACAGCCTCAGGTCTGTAAATAATAGAGACGCAAAAAAAAACATTAGTCTGTTGTGGTTAATAGGACTGTAGGGAGTAAAATGTATGCTTGTTGGTCACAAATCCAAGTTTTAACAAGAACAACTTTAAAAAATGATATCTCCTGCACTAGGTCAGCTACAGCCCTGATTTTTTCGAGACTACATCCTGTAGATAATACAGTACAATAATCCTTGCTGTAACTGGGTAAACACGGCTGTAGTCAGGTCAAATACATCTCTGTTGCAAAATGACCTAAAGTGACACTTTTGGCCACACCAAATTTAAAAATTCATATCTCCTAAACTAGGACAGCTACAGCCCTGATTTTTTTTAGGGTGTACAGCCTGGACTCTGTAGATAATACAAACGCAAAAAAACATTAGTCTACTGTGGTCAATAGGGCTGTAGGTGGTAAAATGCTTTAGAAGCATACAGAGGATTTTAAACTGTTTTGAAAACTTTCAAACATTTTTTTAACTACCTGAAGAGTGTTTGGAAGGTTTTTGAACAGTTTAAAAAGCATATTGAAGATTCTTGAATGCTTGAGAGACATTTGGAAATTCTTAGACGGTTTTAGAATTTTTTGGAAGCTTCTAAACTAGTTGAAGAGCATTTGGAATCTTTTAGACAGTTCTAAAGGCTTTTAGAAGCTTCTAGATTCATTTAAAGACTTCTAGACACTTTTGGCCTGTCTTGAAATGTTTTGAGAGCTTCCAGACTGTTCTAAAAGCTTTTGAAAGCTTCTAGACTGTTTTGGAAGACTTTCAACTGCTTGAGAAACATTTTGGAGTTTCTGTAGTGTTTTAAAACCTTTTTAGACTATTTTATGATTATTTGGAAAGTGTGTGAACCGTTTAAAGAGCATTGAAGGTTCTGGACTGCTTTTAAGGCATTTGAAACCTTGTAGACGGTTCAAGAAACTTTTGGAAGCTGTTAAACTGCTCTAGAAGCATTTGGAAGCTTTCAGACTGCTCTAAAAGCTTTTAGGCTGTTTTGTAAGCATTTGCAAGGCATTTTGGAGCTTCTATAGTATTCTGGAATGTTTTTAATTTTTTTAGACTACTTCAGGAGCATTTAGAAATTATTTGGTCAGTTTAAATTTGTAAATTGACGTTTACTCATTTTGCAACAGATAATTGGTATATTTTTGTCTCTCAGAAGCCTTCAATATCTCAATACAACTATTGCAATTGTTAATTAACCTAAAAATAAAACCACACAAAAAATAGCAGCAAATAAGCACAAAAAGAAGAAAAAAGCAAAAAAATCTTAGAAATCAGGACTCTAATTACAATAAATGGTGTAGTTACCTGTTATTCTTAAAATCCAACAAAACGAAGATATAATCTTCATTCAAACTGCTGCTTGTGATGTTCCTTTGTAGGATGCAAACATTTTGATGACTGTCCAGGTACGGGTTCATGCCGTCGTTAAGACTGCGATCCAAACTGAAACCAAACTGTCCCCAATACTAAAGTTAGTTGAATTAATAAGAATTAATGTTAAACACAACCGACCAGAGCACTTTCATTTTCCGGACTGGCGTGGAAATTAGTCAATACCACGCTTAGGAAACCACCTTGAAGGAACCCAAAGGTACTCAAACCTATGTACTTTCTGGCATCATTCTAGAAAAAGCGTAGTCCAATAAGTGAGTGATATAAAATGTTTATTAAAACACCTACCTTAATTTCTAGCTGATGAATGCGGGCTGAACACATTGAAATGAACGTTAAAACGCACAAACGTACAGCGAGGTTCTTCATTATTCCGTGGTAGGGCTTCGCTGAACACAGAGACACACTTGATTTTTCACTTTAGTTCACGCTAAACTAAATTAGTATTTAAAGAGTAATGTTAAAGCTTGCTAGAATAACTTGATTTAGCAGTAGGAGGCTCCATAGGAAAACATTTTGAGACTTTTTTGCCATTAATTCACCCATAAAGGGGAGTACACACAAGATGTTTGATTATTGAATGACGTATAAGAAAGTTAGGTTAAGAATTGCCTGTCAGTAATGTCATTTTTTTTTCATTTTTAAATATCAGAAAAATTATTGAGTTTTGGAACTGTAGTACTGCCTGGAGTGCTTGGGACATGGGTTTATTGGGAAGGAATAATTATAAAGTAAAATAATTACTTACGNNCAGTCNNTNGGTGCNCCNGGNGGGNGCGATCCTTAAATCATACGNNGATNNTGCTGGAGTNGGTTTNNTTTAGNGTATGGTCGCGTNTTGGCTGAAGAAGNGCACNNCTGTTCANGTATGGGAGTCNNAANAGNANTCCAGTNANGGGGAGAGGGGNGTNCNACGGACACAAANNNCNGGANCGANNANGAANNGTCTGNANACCGTGCCCCAATGATCCTTANTNNGNTNGNNCCNCCTACANGANGAANTATNNNTCTTNCNCAGANTATCNGAACGCNCGGGGNTNNCTNCACCNTATTNGAGAANATNTTCNTATCAAANATTCGAGNNNNTTNCTCGAGGCNGANGTCNCGCGGACCCTGGNCTATTCANACCCNAAGNGANCCNGCCTANTTGTAACTCCGANCNGTCGGTTTNCATTCACAGCNTGCTCCCGGCGNGNNCGGATAANTGNCCGNGAGCCNCTGNGTCATTTCTATAACTNNTNCCCNAAGTTTGAACTGCCAGAAACACAGTTTGAAAAGACATTCAGGGACAAAATCGCTTCTAAAACCCACTTGGAGTGAGAAAATGACTGTTTTAAGCACATTTTTGGAATCCTCATTAAATTTCCTATCCAATAACCTGAAAAAACTAGTACAATGAGGAAGAAAAGCGGTGTTTAAGTTTGAACTGCCAGAAACACAGTTTGAAAAGACATTCAGGGACAAATCGCTTCTAAAACCCACTGGAGAGAGAAAATGATTGTTTTAAGCACATTTTTGGAATCCTCATTAAATTTCCTATCCAATAACCTGAAAAAACTAGTACAATGAGGAAGAAAAGTGGCTTTTAAGTTTGAACTGCCAGAAACACAGTTTGAAGACAGTCAAGGACAAAATTGCCTCTAAAACCCACTTGGAGTGAGAAAATGACTGTTTTAAGCACATTTTTGGAATCCTCATTAAATTTCCTATCCAATAACCTGAAAAAACTAGTACAATGAGGGGGAAAAGCGGTGTTTAAGTTTGAACTGCCAGAAACACAGTTTGAAGACAGTCAAGGACAAAATTGCCTCTAAAACCCACTTGGAATGAGAAATTGACTGTTTTAACCACATTTTTGGAGTCCTCATTAAATTTCCTATCCAATGACCTGAAAAAACATTACAAAATTTAGTACAATCAGGGAGAAAAGAAGTGTCAAAGTTTTAACTGCCAGAAACACAGTTTGAAAGGACAGTCAAAGCCAAAATTGCCTCTAAAACCCACTTGTAGTGAGAAAATGACGTTTTAAGCACAGTTTTAAAATCCTCATTAAATTTCCTATCCAGTAACCTGAAAAAACTAGTACAATGAGGAAGAAAAGCGGTGTTTAAGTTTGAATTGCCAGAAACACAGTTTGAAGACAGTCAAGGACAAAATTGTTTCTAAAACCCACTTGGAGTGAGAAAATAACTGTTTTAAGCACATTTTTGGAATCCTCATTAAATTTCCTATCCAATAACCTGAAAAAACTAGTACAATGAGGAAGAAAAGCGGTGTTTAAGTTTGAACTGCCAGAAACACAGTTTGAAGACAGTCAAGGACAAAATCGCCTCTAAAACCCACTTGGAGTGAGAAAATGACTGTTTTAAGCACATTTTTGGAATCCTCATTAAATTTCCTATCCAATAACCTGAAAAAACTAGTACAATGAGGAAGAAAAGCGGTGTTTAAGTTTGAACTGCCAGAAACACAGTTTGAAAAGACAGTCAAGGACAAAATCGCCTCTAAAACCCACTTGGAGTGAGAAAATGACTGTTTTAAGCACATTTTTGGAATCCTCATTAAATTTCCTATCCAATAACCTGAAAAAACTAGTACAATGAGGGAGAAAAGCGGTGTTTAAGTTTGAACTGCCAGAAACACAGTTTGAAGACAGTCAAGGACAAAATCGCCTCTAAAACCCACTTGGAGTGAGAAAATGACTGTTTTAAGCACATTTTTGGAATCCTCATTAAATTTCCTATCCAATAACCTGAAAAAACACTACAAAATAAAACACGTGGATTTGGCAATTTGCATTTTTTTTTTATAAAACATTTCACAACCCACATATACAGGCAATGTTAAAAGTAAAAACAGGAAAACGGTAGAAGAACCACAAAAACGGTAGTATACTTACCGTTTTAACCTGGCAGCTCCGGTTGAGATTTAAATACTTCAGGTATAAGAAAAACGCTACAAAAATCTCTTAATACTTTAATAGGAGAAATAAAATCAAAGATACTTGTATACAAAAGTAACATTTCAATATAATATGTAACGAATCCTTTTTTTAGTAGACATTTATCGTAAAACTAGTGTTTTTTAAAAAAAAAGGGAGCGGGGATTATTCATTAAACTATTTCATACTTATCGGGGTGCAGGACGCAGTCGACTGAATGTTTAACAGGAGCGTCATCGTCGATCGACAAAACGTCCACAATCTGCAAAAGAATGGTCAGGAAAAATCAAAAATTAAAAGCGAAATCAAGACCTTAATATTGGCGTAGGGAGTTTGCGAAGCAAACGTAACCTGAAGGGGAAAAAAGTCTCCTGGAATCGATCTTGGTGCGTTGAATTCCAAGGAACCGCTCTTGTTACTCGAATCAATGAAGGGTAAACTCCAAATCAGAAGGTTTTTCCTTGATTCGTGAGTGTAGGTGCCGTCGCACTCGCCCACTGTAGGACTACACCCAATCCTGCAATTAACTCGCGCTTTACCGACATTCTTAGCAATCTGAAACGCCATCTTACGGCAACGGGATGGAAATATTGACGTCGGCTAGTTCCAAATTTGTGTGGGCCAGTTCGTACTCGATGTTGACGTCACAACTGCCGTCGCCCGCCTCTGACGGCCAGCAATTGATCAGCAAAGGCACGAAAGTGTCGTCGGTGCTTTGAAGTCGCCATTTTAGCACACCGACGTCGCAGTGTAAGGGAAAAGGCTTTGCCGATTGTTTCAGACCAATCTGTGTTTAAGTTTCAATCAAATTTTTATCACTACAATCCGGGTTTCTTACATTTTTTTTTTGCTTTTTATAAGTGATTAAAGCGTTTGATAATAATGTGGACAATTTACGCAACAACACGTCATTTGACCGATTTTTTTCTGCTTAATTTAGTTTTTGTGCTTATTTGCTGCTATTTTTTGTATGATTTTGGGCGTCGCACAAGGAGAGCAGATAAAGGCAGTTGCCCTTCCTATAAATTCAAAAACTAGCATCAATGAAAACATACAGGATTTTCATAATAAAATGGTCGAGAAATTTACGAAAAAACTGAAGGAAATTATGTTTCAATTGATATAATCAGAAAAGGGGTCTCACTGAACCAGTTTCGTGCAATTTTAAATAAAATACCATCTTCCATTCCACATCAAATGCAGGCTGAAAGGAGAGCACACAGTGCCAGGGATTCTGTGTGGATTACAAGAGAACCATTAACCCGGCGACAAAGAAATCCTGCTATCCCCTACCGCAGATAGATGATATATTGACCTATCTATCTATATAAAAGAAGCGGTGTCGACGACGGCGTAGTAGTGTAGTAGTAAATTTGGGAAAGCGGTAAAGTTTAAATAGTGGAATAATTGTGGAATTGTAGTAGTGTTTTTAGTAGCTGAATTAATTATTGTACGGAGTGTTTTGAATTGTTGAGTTAAACTGACTTTGTGTAAACCCACGGGAAAATCGTAACAGTACTAAGCTTCGGACTCTGCAACGCCCCAGCCACCTTCCAGCAGCTAGCAGACAAAGTTTTTAGAGATCTTAAGTGGAGAGAAATACTGATATATTTAGACGACATAATAATATTCGACATTCCAAAAAATGAAACCACTATTCTGCAATGATAATCTGAACCTAAAATTACGGCAGAGAATGGTAAAATCCTACATATGGTCAGTGTTACTATACGGGGCAGAGGTCTGGACCATTAAGGCCGCTACAGTTAATCGGTTAGAAGCGTTTGAGATGTGGCTACACCGGCGAATGCTGAGAATACCCTGGACAGATATGCAGACCAACGAAATGGTGCTAAACAGAGCCGATGCAACACGTTTGCTGCTAAATACAGTTAAGTGCAGGAAAATCTCATATCCTGGACATATCTTCAGAGGAGAGCGATACAGAATCCTACAACTGATCATGATGGGAAAAGTGGAAGGACGTAGAGGAGTAGGAAGAAAACAGGCTTCCTGGCTGAGGACATCCGTGAATGGACCGGTATACGCAGCGCAGAAGAACTCTTTCGATTGGCGCAGAATCGAGAAAGACTTGCCCAAGTAATTGCCAACGTCAGGGGGACCTGACACGGCACTTGAAGAAGAAGAATAATATTCTCCGAAAACCTAGAGGATCACATCGAGAAGCTGGAAAAAGTATTCACAAGAATGAGAGAAGCTAACCTTACGCTTAAACCCAGCAAATGCGAGTATTTGCAGGAGCAAGTAAGGATACTAGGCTACACAGTAAGTGGAGAAGGCATATACCCCGAAGAAGGGAAATTGGCAGGGATTAAAGAATTCCCGACGCCGAAGAAAACTAAAGAACTTCAAAGTTTCCTGGGATTATGCAACTTCTATAGGAAATTCATAAAAAATTATTCAGTGTTAGCTCGACCCCTACATGAGGCCACAAAAAAAAACAAATTTCGTTGGGGTACAGAACAAGAAGAAGCATTCCAGGAACTGAAAAAGCGGCTAACAACAGCCCCGGTGTTGAAACACTACAACCCTAACATCGGGTGCACTCTCCACACAGACGCATGCACAGAAGGCATAGGGGCAATATTACTGCAGGAAGGAGAGGACAAACAAAACTACTACTCTATAAGCGAACTGGAATTCTAGCCGCTGTATGGGGATGACGTACTTGAGACATCTCATTTACGGGAGACCGGTGATAATAGTCACTCGATGGATCCACAACATAAAAGACCACTCAAGGCGATTAGCACGGTGGGCACTAAAACTGGCCGAGTTCGACTACTCGGTGGTATACAAAAAAGGCAGCAAGCGCCAAGACGCAGACTGTCTATCTCGCAACCCCGCACTACACATAGATAATATGGAAATCGAGGAATTGGATGAACTTCAAGACAAGGACAAGGATTTGAGGGAATTAAAAGAAGCAATTTGCGACGCAATAACGCGACGAAAAGCGAAGAATTTTAGGATAAAAGATAACATATTATACAAAGCCACCACGGATAAAGACGGCTTAGAATATGCACTTGTAATACCACGGGCACTAAGAGAGGAAGTACTATGGGAAGCCCACAACGCACCCACAAGTGGACACATGGGCATGACCAAAACCCTGAGTAGACTGAGCCCAAAGTACTACTGGGACAACGTGGTGAAGGACGTGCACAAGTACATCCGAGGGTGCAGGGACTGTCAAGCGAGAAAAGGACCCTCAAACAGGAAACCCTTGGGGCTACTCCAGCCTATTCAAGTAGGGCAAGTGTTCGATCAGCTGGGGATAGTCCTGTTGGGTCCGTTTCGGAAAAGTAATCTGGGAAAAACAACTATCGTGGTGGTAACAGACTATGCAACGAGATATGCAATAACGGCGGCCTTACCCAACGGCAAGGCAGGGCCAGTGGCGAAATTCTTGCTGGAAAAAGTACTGTTGATACACGGTATACCTCGCACCATTCTGAGCGACAGGGGAAAGGTTTTCCAGTCAGAAATAGTGCAATAATTACAACAAATAATGGGTGTCCAAAGCACTTTCACCACAGCATATCTTCGTGCAATGGCTTGACGGAAGGAGACTGAACAAAATGTACGCCCTTTGAATTAATGTCGCACGAAGCCCGAGAGCCTTTGGACGCAGCACTTTTGGATAAAGAAACAAGCACGAATGCCAAGGAACTAAGGGAAAAAGCGTTGATAATAAGGGCATTAGCCGTGGACAACATACAGAAAAAACAGGCGAAAGATAAGGAGCTTTACGATACCAAACATAGAGAGGGGGAGTATGAAGTTGGGGACAGAGTAAAAATATTCATACCAATAAGGAAAGTGGGCAAGAGCGAAAAACTGTTGTTAAGGTGGTTTGAGCCATTCTTTGATGAACGGACACTGGGAGACATATCAGAAGAAGAAGAAGAGGGGGATGATGAGGAATACAGGGCGCCCAAATCCTCGTAGTAGTAGTAGCAGTAAAAAAGGTAGACAATTCAGAGTAAGGGAAATTAGTAAGGCAGTAGAACATAATTCTTATCGTTAATGAACACATAACATAATTAACATAAACAATTCTTTGTTTCATCTTGGCAATCTGGGGGTAAGGTTATTGTCTAACTGTTAAATTATTACGTTCAAATAAAAGTGGGTTACGTGTTACCTGAGTATTCTTCCCTCTGAGCTACCTCTTTAACGTGACATGGTGGCAGTGCACACCTCACCGATCTCCCAACCGACGAAAGTTTAATTTCGAACGGAACTGAGCACCAAGAGAGATTGGAGCAGAGAATCCATTCAAGCATTGGAAAAAAATACCATAATATGGTATACGGACGGATCTAAAACTCTCGAGGAGACTGGAGCAGGAGTCTACGGGCCTCACACCAAATACTCCGAACCCATGGGCCAGTTCCCTAGCATTTTTCAAGCGGAAATTCACGCCATAGAATGATGTTACTAAATTTTCGTTAATTATACAGGGAGTCCCGCGAGGTAAGGGACAAAATTTTACTACGAGTTTTTTAGGTAAATTCGAGTCGAAAATGTCCTATGAACATGGGTCAGCAAATGCTTCCTTACCAAGATATGATTTTTTTAAATTTAATAGTGTTATTGTGCTAACTACAATAAAGCCGAAAAATAATTTTATTTAACAAAAAAAATTAATACTACTGTGAAAATAACTGTTTACAATAATTGCTCAAAGTGTCCACCTTCACATTGTAAGCATAGTCTAGCTCTTTTAATGATGTGGCTGATAGCTTTCCCAATAACACGGTTGTTATTACTTAGGACGTTAGCGATATTATTAATTTTACAAAGCAGTTCAGCCCTGGTATGTGATAGTGACACTAAACTCTTCATATGTCCCCACAAGTAATAGTCCAAAGGATTTAAATCCGGTGAGCGGGGGGGCCAATCCAACGTCCAGGAAAAGTGTTATTTAAATATTCAGTCACATTTCTACTACTGTGGGGCGGAGCACCGTCATGTTGTCTTCTTTGTAACACACAGGTAGTTCTTCTCGTAAGAACTGAAGGTAAATTGCAGATGTCAAACGACCGTCAGACACATAAGGGCCGACTAACTGATCTCCTAACAAACCACACCAAACATTAATCGAAAAACGGTGTTGGAAATACCGTTCGATTGTTGCATGAGGATTTTCAAGCTGCCAAGAATGGGAATTCCTTAAATTATTGACACCGTCTCGTGTCAATTGCAGAACTGCATACGAAGGCACAGATCAGTGAGCTCTGCTTGCAGATGAAATGGGTACAAACGTGATATTCTGCGAACACCTAGTCGATGGTGACCGTTCTACACTATCCAGTATTAGATCTTGCGCAGCTGCTGATGGACGTATGAGAGAAGCATTTGGAAATGATCCTGTTACTCTCAGTTGATTAAAAACTCTCCCAAATACTCGTCTATCAGGTATTCTTCGATTTGGATACCGACGGCGGTATTCAACCACTGCTGCTCTACCACTTCCGTTACAATATCCGTATACAGCAGCATGTCTGCATATTCTTCATTTGTGAAAACAAACATGACAATAATTTGTGTTTGGAATTTACCTAAAGAACTCGTAGTAAACGTTTGTCCCTTACCTCGCGGGACACCCTGTATATTTTTAAATACGCGTGACGTTTATTAACTTGAAGCAGATATTCGAAGATGACAGAATAATAAAATGACCGCTACTGCTATGCAGGAATATGAAAACAAGCAACGAACGATAGATTTGGTAACTGAACCAATTTTGTATGAGGCTCGAAATCCGTTAGTAAGGCAGACGGTAGAAGACTCCGTCTCGTGCCACAAAATGTAGTCGTCCCGAATTCTGCATTGGGACCGCGGCTGTCGTGGCGTCGATGTTCGAAATGGTTCGGTGGACGCTGGGAGTGGGTACCGCCACTAACAGCCCCCACCGTTGGTTTTGTGTATAAAAGACGGTCGCGCACCAGAAAACGGGGAGCCAGGACCACCAGAGATGGACGAGCTGACGAAGAAATGAAGGACAAGAAGAGCGCCAGAAGAGCCCCTCCGTCAGCGGGGGCATCCTTCTCCCAGGACGATACAACTCTGGGAACTTCCCGAAAGGGAAAATTCCTGGACTTGTAGCGACTTCCTCTTCCAGACCTATCCTTTGGTCTACAGCGATGGGAGGGTAAAAAGCAGTAGTTTTGCTTGACCCGTCTATCTGAGGCCGTATTCGAACGGGGATTCTTCGATCGCTAAAAGGTCGAAACCACTTGCCTAGCCGTTGGTATCCCTTATCTTCGCGCATCTATAAGTAAACAATAGGCACGTACCGACCGTCCGGTATTTGCTCTGTTTGCTGTTTTAAAACCGTACCGTTAACTGTAGTTATTTTAAAAGCTGTAAATTGGCACATTTTCAGTATCTTTCCGTTTGGGGATATTTCTGGTAAAACGGCGCCGGCTGCAGTAACTTTCTTTTGAAAACAGTTAGGTAATCTTTCTTGTCCTGTTCCTGTTTGTTTGACACCGGGGAAACGGTGTAGCAAGCAGGAACGGTGAATCCTGTAGCTCGTTTACTTGGCTCCGGCGAAACGGAGTAGTGAACGGGTTTGGGGTACTGGAGGGATTAGCGGCTGTGTGACTGGCAACGTCACGAGACTTGAAACCTCTGTTGCATGATTCTGGGGTGCGCAACGGAGGCTCTGTTTGTCGAACCCCGGGGAATCGGGACGACAGATAGAGATTAGGTCGAGTGACGGGAACACCGCTGGTTACGTAATTGGGCCTTTTTGGAGCATAATCCGGTGCCGAGAAGCTAGTTCTACATAACTGTACCGTACTTACACCGTGTCTTAGACAGTCGCGTAGTATACAGTAGTGAAGGGTCGGTAGCTTTCGTTCCATTAGGTAACCGTTACCGTAAGTATTTGCTGTAAGTTCAGAGAGCCGCAACACAGTACATTTAGTGAAAACAGTTGTTTTAATTTTGTTTATTTCCCGAACCCCCTGGAACTTTCTCCAGCTGTTTAAAGGCTACCCAGGCACCGTAAAGTGGACCTTCAACCACTATAAATAACGAAGGTGGCGCCCGAGGCAACGTAACCAAGGAAATCCACAAGAAAAGCGCTACAGTATTCAGTTCAACCTCGACAGGAAATTGCGATCCTTTTCGATAGCCAAGCAGCCATCAAAGAGTTGAGCTTATCTAACATCAACTCGATGATGGTTCTGGAGAAGGAAAGTTCAATGATCTAGGAAGGAACAAGGTAACCCTCCTCTGGGTTCCGGGGCACGTCGGAGTAGAGGGTAACGAACAAGCAGATACTCTGGAGCATCAGCTTATGTCCGGGAAGAACTTAATAAAGCTGAAGAAGATCTGAGAGCAACGCACTGGTAAAGACTTCCAGGACTGAGGCAGACCAAAGATCTCCTCGGCAATTTTAACCGAGCAAGATCGAAGAAACTGGTTAACCTCAGCAAAATTAGTCTCAAGGCATTAACGGGTCATTGTCGACTCAAAGAACACCTAAGGAAGCTAGGCCTAGAAGAGGACAGTACCTGCAGGTTTTGCGGAGAAGAACCAGAAACACCCCACCACATTTTGCTGGAGTGTTATGCTGTACGCCACAGAAGATTAAACGCACTGGGATTACCCCAGCTGGCTGTGGAAGAAATAACTGGAACAGACCCACTCAAGATCCTGAAATTCCTAAAGGAACTAAATCTTGAGGGGCTGCTATGAACAAGGAAACCTTGAGATAGCAGAAGAAGATGGGGTACAATAGATCTAATCAGGTCGCAGTGTCACCATTCACACCTACCATTAGCCTAAAACCTTTAACGCTTTTTAAACTCTTCAGAAACCTTCCAAATACTCCTAGAGTAGTGGAGTATG
The DNA here is from genome assembly GCA_018691245.2 of Ips nitidus. Taxonomy (NCBI): domain Eukaryota; kingdom Metazoa; phylum Arthropoda; class Insecta; order Coleoptera; family Curculionidae; genus Ips; species Ips nitidus. The sequence goes on along the minus strand of CM042800.1, from coordinate 7,326,603 downwards.
GCCTTCCTGAGACCAAAACACCCATCAGAGGGGGGAACTTAATAGTTCCTGGGACTGTAATAGTAGGGGTGCAACTGTTTTACAAACTGGGAAACGAAGCAACTGCCGTATTTACAAAATTTCCTGTTGACAAATCAGGAAGAGAGAGAGAAACGTTTTCAACAAAGTTGTGATAATTGAAGGTGAAAAATCGGGGTAAACTAGCAATACTGCTAGAATCGAAGGGGGTAAAACTAATTTATTTATTAGTTTTGAGCGATGGGTGAGGTAGAAACGGCAGCAAAATTGGAGTTTGCGTAATTAAACGAGATAAACGTTAAAACGAAAAAAAAAAACTAGAAAATGCTTCTAAAGCAGTCGAAAACCTTCCAAAAGCTTTTAAAACAGTCTAGAAGCTCTAAAAACATTCCAAAAGTTTCTGTATGCTCTTAGAGGAGTTTAAGAGCTTCCAAAAGTATCTAGAACCGTCTACAAGGTTTCAAATGTATTAAAAGCAGTCCAGAACCTTCAATGCTCCTAAAAGTAGTCTAGAAAGATTTCAAAACACTACAGAAACTCCAAAATGCTTCTAAAGCAGTCAGAAGTCTTCCAAAACGGTCTAAAAGATTCCAAAAGCTTTTAGAACAGTCTAAAAGATTCCAAATGCACTTCAACTAGTCTAGAAGCTCCCAAAAGATATCAAAACAGTCTAAAAGCTTCCAAAAAATTTTAGAACCGTCTAAGAATTTCCAAATGCCTCTAAAGCATTCCAGAACCATCAATATGCTCTTTTTTCAAAAACCTTCCAAATACTCCTCAAGTAGTTTAAAACATTACGGGAACTCCAAATGCTTTCCCAAAGCTTTTAGAACAGTCTTAAATGCTCTTCAACTAGTCTAGAAGCTCCCAAAAGATATCAAAACAGTCTAGAAGCTTTCAATATGCTCTTTAAACTGTCCAAAACCCTTCCAAATACTCCTCAAGTAGTTTAAAAAGGTTTTAAAACACTACGGGAACTGCAAAATGCTTCCCAAGCATACGAAAGTCTTCCAAAACGGTCTAAAAGTATCCAAAAACTTTTAGAACAGTCTATTTTTCCAGTACGGCGCTGGTTTTTAGGTACAATTTAGTAAATTCATTGAAAATTTCAGGTCCGTAACCGCCCAATTACTCAAATTATGATCCAAATTGTGTTTCAAGTTAGTTGAGTAGGTTTTCTGTCATTTTCAGTTTGGTTTTCCAAGTTTAACAAAAAACAGGATTTTTTCTGAAATTTTTCCAGTACGGCGCTGGTTTTTAGGTTCAATTTAGTAAATTCATTGAAAATTTCAGGTCCGTAACCGCCCAATTACTCAAATTATGGTCCAAATTGTGTTTCAAGTTAGTTGAGTAGGTTTTCTGTCATTTTCAGTTTGGTTTTCGAAGTTTAACAAAAAACAGGATTTTTTCTGAAAATGTTCCAGTACGGCGCTGGTTTTTGGTACAATTTAGTATATTCAGTGAAAATTTCAGGTCCGCAACCGCCCAAATACCCAAATTATGATCCAAATTGTGTTTCAAGTTAGTTGAGTAGGTTTTCTGTCATTTTCAGTTTGGCTTTCCAAGTTTAAAAAAAAACAGGATTTTTTCTGAAATCTTTCCAGTACGGCGCTGGTTTTAGGTTCAATTTAGTACATTCAGTGAAAAATTCAGGTCCGTAACTGCCCAATTACTCAAATTATGGTCCAAATTGTGTTTCAAGTTAGTTGAGTAGGTTTTCTGTCATTTTCAGTTTGGTTTTCCAAGTTTAACAAAAAACATGATTTTTTCTGAAATTTTTCCAGTACGGCGCTGCTTTTTTCGTTCAATTTTGTATATTCAGTGAAAATTTCAGGTCCGTAACTGCCCAAATACCCAAATTATGACCCAAATTGTGTTTCAAGTTAGTTGAGTAGGTTTTCTGCCATTTTCAGTTTAATTTTCCAAGTTTAAAAAAAACATGATTTTTTCTGAAATTTTTCCAGTACGGCGCTGATTTTTTGGTTCAATTTAGTACATTCAGTGAAAAATTCAGGTCCGTAACTGCCCAATTACTCAAATTATGGTCCAAATTGTGTTTCAAGTTAGTTGAGTGGTTTTCTGTCATTTTCAGTTTGGCTTTCCAAGTTTAAAAAAAACAGGATTTTTTCTGAAATCTTTCCAGTACGGCGCTGGTTTTAGGTTCAATTTAGTACATTCAGTGAAAAATTCAGGTCCGTAACTGCCCAATTACTCAAATTATGGTCCAAATTGTGTTTCAAGTTAGTTGAGTAGGTTTTCTGTCATTTTCAGTTTGGTTTTCCAAGTTTAACAAAAAACATGATTTTTTCTGAAATTTTTCCAGTACGGCGCTGCTTTTTTCGTTCAATTTTGTATATTCAGTGAAAATTTCAGGTCCGCAACCGCCCAAATACCCAAATTATGGCCCAAATTGTGTTTCAAGTTAGTTGAGTGAGTTTTCTGTCATTTTCAGTTTAATTTTCCAAGTTTAACAAAAAACAGGATTTTTTCTGAAAATGTTCCAGTACGGCGCTGGTTTTTAGGTACAATTTAGTAAATTCAGTGAAAATTTCAGGTCCGTAACCGCCCAAATACCCAAATTATGGCCCAAATTGTGTTTCAAGTTAGTTGAGTGGGTTTTCTGTCATTTTCAGTTTAATTTTCCAAGTTTAACAAAAAACAGGATTTTTTCTGAAAATTTTTCAGTACGGCGCTGGTTTTTAGGTAGAATTTATTAAATTCAATGAAAATTTCAGGTCCGTAACCGCCCAAATACCCAAATTATGGTCCAAATTGTGTTTCAAGTTAGTTGAGTGGGTTTTCTGTCATTTTCAGTTTGGTTTTTCAAGTTTAACAAAAACCAGGATTTTTTCCGAAAATGTTCCAGTACGGCGCTGGTTTTTAGGTACAATTTAGTAAATTCATTGAAAATTTCAGGTCCGTAACCGCCCAATTACTCAAATTATGATCCAAATTGTGTTTCAAGTTAGTTGAGTGAGTTTTCTGTCATTTTCAGTTTGGTTTTCCAAGTTTAACAAAAAACAGGATTTTTTCTGAAATTTTTTCAGTACGGCGCTGGTTTTTAGGTACAATTTAGTAAATTCAATGAAAATTTCAGGTCCGTAACCGCCCAAATACCCAAATTATGGTCCAAATTGTGTTTCAAGTTAGTTGAGTGGGTTTTCTGTCATTTTCAGTTTGGTTTTTCAAGTTTAACAAAAACCAGGATTTTTTCCGAAAATGTTCCAGTACGGCGCTGGTTTTTAGGTACAATTTAGTAAATTCATTGAAAATTTCAGGTCCGTAACCGCCCAATTACTCAAATTATGATCCAAATTGTGTTTCAAGTTAGTTGAGTAGGTTTTCTGTCATTTTCAGTTTGGTTTTCGAAGTTTAACAAAAACCAGGATTTTTTCTGAAAATGTTCCAGTACGGCGCTGGTTTTTAGGTATCAATTTAGTAAATTCAGTGAAAATTTCAGGTCCGTAACCGCCCAATTACCCAAATTATGGTCCAAATTGTGTTTCAAGTTAGTTGAGTAGGTTTTCTGTCATTTTCAGTTTAATTTTCCAAGTTTAAAAAAAACATGATTTTTTCTGAAATTTTTCCAGTACGGCGCTGGTTTTTTGGTACAATTTTGTATATTCAGTGAAAATTTCAGGTCCGCAACCGCCCAAATACCCAAATTATGGCCCAAATTGTGTTTCAAGTTAGTTGCAACAGATTCCAAATGCACTTCAACTAGTCTAGAAGCTCTCAAATAATATCAAAACAGTCTAAAAGCTTCCAAAAAATTTTTAGAACCGTTTAAGAATTTCCAAATACCTCTAAAGCATTCCAGAACCTTCAATATGCCCTTTAAACTGTTCAAAAACCTTCCAAATACTCCTCAAGTAGTTTAAAACACTACGGAAACTGCAAAATGCTTCCCAAGCATACGAAAGCCTTCCAAAACAGGCAAAAAGTACCCAGAAGCTTCTAGAACAGTCCAAAAGATCCCAAATGTTCTTGAACTAGTCTAGAAGCTCCCAAAAGATATCAAAACAGTCTAAATACTTCCAAAAAACAAAATGATTCTAAAGCAGAGACCTTCCAAAAATTCTAGATCCGTCTAAGAATTTCTAAATGCCTCTAAAGCATTCCAGAGCCATCAATATGCTCTTTAAAATGTCTAAAAACCTTCCAAACGCTCAAGTAATTCAAAAGAAAAGTCTAAAGTAAAAAAGAAAAGAAAAAAAGTAAAGAGTTTTGTGTTTTTTTCACGATTTTAGTGCTTTTCAATCCGGACTCCTCACATAACTCACCTGAGAGCGTAGTTTGAACAGTTCTTTGTCCACTTGAGGGTGAGTCTGCAATTGCACCCCCCTAGTGTCCTTGTTTTCCAGTTGCACCCTAATTCGGCCCCATTTTTCGTTGCCAATATGCAACGTGACCAGTCCGAGCACCTCGAATTGTTGCACTCCACCGTCACGGCCCAGGCTTACCATCAGTTTTTCCTCAACTCTCAAGTGTACACTTGAAAAATTACGACAATTTAAATGCAACCGAATTTTCAGGCAAATTTTCTAAACTTACTCGTCAATATCAGATTTGATTGTTAAAGATTTACTTTCCGAATTGCTAGACAAAGAGGTAATAATTTTCTCTCCTTCCGAATTTAGTTGGTCTACGAAAGTGTCCACGTCTTTGCCTTTACTACCCAATTTCATTCCTCGTTTTCTAGTCCAAACAATTTATTTAAGTTGGAGGAAATACCAATTTTCGGAGCTTAAACTTACTGAGTTTGGACGTGTGAAGGTGGTTTAACCTCACTGGGAACGCTAACCATTTCAACAGAAGCCGAAGGAGTGTATGTGTTGTTTGAGCTAGTACCAAAACCACCACTATTACCAAAATTGGCTTTGATTCCCTTCTTCATTTGCTCCAACTTTTGTCTTTGCAGTTCCTTGGCTTTTTCGCGCATTTTCAATTTTGCCTCGCGCTCTTGAGTCTTTAATACACCATTTCAATTCCTCTGAATTCGAAGAATTAAACACTCACCTGTCTGACAGCTTGATATACTTTCTCTTCGTGCGAGTCCATTTCGACAAAAGTGCGAATCTGCGACAAATTAACACTTTCCCTATAACCTAAAGCTACGATTTCGTCAAAAGCGAATATTAAATTGAACGCGTTATCCACAATTTCGCTCTCCTCGAGCGATCGACAGTATTCTGGAATCTATCACAGAAAACCGTTAAGTTCAAATTGGAATAGCGGAACGCGGTGACAACTCACAACTCTGGCAAACAACCGGAGGGTTTCCAGGTCCTCCAGAATGTTGCTGGCCCTTGTGGTGATCAGCAGCATGTAGAGGCGCTCCAAGGGCTGATAGACGTACCGCACCGAGTCAGTTTCGACGAATGTGTGCTGCGTACCGGTCGGAATTAGTTTGGGAAAGGCCGCCAGGAGGCCTTCGATTCGCGCTTTTGTCATTTCGACAAATTGTCTCGAGACAATCGCTGAGAAAACAGAAAATTCTCAGTTATTTGTGATTTTAGAAAGAAAATTGTATTCAAGTAAAAGAAAGCCAAAATTACATGCTACGTTTTGACATTTGAACGAATCTTCTAGCTGTCATATTAACCAAGTTAGAAGCTGACGAATTGTGTCAACTTTGATATATCTAGTACAGTTACACTGTTGTATTTCATGTCAAATATCTCGGTTATTTGGGATTTTAGAAAAAAAATTGTATTCAGGTAAAAGAAAGCCAAAATTACGTGCTACATTTTGACATTTGAATGAACCTTCTAGCTGTCATAGTAACCAAGTTAGGAGCTGTCAAAATGTGACACCTTCAATATTTCTAGTACAGTTACACTGAGTATTTCATGTAAAATATCTCGGTTATTTGTAATTTTTGAAAGAAAATTGTATTCAGGTAAAAGAAAGCCAAAATTACATGCTACATTTTGACATTTGAACAAACCTTCTAGCTGTCATAGTAACCAAGTTAGGAGCAGTCAAAATGTGACACCTTCAATATTTCTAGTACAGTTACACTGTTGTATTTCATGTAAAATATCTCGGTTATTTGTAATTTTTGAAAGAAAATTGTATTCAGGTAAAAGAAAGCCAAAATTACGTGCTACATTTTGACGTTTGAACGAACCTTCTAGCTGTCATAGTAACCAATTTAAGAGCTGTCAAAATGTGACACCTTCAATATTTCTTGTACAGTTACACTGTTGTATTTCATGTCAAATATCTCGGTTATTTGTAATTTTTGAAAGAAAATTGTATTCAGGTAAAAGAAAGCCAAAATTACATGCTACATTTTGACATTTGAATGAACCTTCTAGCTGTCATAGTAACCAAGTTAGGAGCTGTCAAAATGTGACACCTTCAATATTTCTAGTACAGTTACACTGAGATATTTCATGTAAAATATCTCGGTTATTTGTGATTTTTGAAAGAAAATTGTATTCAGGTAAAAGAAAGCCAAAATTACATGCTACATTTTGATATTTGAACAAACCTTCTAGCTGTCATAGTAACCAAGTTAGGAGCTGTCAAATTGTGACACCTTCAATATTTCTTGTACAGTTACACTGAGATATTTCATGTAAAATATCTCAGTTGTTTGTTATTTTAGAAAGAAAATTGTATTCAGGTAAAAGAAAGCCAAAATTGAACCTTCTAGCTGTCAAAGTAACCAAGTTAGGAGCTGTCAAATTGTGACACCTTCAATATTTCTTGTGCAGTTACACTGAGATATTTCATGTAAAATATCTCAGTTGTTTGTTATTTTAGAAAGAAAATTGTATTCAGGTAAAAGAAAGCAAAAATTACATGCTACATTTTGACATTTGAATGAACCTTCTAGCTGTCATAGTAACCAATTTAAGAGCTGTCAAAATGTGACACCTTCAATATTTCTAGTACAGTTACACTGTTGTATTTCATGTCAAATATCTCGGTTATTTGTAATTTTTAAAAGAAAACTGTATTCAGGTAAAAGAAAGCCAAAATCACGTGCTACATTATGACGTTTGAATGGACCTTCTAGCTGCCAAAGTAACCAATTTAAGCGCTGTAAAATTATGACAACTTCAATATTTCTAGTACAGTTACACTGATGTATTTCATGTCAAATATCTCAGTTATTTATAATTGTATAAAAAAATTGTATTCAGGTAAAAGAAAGCCAAAATTACATGCTACATTTTGACATTTGAACAAACCTTCTAGCTGTCATAGTAACCGAGTTAGGAGCTGTCAAATTGTGACACCTTCAATATTTCTAGTACAGTTTCACTGTTGTATTTCATGTCAAATATCTCGGTTATTTGTAATTTTGAAAGAAAACTGTATTCAGGTTAAAGAAAGCCAAAATTACATGCTACATTTTGACATTTGAACAAACCTTCTAGCTGTCATAGTAACCAAGTTAGGAGCTGTCAAAATGTGACACCTTCAATATTTCTAGTACAGTTACACTGTTGTATTTCATGTAAAATATCTCGGTTATTTGTAATTTTTGAAAGAAAATTGTATTCAGGTAAAAGAAAGCCAAAATTACGTGCTACATTTTGACATTTGAACAACTGAATTATTCTGTTATTTAGATCCAGCTGGGGTCATTAGTAACACAAACACTGTAGTGACAAAACTGTTAGTCATTTAATTGATTAATTCCACAGGCTAACATTCTCCACATTCCAGTTGACACTCCATGGAGCCAGCAAAGCAAATGTGACATCACAATGACGTAATTTGACAGTCAAATCATGGGCATGGGTTTGCCAAATTAAGTCATCCTGACATTACACTGCATACTGGTTCCATGATAACCCCAAATGAAAAGAAAATGAGGAAATAATACTTAGTGAGTGTTAGCTTGGACATTTAAATGAAAATTATGAAACTGGTTCTAAAGTATGCTTATATTGTAGTAATGTTAGCAAGGAAAGATATCAAATGTTGCTTAATTTAAAAGCACAGTGATGTAACTTAATTTGCTGAGTTATTTTAATGGTTATTTTACCATATTGTAATTGTACAAAACAATTGGAAGCAAGAACAAACAATAAAGTTTTCTAGCCTGTTTTTCTGTTTAACATAAAATCATTCGAAACTACCTCAACCTACCAAAAACCACACCAATTGCAGTTCTAATAGTTTAAAATTAAAGTATTATATGAAAACAGTTAAAACAGTGCAGAAATTGATGAAACTTTAGTTTAACCAGACTGAAATATGCAGAATATGTACTTACTTTTGCCTGCCTTGGTACAGACCGCAGCCGCTATGAGCACCTGCAAACAAACCCCAATTAGCTCAAAACCTAATTGCCCGCACGGGCATTAACAGGAAAACGGGGTAAACGTACCATTTTGCCTTTAATTTAGGTGGAAAACTATAGCCAATATTTATTTAAAAAACATATTACACCTAAACTAAAAATGGACAAATTGGATGACGTTGACGACTGGATTGACAAGTGACGTTTTGCGTACGCGTACTCCACAGGGTTGCCACATTTTGCGTTTAGTTGTTTTCTGTTTAGTTAGCCAAAAACTCCTAAAAGTAATGTAAAATTCAATTATTATTAGTGGTTTTGCATTGGTTTTAGAAGAGAAGCATTTAAAATTACTAACCTTACAGTTTCCAGGAATAAAATTATATTTAGCAACCATGCCACTTCATACGTCAACGTCAAAATATTAGTGTTTTTAATAATTTTTATAACCACGTCCGATTTAAATAATTTTTAACTTAATAATAATTATTGTGTCAATACTACCAAGTGCCTTATACCTATAATTTATTTTTACTTTGTGCGGTATTTATTTAATGGGGTTTTCAGTTAATTTTTTCTGGCTTGTAATAGTCGCCACGGGTTTTTAAGGTGGTGCGGTGAAGCCGTAGTCACGTCCAAATATTAAAAGGGGGCGAAGCGTTTCCAGTGTTGATTTTCGGATTTTATTGTTTTTTTTTATGTTTTCACCCCCTTTTATCGTTTGGTTTCACCCTTGTTGAGTCCCTAAAAAGTGTGTGACGTCGGAAAGTGAGAAGGTAGTTAAAATGTGCAACAGTTTTATTTCTTTTCTACAACTTGAGCACAGCTTAGGTTGGGTGAAAAATGCCGTCAAATGTGAGGCCTAAAGGCACGGGCCCCAATACGCGGAACCCCCCAGCCACGCCAATGTCGGAGCGTCAGCAGATGGCGTTGTTAATGCAAATGACCTCTTCGGGGGAGTCGGGATCGCGGAGCCCCGGCAACTCTAAAACACGCGACCGCAATGAAAGAGGTGAAACCCCCTTGCATTTAGCGGCTATTAAGGGCGATGTAGAGCAAGTCAGTAGGTTGTTAGCTCACCGCGCTGATCCTAACGTAGCCGACTTTGCCGGTAATTTAATAACAGTTTTTCTCTCTGATTTGTTCGTGTTACTGGGTCAGTTAGGTCACTGTAATGTCCCTTTTTCGTTAGTTTGGTAAGGTAATCGAATTGGGTGTGTTAAGTTGTGGCTTTTAGGCTGGACCCCTTTACATGAAGCATGCAACCATGGCTGGTACGAGGTTGCCTTAAGATTGATACAAGCTGGGGCTAATATTAATGCCAAAGGTAAGTTTTAACTGCCCTAAATTTAATCCTAATTTCTAGCCAGATTGTCAAACAGGTTTGGATAATGACACACCCTTGCATGATGCAGTGGTTAATGGTCACTTGAGATTGATTAAATTGTTAGTGGAAAAAGGGGCTGACATTCACGCTAAAAATGCCAAAGGAAAATCACCTTTGGAGTTGGCTTCGTCTACTGTACAGCCTTATTTGCTCAATACCAGTTTGCCTTTACCTGGTAAGTGACAAGTTGATTAATTCATCATTAGAGTCCCGATTTCTAGAAATTTTGCTTTTTGTAAATAATAAAAGCAACCAACCTTTGACATCTAATGTGAACGATTTATGCAAAAACACGTCATTTGACGTTTTTTTGCTTTTATCTTCTTTTTGTGCTTATTTTAGTTTTTTGTGCTTATTTACTGCTATTTTTGTATGGTTTAGTTTTTTACAAAACAAGCTTTTCAAGTTTTTAAAAATAAACTAAACTAATAACTGCTTTGACAAAATAATTGCTATATTGAGATATTGAAAGCTTCTGAACAACAAAAGCATGTTGCAAAATGTATAAGTATCAATTTACAAATTTAAACTGACCAAAAAATTTCCAAATGCTCCTGAAGTAGTCTAAAAAAATGTAAAAACATTCCAAAACACTATAGAACCTCTAAAATGCCTTGCAAAGCTTACAAAGCAGGCTAGAAGCTTCTAAAAGCTTCCAAATGCTTTTAACACTTCCAAAAGTTTCTAAAACCGTCTACAAATGCCTTAAAGGCAGTCCAGAATTTTCAAGGCTCTTTAAACTCTCCAAATGCTCCTAAAGTAGTCCAAAAAGGTTTTAAAATTACTTCTCAAGCAGTCTAAAGCCTTCCAAACAGTCTAGAAACTTTCAAATGCTTTTCAATTTATCTAGAAGCTCTCAAAAGCTTCCGTATGCTTCTAAAGCAGTTTAGCAGCTTCCAAAAGTTTCTAAAACCGTCTACAAATGCCTTAAAGGCAGTCCAGAATCTTCAAGGCTCTTTAAACTGTCCAAATGCTGCCTAAAGTAGTCCAAAAAGGTTTTCCAAAAATTACTTCTCAAGCAGTCTAAAGCCTTCCAAACAGTCTAGAAACTTTCAAATGCTTTTCAATTTATCTAGAAGCTCTCAAAAGCTTCCGTATGCTTCTAAAGCAGTTTAGCAGCTTCCAAATGTTTTAGCAGCTTCCAAAAGTTTCTAAAACCATCTACAAATGCCTTAAAGGCAGTCCAGAATTTTCAAGGCTCTTAAAAACTGTCCAAATGCTCCTAAAGTAGTCCAAAAAGGTTTTCCAAACAGTCTAGAAACTTTCAAATGCTTTTCAATTTATCTAGAAGCTTTCAAAATTCCTTCTCAAGCAGTCTAAAGCCTTCCAAACAGTCTAGAAACTTTCAAATGCTTTTCAATTTATCTAGAAGCTCTCTAGAAAAAGCTTCTGTATGCTTCTAAAGCAGTTTAGCAGCTTCCAAAAGTTTCTAAAACCGTCTACAAATGCCTTAAAGGCAGTCCAGAATTTTCAAGGCTCTTTAAACTGTCCAAATGCTCCTAAAGTAGTCCAAAAAGGTTTTAAAATTACTTCTCAAGCAGTCTAAAGCCTTCCAAACAGTCTAGAAACTTTCAAATGCTTTTCAATTTATCTAGAAGCTCTCAAAAGCTTCCGTATGCTTCTAAAGCAGTTTAGCAGCTTCCAAAAGTTTCTAAAACCGTCTACAAATGCCTTAAAGGCAGTCCAGAATTTTCAAGGCTCTTTAAACTCTCCAAATGCTCCTAAAGTAGTCCAAAAAGGTTTTAAAATTACTTCTCAAGCAGTCTAAAGCCTTCCAAACAGTCTAGAAACTTTCAAATGCTTTTCAATTTATCTAGAAGCTCTCAAAAGCTTCCGTATGCTTCTAAAGCAGTTTAGCAGCTTCCAAAAGTTTCTAAAACCGTCTACAAATGCCTTAAAGGCAGTCCAGAATTTTCAAGGCTCTTTAAACTGTCCAAATGCTCCTAAAGTAGTCCAAAAAGGTTTTAAAATTCCTTCTCAAACAGTCTAAAGCCTTCCAAACAGTCTAGAAACTTTCAAATGCTTTTCAATTTATCTAGAAGCTCTCAAAAGCTTCCGTATGCTTCTAAAGCAGTTTAGCAGCTTCCAAAAGTTTCTAAAACCGTCTACAAATGCCTTAAAGGCAGTCCAGAATCTTCAAGGCTCTTTAAACTGTCCAAATGCTCCTAAAGTAGTCCAAAAAGGTTTTAAAATTCCTTCTCAAACAGTCTAAAGCCTTCCAAACAGTCTAGAAACTTTCAAATGCTTTTCAATTTATCTAGAAGCTCTCAAAAGCTTCCGTATGCTTCTAAAGCAGTTTAGCAGCTTCCAAAAGTTTCTAAAACCGTCTACAAATGCCTTAAAGGCAGTCCAGAATCTTCAAGGCTCTTTAAACTGTCCAAATGCTCCTAAAGTAGTCCAAAAAGGTTTTAAAATTCCTTCTCAAGCAGTCTAAAGCCTTCCAAACAGTCTAGAAACTTTCAAATGCTCTCAAGTAGTTCAAAAATTTTCAAAACAGTCTAAAATCTTCCTTGCTGCTAAAGCATTTTGAAAAAAATGTTGCATCTCTGAAAGAGTTTTTTGCTTTTTTGAGGAAAATGATTTTGCTTTTTAAGCGCTTTTTTTCACGATTTTTGTGCTTTTTAATCCGGACTCTATTCATCATACTCATATTAATAATCATTTGGTAGCCATAATACTTTAATTTTTTCCTCTTTGAGGCAATCTTAAGTGAGTTTTCTGCTCTGTAATGTACAATTTAATTAGTGGCACAGATTTATTGATAGGAGTTCCCCTTTTATCTCTCTCTGTTGCACACATTTACATCAGCGCAAGCTGATAAACGCCTTGTATTCTGGGAGTAATGTGTTTAACCTTGTCGTTTGTTAATCTTCATGTTATTGTACTAACTTTAGTACAATTTAAGTTTTCAAATGGTTTCTACAAGGTAAGACTTTAATGGGTTTGTGTAGGGTGTACCCAATTAGCAATTTAATTTAGTGTGTGAAGGAAATTACCAAAAAAATGTTAAGGGCATTTTTCTCACTTTCTATCTTTGTCTTTCAACTACGATTTAGTATAGTAAAACAATTCCTCCTTTAATAGAATAAGATAGGTGGGAAAGCCATCATTTTCGATTTCCTATGTTGCACCATATTTTCTGTTACTTGATGTGTATATTTTGATATTAGGAAAGTAAAAAATGCAAATGCTACTAATTACACTGTTCCTACAAAATAATCAAAATCTAGTAAAAAAAATTAAATACCTAAATATAAAAACTTAAACACATAATTATTATTACTAAACATCAGGTTGTCAATACCATAGTTTTGCCTCTTAAAGTTTATTTCCCTTGTTAGTGAAATCCGAGGGGTAGACCGGCGATAATTTTTTGTACACCAAAATGCCTTTTTGCATACAAAATACCTGGAAATGCCTTTAAAATACCTCACAATGCTACAATATTGCTCAAAATGCCTTGAAACTGCCTAAAATGCCTCATATTACCTTGAAATACGTCGAAATGCCTTTAAATTATTTAAACTGCCTCAGAATGCCTTCAACTGTTTACCTACACATTTGAAATTTTGTTTGGTCACGTGGCAGTTTTTGGTCAGATTTGTCAAAACAATCACCAACATTCAAACTTTGAAAAATTGATAAATTAAATTTAGACAGTTGGAAAAACTAAAATTGAAAAAAAAACGTTAAAAAAAAATACACGTCACGTGACTTTGATAATTCAATTTTTCAGTTTGCAACACTGTAAAAGACAGTTGACAATGTCAAAAACAATCACGTGACCTTCAAAACGCAGTTTAAATTTTGGAAAATTGATAAGTTAAATTTAGACAGTTGGAGAAACTGAAATTGCAAAAATACACGTCACGTGACTTTGATAATTTAATTTTTGAACTTTCAACACTGTAAAGGCCAATCGACATTGTCAAAAACAGTCACGTGACCCTCAAAACGCAGTCCAAACTTTGGAAAATTGATAAATTAAATTTAGACTATTTTGGACTTTGATTATGCAGTTTTAGAGCTTGCAACATTGTCACGTGACCTTAAAAATGTAGTTTAAATGTTGAAAAATTGGAAAGTTATTATAATAATTTTTAATGAATATTGTTTCAACTTAATATCATGTTACAAAGATTTTACTTCTATTGGAGTGGTGTGTGAGTCAACTTTGACGCCCTCTAGCGGCTAAACGGAGCAACTTAGCCGTGCCCACTCAACGTCACGTGATAGCTCCATTCATTAGCTTTCTTTTGTTATACGATGTGTTTATACAGGGTGTTTCAAATAAGCGAGTTATAGACGATTTTCTGGAAAAGTGCATAAAAATTTAATCTAAATTAGGGATTTTTGGGCCTACTATACTAACGGCGACCATTTTGGATTTTCCTCAATCAAAGTGATTTTTTTAACTAATTTGAACCTGGGGAACACAAATCTGACGTCCATTTTGCTCTAACTGGCACCGTTTCGGAGATGACCTTGAAATTATGTCAATTTTGACAGTTTAGGGCGTGGCACTTTTGAAAAAAAACATTTTGACAAATGACACTTTACATCATTTTTGTACTATTAACTTGCAGGTATTTAAGCAGTTGGGGTTAATTTTAAAAATAAAAAAATTTCTGAAAAAAATCAGAAGGTATCACCCTTGAAAATTCTTGACAATTCTAGTTTTTAATTTTTCAAGGTAAAACAGTGCATGGTATCAAAAAAGTTTATAGAAGGTAAAAGTTGCATCCCATCGAGGTGCATTTGTGGTAACAATTTCAGACCTGTAACCTGAAACGTTCCTGAGATATTGAGCAAAAACTGCAAAAAACGAGAGTCAACTTTGACGCCCTCTAGCGGCTAAACGGAGCAACTTAGCCGTGCCCACTCAACGTCACGTGATAGCTCCATTCATTAGCTTTCTTTTGTTATACGGTGGTTTTATACAGGGTGTTTCAAATAAGCGAGTTATGGACGATTTTCTGGAAAAGTGCATAAAATTTAATCTAAATTAGGGATTTTTGGGCCTACTATACTAACGGCGACCATTTTGGATTTTCCTCAATCAAAGTGATTTTTTTTAACTAATTTGAACCTGGGGAACACAAATCTGACGTCCATTTTGCTCTAACTGGCACCGTTTCGGAGATGACCTTGAAATTATGTCAATTTGACACTTTAGGGCGTGGCACCCTTGAAAAAAAAAACATTTTGACAAATGACACTTTACATCATTTTTGTACTATTAACTTGAAGGTATTTAAGCAGTTGAGGTTAATTTTAAAAATAAAAAATTTTCTGAAAAAAATCAGAAGGTATCACCCTTGAAAATTCTTGACAATTCTAGTTTTTAATTTTTCAAGGTAAAACAGTGCAAGGTACCAAAAAAGTTTATAGAAGGTAAAAGTTGCATCCCATCGAGGTGCATTTGTGGTAATAATTTCAGACCTGTAACTTGAAACGTTCCTGAGATATTGAGCAAAAACGGCAAAAAACGAGAGTCAACTTTGACGCCCTCTAGCGGCTAAACGGAGCAACTTAGCCGTGCCCACTCAACGTCACGTGATAGCTCCATTCATTAGCTTTCTTTTGTTATACGATGTGTTTATACAGGGTGTTTCAAATAAGCGAGTTATGGAGGATTTTCTGGAAAAGTGCACCAAAATTTCGCTCAAATTAGGAATTTCTGCTTTCGAGGAGGGTGGTCAAAGTAAGGCTGCTAGAGCAAAAACAATCGAATATCGATACAAACATTTTACATCAAGTAGGCCTAGAATTTGACGTGGATTCCAAAAATCGAATAAAAAATTATAAGTTTGGTTTGTTGCTCAAATTTGGGACACCCTGTATACTGAAGATTCATATTTGGTTTTTTTTTTTAATGAAAATTAAACAAGTTACAAGGATGTTAAAAATTCATCGAATCACCCTGTAAACTACTCCATTATATTGTCAATAACTCGGTTATTTTGACAATTATAGGGTGGTTCAATATACCAATTTGTATCCTTTGAAATTCTCTTTTGACCACCCTGTATAGCGTTTTTACCTAAAACGTCGAATTAGTGAGTTATTTACTGTTAAAACTGAGTTGTTTGATTTTGACAGTTTTTACTATGACAGCCCATAACTCTGTTATTTTGACAGTTACAGGGTGGTTCAATATATCAATTTGTAGCCCTTGAAATTGTCTTTTGATCACCCTGTATACCATATATAGTAGAAATGTCACACTACCGAAAGATTAAGGCTTTTATACCGGGAATGTGTTGTCCAGAAGGGATAAATTTATAAATAATATTTTTTTTAAAATTCGTATTATTTTGAAAAGTATTGAGGTTAGGTTAGGTTAGGTTAGGTTCCAGAAAAAATTGAAAAATCTGAAAATTCAAAAATAATTCGTGTTTTAACTAATTGTACCGGGTGACCCAATAAGACTGTTCCTCCACCATATTTCATAATCTCATTTTCTCAATATTTCAGGTTAGGAACGAGAATTTGAAAAACGGTTTTCACTGGCCTATTTGGATGTTATTTGGCTACTTTTTCATAAAGAAAAAGTCATATCATGTTATTTGTTTTTTTTTTAATTTTTTTTGGATTTTGAGTCATCAAAAGTAGCCCCCTGGCGCAGAAAGATTCAACTAAATTAACTATATTTTGGTTGATTCTTATTGCCCACAGAACAATACCGAATTTGTTAAAATTGGTCAAACCGTTAACACCTCACGCCATCTTTGGTTTTTGAAATAATACCAGAAATTTGTTTTTTTACAAAAATGATAGATAAATTGGTTCGCTTTAAAAATGAGGAAAAAAAACTCTAGTTTATTGTGCAAAATTTATAGAAAAAGCAATTTAAAAATTTAAGATGGCAGTTACGGCCTCTGGTGGTCATTTTTAGAACTTGAAAATATTTTCCAGCGATTCTTCATAATCGATTTACCTTTTTTGACGTAATTGACAGTTGGTCAAATTATGGTCCAAATTACGTCATTGTGACGTCAAAAACGCTCCATAAAGCTTGAAAACTGTGGCCTGTGTGTGATAGTATCAGTGCATAGTACAATTAGCTAAGCGGCAGTACATTGGTACCGGAAAAAAGGGGCCACACAATCCGTGCCCGATTTTCTGCGAAGCGGCCGCAGACGACCGATTTTCTTGCCTTTGCTCCACTGTTTGGAAAAACGCAGATTTACTGCCGCAAAAACGACCGAGCAGTATGCGACGAGCCGCCCAGTCGTCTCACAAAGGTAAAACGAGCATGAATGCCCTTTGTTGATCGCGTTTGTTTCGTTTCAAGTCGATCGATTCGAGTGCCGACGGCCATTTAGTCATTTCCTGCCCCTTATTTTCCTATAAGAAGAGGGGTGATATCTGGGAGATTTACTGGGGGGGCTTTAAATCAATTGTACTACTAGTAGTACTGGTTCAATGTACTCATCATAGTGTCCGGACTAATTTACGCTCGTCCAATCTAATTTTTTATACTGTGGTGTAGTTCAAGTGCAACTCGATTTATTTTCGGTCGTGTTTACGTTGTGTGAGTAATTTCCCACTAATTCACTAGCAAAACAATTATTGATATAGCAGAGGCTAATTGCATTCAGAAGTAGGGTTTGAAAATATCATGATATTTATATAAATATCATATCACATGATATATATCGGATATATATCAGATATATATTCGATATATATCATTTTCAATCTTTATATACTTAGCTATAAAAAAATATAAAAAACTAAAAAAATTGTTTTGTTTTATGCTTACTTAAGCTATATTTTGTTTTAACACAAATCCTTTTATAATAACTCATATTATTTCTAAAAATTGACCTAGAAACCAGTAAATTTACTTAGAAACGGTGAAAATTGACTTGAGAGCCTTAAAAACTGCCTTTGTAACCAGTTTTCAGACAAACTAAAGACTTTAGTATTGAAAATTGACTTGAAAACTGTTAAAAGTGACTTGAGAGACTTAAAAACTGTCTTTGTAGTCAGTTATCATAGTTTCCAGTTAAGTTGAAAAACTTTAGTATTGAAAATTGACTTCTTGATCTTTGCAGCCAATTTTCATAGTTCCCAGACAACTTACAAGACTTTAGTTTTCAAAATTGACTTAGAAACCAGTAAATTTATTTAGAAACGGTGAAAATTAACTTGAGAGCCTTAAAAACTGCCTTTGTAACCAGTTTTCAGACAAATTAAAAAACTTTAGTATTGAAAATTGACTTGAAAACTGTGAAAAGTGACTTGAAAACTGTTAAAAGTGACTTGAGAAGCTTAAAAACTGTCTTTGCAGTCAGTCGTCATAGTTTTCAGTTAAGTTGAAAAACTTTAGTATTGAAAATTGACTTCTTGATCTTTGCAGCCAATTTTCATAGTTCCCAGACAACTTACAAGACTTTAGTTTTCAAAATTGACTTAGAAACCAGTAAATTTATTTAGAAACGGTGAAAATTAACTTGAGAGCCTTAAAAACTGCCTTTGTAACCAGTTTTCAGACAAACTAAAGACTTTAGTATTGAAAATTGACTTGAAAACAGTGAAAAGTGACTTGAGAGACTTAAAAACTGTCTTTGTAGTCAGTTATCATAGTTTCCAGTTAAGTTGAAAAACTTTAGTATTGAAAATTGACTTCTTGATCTTTGCAGCCAATTTTCATAGTTCCCAGACAACTTACAAGACTTTAGTTTTCAAAATTGACTTAGAAACCAGTAAATTTATTTAGAAACGGTGAAAATTAACTTGAGAGCCTTAAAAACTGCCTTTGTAACCAGTTTTCAGACAAACTAAAGACTTTAGTATTGAAAATTGACTTGAAAACTGTGAAAAGTGACTTGAGAGACTTAAAAACTGTCTTTGTAGTCAGTTATCATAGTTTCCAGTTAAGTTGAAAAACTTTAGTATTGAAAATTGACTTCTTGATCTTTGCAGCCAATTTTCATAGTTCCCAGACAACTTACAAGACTTTAGTTTTCAAAATTGACTTAGAAACCAGTAAATTTATTTAGAAACGGTGAAAATTAACTTGATAGCCTTAAAAACTGCCTTTGTAACCAGTTTTCAGACAAACTAAAGACTTTAGTATTGAAAATTGACTTGAAAACTGTGAAAAATGACTTGAGAGACTTAAAAACTGTCTTTGTAGTCAGTTATCATAGTTTCCAGTTAAGTTGAAAAACTTTAGTATTAAAAATTGACTTCTTGATCTTTGTAGCCAATTTTCATAGTTTCCAGACAAATTACAAGACTTTAGTTTTAAAAATTGACCTAGAAACCAGTAAATTTACTTAGAAACGGTGAAAATTGACTTGAGAACATTAAAAATTGTCTTTGTAACCAGTTTTCATAGTTTTCATTGTCGAGAAAATGTACCTTTTCCGTGCATCTCGAACAGTAACAGCTTTACTAATCTCAGACAAATTAGAAAACCAAACTTTGTCATCGTTCAGTAAAGCTTACTTAATATTCTTGATACTTAATGTACTATACAGGGCCTTGTCGAATAATTTTTTGATGCTTTGAATAACTGAAACCGGTTTTTATTCAATTAATATAAATATTGAATATATCGGATATATATCAAGCTGTAAATATCAAGATATATATCATGATATTTATCATGATATATATCACTGGATATATATCCTCTGAACCCTGTTCAGAAGTTGCCTTTAATTATAAAAAAATTCCTGCTCCATTTTACCTAGAAAATTAAGTCTCAAAAGTGAGAAATTTGCCTGTGTATCACCCATTAACTTTGAGTGTAGAAAATTCTACTATGTTTTACCCAAACATCCTTCCGTCCGAATTTTCAGGCTTGATTCCCACTAACAGACCGAATAAACGCAGTCAGAACAACCATAAATGGGTTCAATTTGGTTAAAAAATGCTAAAACTGCGCCAACCGGTTTATTATAAAACAATTAGCGATTCCACTATCAGTTTATTACATTTCCGTCGATCACACACACACAATGACGGTCATTTATCGTCGTTTTCTGTTTGTGTGTTCAAGGTAAGGTTGTCCTGATAAAGAAACGCGAGTTATATGTTACATACCTAACCCTTTTATTAGAAATACTTAAACTATGTTAATGTATAGTCAGCAACTATGTAATGTGTAGTCAGCAACTAATTTTATATAAAATAACTAAACTAAATCATTATTTTTGGTTTTCAAATTTAACTGGCGCAGTCGGTAGGATTCTGATTGAACGGGTTCGACAAAAATCGCGAAATCCGGTCGGTTTTAACGGTTTGTCAATCCTAAAACCTTAAAAACACGTTTTGGAGAGTGAACGAGTGAGTGGAGAAAGTCCAACTTCGACTCAACTCCGGGAACTGTAGGATTAAGTACCTGGGATTCCTCCAACAAGGTTCCTTTAGGATTAGAAGTTAAGTGCCTGGGATTCCTCCAACAAGGTTCCTTTAGGATTAGAAGTTAAGTGCCTGGGATTCCTCCAATAAGGTTCCTTTAGGATTAGAAGTTAAGTGCCTAGGATTCCTCCAACAAGGTTCCTTTAGGATTAGAAGTTAAGTGCCTGGGATTCCTCCAACAAGGTTCCTTTAGGATTAGAAGTTAAGTGCCTGGGATTCCTCCAACAAGGTTCCTTTAGGATTAGAAGTTAAGTGCCTGGGATTCCTCCAACAAGGTTCCTTTAGGATTAGAAGTTAAGTGCCTGGGATTCCTCCAACAAGGTTCCTTTAGGATTAGAAGTTAAGTGCCTGGGATTCCTCCAACAAGGTTCCTTTAGGATTAGAAGTTAAGTGCCTGGGATTCCTCCAACAAGGTTCCTTTAGGATTAGAAGTTAAGTGCCTGGGATTCCTCCAATAAGGTTCCTTTAGGATTAGAAGTTAAGTGCCTGGGATTCCTCCAACAAGGTTCCTTTAGGATTAGAAGTTAAGTGCCTGGGATTCCTCCAACAAGGTTCCTTTAGGATTAGAAGTTAAGTGCCTGGGATTCCTCCAACAAGGTTCCTTTAGGATTAGAAGTTAAGTGCCTGGGATTCCTCCAACAAGGTTCCTTTAGGATTAGAAGTTAAGTGCCTGGGATTCCTCCAACAAGGTTCCTTTAGGATTAGAAGTTAAGTGCCTGGGATTCCTCCAACAAGGTTCCTTTAGGATTAGAAGTTAAGTGCCTGGGATTCCTCCAACAAGGTTCCTTTAGGATTAGAAGTTAAGTGCCTGGGATTCCTCCAACAAGGTTCCTTTAGGATTAGAAGTTAAGTGCCTGGGATTCCTCCAACAAGGTTTCTTTAGGATTAGAAGTTAAGTGCCTGGGATTCCTCCAACAAGGTTTCTTTAGGATTAGAAGTTAAGTGCCTGGGATTCCTCCAACAAGGTTCCTTTAGGATTAGAAGTTAAGTGCCTGGGATTCCTCCAACAAGGTTCCTTTAGGATTAGAAGTTAAGTGCCTGGGATTCCTCCAACAAGGTTCCTTTAGGATTAGAAGTTAAGTGCCTGGGATTCCTCCAACAAGGTTCCTTTAGGATTAGAAGTTAAGTGCCTGGGATTCCTCCAACAAGGTTCCTTTAGGATTAGAAGTTAAGTGCCTGGGATTCCTCCAACAAGGTTCCTTTAGGATTAGAAGTTAAGTGCCTGGGATTCCTCCAACAAGGTTCCTTTAGGATTAGAAGTTAAGTGCCTGGGATTCCTCCAACAAGGTTCCTTTAGGATTAGAAGTTAAGTGCCTGGGATTCCTCCAACAAGGTTCCTTTAGGATTAGAAGTTAAGTGCCTGGGATTCCTCCAACAAGGTTTCTTTAGGATTAGAAGTTAAGTGCCTGGGATTCCTCCAACAAGGTTTCTTTAGGATTAGAAGTTAAGTGCCTGGGATTCCTCCAACAAGGTTCCTTTAGGATTAGAAGTTAAGTGCCTGGGATTCCTCCAACAAGGTTCCTTTAGGATTAGAAGTTAAGTGCCTGGGATTCCTCAACAAGGTTTCTTTAGGATTAGAAGTTAAGTGCCTGGGATTCCTCCAACAAGGTTTCTTTAGATTAGAAGTTAAGTGCCTGGGATTCCTCCAACAAGGTTCCTTTAGGATTAGAAGTTAAGTGCCTGGGATTCCTCCAACAAGGTTCCTTTAGGATTAGAAGTTAAGTGCCTGGGATTCCTCCAACAAGGTTTCTTTAGGATTAGAAGTTAAGTGCCTGGGATTCCTCCAACAAGGTTTCTTTAGGATTAGAAGTTAAGTGCCTGGGATTCCTCCAACAAGGTTCCTTTAGGATTAGAAGTTAAGTGCCTGGGATTCCTCCAACAAGGTTCCTTTAGGATTAGAAGTTAAGTGCCTGGGATTCCTCCAACAAGGTTTCTTTAGGATTAGAAGTTAAGTGCCTGGGATTCCTCCAACAAGGTTCCTTTAGGATTAGAAGTTAAGTGCCTGGGATTCCTCCAACAAGGTTCCTTTAGGATTAGAAGTTAAGTGCCTGGGATTCCTCCAACAAGGTTTCTTTAGGATTAGAAGTTAAGTGCCTGGGATTCCTCCAACAAGGTTCCTTTAGGATTAGAAGTTAAGTGCCTGGGATTCCTCCAACAAGGTTCCTTTAGGATTAGAAGTTAAGTGCCTGGGATTCCTCCAACAAGGTTTCTTTAGGATTAGAAGTTAAGTGCCTGGGATTCCTCCAACAAGGTTCTTTAGGATTAGAAGTTAAGTGCCTGGGATTCCTCCAACAAGGTTCCTTTAGGATTAGAAGTTAAGTGCCTGGGATTCCTCCAACAAGGTTCCTTTAGGATTAGAAGTTAAGTGCCTGGGATTCCTCCAACAAGGTTTCTTTAGGATTAGAAGTTAAGTGCCTGGGATTCCTCCAACAAGGTTCCTTTAGGATTAGAAGTTAAGTGCCTGGGATTCCTCCAACAAGGTTCCTTTAGGATTAGAAGTTAAGTGCCTGGGATTCCTCCAACAAGGTTCCTTTAGGATTAGAAGTTAAGTGCCTGGGATTCCTCCAACAAGGTTCCTTTAGGATTAGAAGTTAAGTGCCTGGGATTCCTCCAACAAGGTTCCTTTAGGATTAGAAGTTAAGTGCCTGGGATTCCTCCAACAAGGTTCCTTTAGGATTAGAAGTTAAGTGCCTGGGATTCCTCCAACAAGGTTCCTTTAGGATTAGAAGTTAAGTGCCTGGGATTCCTCCAACAAGGTTTCTTTAGGATTAGAAGTTAAGTGCCTGGGATTCCTCCAACAAGGTTTCTTTAGGATTAGAAGTTAAGTGCCTGGGATTCCTCCAACAAGGTTCCTTTAGGATTAGAAGTTAAGTGCCTGGGATTCCTCCAACAAGGTTCCTTTAGGATTAGAAGTTAAGTGCCTGGGATTCCTCCAACAAGGTTCCTTTAGGATTAGAAGTTAAGTGCCTGGGATTCCTCCAACAAGGTTCCTTTAGGATTAGAAGTTAAGTGCCTGGGATTCCTCCAATAAGGTTCCTTTAGGATTAGAAGTTAAGTGCCTGGGATTCCTCCAACAAGGTTCCTTTAGGATTAGAAGTTAAGTGCCTGGGATTCCTCCAACAAGGTTCCTTTAGGATTAGAAGTTAAGTGCCTGGGATTCCTCCAACAAGGTTCCTTTAGGATTAGAAGTTAAGTGCCTGGGATTCCTCCAACAAGGTTCCTTTAGGATTAGAAGTTAAGTGCCTGGGATTCCTCCAACAAGGTTCCTTTAGGATTAGAAGTTAAGTGCCTGGGATTCCTCCAACAAGGTTCCTTTAGGATTAGAAGTTAAGTGCCTGGGATTCCTCCAATAAGGTTCCTTTAGGATTAGAAGTTAAGTGCCTGGGATTCCTCCAATAAGGTTCCTTTAGGATTAGAAGTTAAGTGCCTGGGATTCCTCCAATAAGGTTCCTTTAGGATTAGAAGTTAAGTGCCTGGGATTCCTCCAACAAGGTTCCTTTAGGATTAGAAGTTAAGTGCCTGGGATTCCTCCAACAAGGTTCCTTTAGGATTAGAAGTTAAGTGCCTGGGATTCCTCCAACAAGGTTCCTTTAGGATTAGAAGTTAAGTGCCTGGGATTCCTCCAACAAGGTTCCTTTAGGATTAGAAGTTAAGTGCCTGGGATTCCTCCAACAAGGTTCCTTTAGGATTAGAAGTTAAGTGCCTGGGATTCCTCCAATAAGGTTCCTTTAGGATTAGAAGTTAAGTGCCTGGGATTCCTCCAACAAGGTTCCTTTAGGATTAGAAGTTAAGTGCCTGGGATTCCTCCAATAAGGTTCCTTTAGGATTAGAAGTTAAGTGCCTGGGATTCCTCCAATAAGGTTCCTTTAGGATTAGAAGTTAAGTGCCTGGGATTCCTCCAACAAGGTTCCTTTAGGATTAGAAGTTAAGTGCCTGGGATTCCTCCAATAAGGTTCCTTTAGGATTAGAAGTTAAGTGCCTGGGATTCCTCCAATAAGGTTCCTTTAGGATTAGAAGTTAAGTGCCTGGGATTCCTCCAACAAGGTTCCTTTAGGATTAGAAGTTAAGTGCCTGGGATTCCTCCAACAAGGTTCCTTTAGGATTAGAAGTTAAGTGCCTGGGATTCCTCCAACAAGGTTCCTTTAGGATTAGAAGTTAAGTGCCTGGGATTCCTCCAACAAGGTTCCTTTAGGATTAGAAGTTAAGTGCCTGGGATTCCTCCAACAAGGTTCCTTTAGGATTAGAAGTTAAGTGCCTGGGATTCCTCCAACAAGGTTCCTTTAGGATTAGAAGTTAAGTGCCTGGGATTCCTCCAACAAGGTTCCTTTAGGATTAGAAGTTAAGTGCCTGGGATTCCTCCAACAAGGTTCCTTTAGGATTAGAAGTTAAGATTCCTCCAACAAGGTTCCTTTAGGATTAGAAGTTAAGTGCCTGGGATTCCTCCAACAAGGTTCCTTTAGGATTAGAAGTTAAGTGCCTGGGATTCCTCCAACAAGGTTCCTTTAGGATTAGAAGTTAAGTGCCTGGGATTCCTCCAACAAGGTTTCTTTAGGATTAGAAGTTAAGTGCCTGGGATTCCTCCAACAAGGTTTCTTTAGGATTAGAAGTTAAGTGCCTGGGATTCCTCCAACAAGGTTCCTTTAGGATTAGAAGTTAAGTGCCTGGGATTCCTCCAACAAGGTTCCTTTAGGATTAGAAGTTAAGTGCCTGGGATTCCTCCAACAAGGTTCCTTTAGGATTAGAAGTTAAGTGCCTGGGATTCCTCCAACAAGGTTCCTTTAGGATTAGAAGTTAAGTGCCTGGGATTCCTCCAACAAGGTTCCTTTAGGATTAGAAGTTAAGTGCCTGGGATTCCTCCAACAAGGTTCCTTTAGGATTAGAAGTTAAGTGCCTGGGATTCCTCCAACAAGGTTCCTTTAGGATTAGAAGTTAAGTGCCTGGGATTCCTCCAACAAGGTTCCTTTAGGATTAGAAGTTAAGTGCCTGGGATTCCTCCAACAAGGTTCCTTTAGGATTAGAAGTTAAGTGCCTGGGATTCCTCCAACAAGGTTCCTTTAGGATTAGAAGTTAAGTGCCTGGGATTCCTCCAACAAGGTTCCTTTAGGATTAGAAGTTAAGTGCCTGGGATTCCTCCAACAAGGTTCCTTTAGGATTAGAAGTTAAGTGCCTGGGATTCCTCCAACAAGGTTCCTTTAGGATTAGAAGTTAAGTGCCTGGGATTCCTCCAACAAGGTTCCTTTAGGATTAGAAGTTAAGTGCCTGGGATTCCTCCAACAAGGTTCCTTTAGGATTAGAAGTTAAGTGCCTGGATTCCTCCAACAAGGTTCCTTTAGGATTAGAAGTTAAGTGCCTGGGATTCCTCCAATAAGGTTCCTTTAGGATTAGAAGTTAAGTGCCTGGGATTCCTCCAACAAGGTTCCTTTAGGATTAGAAGTTAAGTGCCTGGGATTCCTCCAACAAGGTTCCTTTAGGATTAGAAGTTAAGTGCCTGGGATTCCTCCAACAAGGTTCCTTTAGGATTAGAAGTTAAGTGCCTGGGATTCCTCCAATAAGGTTCCTTTAGGATTAGAAGTTAAGTGCCTGGGATTCCTCCAACAAGGTTCCTTTAGGATTAGAAGTTAAGTGCCTGGGATTCCTCCAACAAGGTTCCTTTAGGATTAGAAGTTAAGTGCCTGGGATTCCTCCAACAAGGTTCCTTTAGGATTAGAAGTTAAGTGCCTGGGATTCCTCCAATAAGGTTCCTTTAGGATTAGAAGTTAAGTGCCTGGGATTCCTCCAACAAGGTTCCTTTAGGATTAGAAGTTAAGTGCCTGGGATTCCTCCAACAAGGTTCCTTTAGGATTAGAAGTTAAGTGCCTGGGATTCCTCAACAAGGTTCCTTTAGGATTAGAAGTTAAGTGCCTGGGATTCCTCCAATAAGGTTCCTTTAGGATTAGAAGTTAAGTGCCTGGGATTCCTCCAACAAGGTTCCTTTAGGATTAGAAGTTAAGTGCCTGGGATTCCTCCAACAAGGTTCCTTTAGGATTAGAAGTTAAGTGCCTGGGATTCCTCCAACAAGGTTCCTTTAGGATTAGAAGTTAAGTGCCTGGGATTCCTCCAACAAGGTTCCTTTAGGATTAGAAGTTAAGTGCCTGGGATTCCTCCAATAAGATTCCTTTAGGATAGCAGTAAGCAACTACATATAGAAGACTAAGTATCCAGCATCCATTCGAGAATGATAAAGCTCATCATCGCCGAAATCTTATTGTAAGTGACTTCCTTTTTTCCATTTTCTTTTTTTTCTCCCTATGATACAGCTCGAATTTAATTAATCTTTATAGTTTATGTCTGACGTTGAAGATATTGCTTCTGAATTATCACAACTAAGTTTAACAAGTAGAAACAATCTGAATATTTAACTATTTTAAGTAAAACACTTTCAAACATTCAAGAAGTAAGTGAATCTAACAAAATGAATAGAGACATTAGTTTACTTAGATATCAAGCAGACAACATACCACCTTTTGACGGTAATACTAGGACTTTGCAAAGATTTATCAGTTCTTGCGAAAATTTGTTACGTAATTTTCAAAATGCTGAAAACCCAGCAGATCCAATAAATGTTATATTGTTTGATACCATCTTAGGTAAATTACGTGGCAGGGCCGCTGATTTAATTGGTACTAGGTCCGAAATTAATTCATGGAATGCTTTAAAAAGAGGTTTAAATTTAACTTTTTCTGATCAACGTTGACTGTCTAATTCAAGATCTTATTTCACTAAAACCACAAAAGAACGAACATCCTCTTCAATTTGGTATGCGTATACAAGATGCTCGCAGTCTCCTTGTTGCAAATTAAGCCCAGAAGTGCATGATGAAAATGAAAAAATTATTAAAATTGCACACTACGATGATTTGTGCGTTGTAAGGTTGAAAGACCTCAGATATTAATGGGTTCAGAGGATATATATCCAGTGATATATATCATGATAAATATCATGATATATATCTTGATATTTACAGCTTGATATATATCCGATATATTCAATATTTATATTAATTGAATAAAAACCGGTTTCAGTTATTCAAAGCATCAAAAAATTACATTTTCTCGACAATGAAAACTATGAAAACTGGTTACAAAGACAATTTTTAATGTTCTCAAGTCAATTTTCACCGTTTCTAAGTAAATTTACTGGTTTCTAGGTCAATTTTTAAAACTAAAGTCTTGTAATTTGTCTGGAAACTATGAAAATTGGCTACAAAGATCAAGAAGTCAATTTTTAATACTAAAGTTTTTCAACTTAACTGGAAACTATGATAACTGACTACAAAGACAGTTTTTAAGTCTCTCAAGTCACTTTTCACAGTTTTCAAGTCAATTTTCAATACTAAAGTCTTTAGTTTGTCTGAAAACTGGTTACAAAGGCAGTTTTTAAGGCTCTCAAGTTAATTTTCACCGTTTCTAAATAAATTTACTGGTTTCTAAGTCAATTTTGAAAACTAAAGTCTTGTAAGTTGTCTGGGAACTATGAAAATTGGCTGCAAAGATCAAGAAGTCAATTTTCAATACTAAAGTTTTTCAACTTAACTGGAAACTATGATAACTGACTACAAAGACAGTTTTTAAGTCTCTCAAGTCACTTTTCACAGTTTTCAAGTCAATTTTCAATACTAAAGTCTTTAGTTTGTCTGAAAACTGGTTACAAAGGCAGTTTTTAAGGCTCTCAAGTTAATTTTCACCGTTTCTAAATAAATTTACTGGTTTCTAGGTCAATTTTGTAAAACTAAAGTCTTGTAATTTGTCTGGAAACTATGAAAATTGGCTACAAAGATCAAGAAGTCAATTTTTAATACTAAAGTTTTTCAACTTAACTGGAAACTATGATAACTGACTACAAAGACAGTTTTTAAGTCTCTCAAGTCACTTTTCACAGTTTTCAAGTCAATTTTCAATACTAAAGTCTTTAGTTTGTCTGAAAACTGGTTACAAAGGCAGTTTTTAAGGCTCTCAAGTTAATTTTCACCGTTTCTAAATAAATTTACTGGTTTCTAAGTCAATTTTGAAAACTAAAGTCTTGTAAGTTGTCTGGGAACTATGAAAATTGGCTGCAAAGATCAAGAAGTCAATTTTCAATACTAAAGTTTTTCAACTTAACTGGAAACTATGATAACTGACTACAAAGACAGTTTTTAAGTCTCTCAAGTCACTTTTCACAGTTTTCAAGTCAATTTTCAATACTAAAGTTTTTTAATTTGTCTGAAAACTGGTTACAAAGGCAGTTTTTAAGGCTCTCAAGTTAATTTTCACCGTTTCTAAATAAATTTACTGGTTTCTAAGTCAATTTTGAAAACTAAAGTCTTGTAAGTTGTCTGGGAACTATGAAAATTGGCTGCAAAGATCAAGAAGTCAATTTTCAATACTAAAGTTTTTCAACTTAACTGAAAACTATGACGACTGACTGCAAAGACAGTTTTTAAGCTTCTCAAGTCACTTTTCACAGTTTTCAAGTCAATTTTCAATACTAAAGTTCTTTAGTTTGTCTGAAAACTGGTTACAAAGGCAGTTTTTAAGGCTCTCAAGTTAATTTTCACCGTTTCTAAATAAATTTACTGGTTTCTAAGTCAATTTTGAAAACTAAAGTCTTGTAAGTTGTCTGGGAACTATGAAAATTGGCTGCAAAGATCAAGAAGTCAATTTTCAATACTAAAGTTTTTCAACTTAACTGGAAACTATGATAACTGACTACAAAGACAGTTTTTAAGTCTCTCAAGTCACTTTTCACAGTTTTCAAGTCAATTTTCAATACTAAAGTCTTTAGTTTGTCTGAAAACTGGTTACAAAGGCAGTTTTTAAGGCTCTCAAGTTAATTTTCACCGTTTCTAAATAAATTTACTGGTTTCTAAGTCAATTTTGAAAACTAAAGTCTTGTAAGTTGTCTGGGAACTATGAAAATTGGCTGCAAAGATCAAGAAGTCAATTTTCAATACTAAAGTTTTTCAACTTAACTGGAAACTATGATAACTGACTACAAAGACAGTTTTTAAGTCTCTCAAGTCACTTTTCACAGTTTTCAAGTCAATTTTCAATACTAAAGTCTTTAGTTTGTCTGAAAACTGGTTACAAAGGCAGTTTTTAAGGCTCTCAAGTTAATTTTCACCGTTTCTAAATAAATTTACTGGTTTCTAAGTCAATTTTGAAAACTAAAGTCTTGTAAGTTGTCTGGGAACTATGAAAATTGGCTGCAAAGATCAAGAAGTCAATTTTCAATACTAAAGTTTTTCAACTTAACTGGAAACTATGATAACTGACTACAAAGACAGTTTTTAAGTCTCTCAAGTCACTTTTCACAGTTTTCAAGTCAATTTTCAATACTAAAGTCTTTAGTTTGTCTGAAAACTGGTTACAAAGGCAGTTTTTAAGGCTCTCAAGTTAATTTTCACCGTTTCTAAATAAATTTACTGGTTTCTAAGTCAATTTTGAAAACTAAAGTCTTGTAAGTTGTCTGGGAACTATGAAAATTGGCTGCAAAGATCAAGAAGTCAATTTTCAATACTAAAGTTTTTCAACTTAACTGGAAACTATGATAACTGACTACAAAGACAGTTTTTAAGTCTCTCAAGTCACTTTTCACAGTTTTCAAGTCAATTTTCAATACTAAAGTCTTTAGTTTGTCTGAAAACTGGTTACAAAGGCAGTTTTTAAGGCTCTCAAGTTAATTTTCACCGTTTCTAAATAAATTTACTGGTTTCTAAGTCAATTTTGAAAACTAAAGTCTTGTAAGTTGTCTGGGAACTATGAAAATTGGCTGCAAAGATCAAGAAGTCAATTTTTCAATACTAAAGTTTTTCAACTTAACTGGAAACTATGATAACTGACTACAAAGACAGTTTTTAAGTCTCTCAAGTCACTTTTCACAGTTTTCAAGTCAATTTTCAATACTAAAGTCTTTAGTTTGTCTGAAAACTGGTTACAAAGGCAGTTTTTAAGGCTCTCAAGTTAATTTTCACCGTTTCTAAATAAATTTACTGGTTTCTAAGTCAATTTTGAAAACTAAAGTCTTGTAAGTTGTCTGGGAACTATGAAAATTGGCTGCAAAGATCAAGAAGTCAATTTTCAATACTAAAGTTTTTCAACTTAACTGGAAACTATGATAACTGACTACAAAGACAGTTTTTAAGTCTCTCAAGTCACTTTTCACAGTTTTCAAGTCAATTTTCAATACTAAAGTTTTTTAATTTGTCTGAAAACTGGTTACAAAGGCAGTTTTTAAGGCTCTCAAGTTAATTTTCACCGTTTCTAAATAAATTTACTGGTTTCTAAGTCAATTTTGAAAACTAAAGTCTTGTAAGTTGTCTGGGAACTATGAAAATTGGCTGCAAAGATCAAGAAGTCAATTTTCAATACTAAAGTTTTTCAACTTAACTGGAAACTATGATAACTGACTACAAAGACAGTTTTTAAGTCTCTCAAGTCACTTTTCACAGTTTTCAAGTCAATTTTCAATACTAAAGTCTTTAGTTTGTCTGAAAACTGGTTACAAAGGCAGTTTTTAAGGCTCTCAAGTTAATTTTCACCGTTTCTAAATAAATTTACTAGGTCAATTTTGAAAACTAAAGTCTTGTAAGTTGTCTGGGAACTATGAAAATTGGCTGCAAAGATCAAGAAGTCAATTTTCAATACTAAAGTTTTTCAACTTAACTGGAAACTATGATAACTGACTACAAAGACAGTTTTTAAGCTTCTCAAGTCACTTTTCACAGTTTTCAAGTCAATTTTCAATACTAAAGTCTTTAGTTTGTCTGAAAACTGGTTACAAAGGCAGTTTTTAAGGCTCTCAAGTTAATTTTCACCGTTTCTAAATAAATTTACTGGTTTCTAAGTCAATTTTGAAAACTAAAGTCTTGTAAGTTGTCTGGGAACTATGAAAATTGGCTGCAAAGATCAAGAAGTCAATTTTCAATACTAAAGTTTTTCAACTTAACTGAAAACTATGATAACTGACTACAAAGACAGTTTTTAAGTCTCTCAAGTCACTTTTCACAGTTTTCAAGTCAATTTTCAATACTAAAGTCTTTAGTTTGTCTGAAAACTGGTTACAAAGGCAGTTTTTAAGGCTCTCAAGTTAATTTTCACCGTTTCTAAATAAATTTACTGGTTTCTAAGTCAATTTTGAAAACTAAAGTCTTGTAAGTTGTCTGGGAACTATGAAAATTGGCTGCAAAGATCAAGAAGTCAATTTTCAATACTAAAGTTTTATANTGTGNTNGAGCGCCNGCAGGCNGGNACGGTAATTGAAGCATACGACACAATTNCNANCNCNNCGCTNTGGGNACCATTCTTNNNCGCTATTCNAANTCAGTGNCTNATTTNCGNNNATCNGTGTGAACGGCAACCAAGCANNCTGGNATTCNCNNTCNACGNATGCGGAATAGCCGGTGCGTGNCCTTTNCNNNTTGTTNANGCGTCGGGTAANNTGTANAAANCGANTGNCNNCTCTNCTCCNCATTNAGATCGNCTCTACTTATATTCCAGTNCCTCNGANACACNAGAAGGNTGNNANTGNCAGGCCGTTCNGNGTGTAGTTNGAAGCNANTNTTGGGCCGCGGACAAGGTNCNCCCTNNTATTCGCGCTTGCCGCTGGGATTTTTCANNTCNCNNANCCNATCTNGTTCTAGANCTTGCCTNATGTTNTGATCGCNNGAGGCTNNNTTGCTANNGATTCTNTGNTGGGNCCATNTTNTNNATGNGNACGAATTGCCTCAAATCGAGTTTCAAGACTATCTTTACAAAGTTTTTGACTTATCAGGCCTAAAAAGCAAGTTTGTCCACTGACCATAGTTTGAAAATGTTATTTCAAGCTTCTTTACTATTAAATCGACTTCTAGACACCTCAGTGCTAAAAATGCGGGTAATTCTTAATAAACTAGACTGTTTTTAGTGTTTTAAGGCTGTTTTCAGTGCCTCAAATCGAGTTTCAAGACTATCTTTACAAAGTTTTTGACTTATCAGGCCTAAAAGCCAGTTTGTCCACTGACCATAGTTTTGAAAATGTTATTTCAAGCTTCTTTACTATTAAATCGACTTCTAGACACCTCAGTGCTAAAAATGCGGGTATTTCTTAATAAACTAGACTGTTTTTAGTGTTTTAAGGCTGTTTTCAGTGCCTCAAATCGAGTTTCAAGACTATCTTTACAAAGTTTTTGACTTATCAGGCCTAAAAGCAAGTTTGTCCACTGACCATAGTTTTGAAAATGTTATTTCAAGCTTCTTTACTATTAAATCGACTTCTAGACACCTCAGTGCTAAAAATGCGGGTATTTCTTAATAAACTAGACTGTTTTTAGTGTTTTTAAGGCTGTTTTCAGTGCCTCAAATCGAGTTTCAAGACTATCTTTACAAAGTTTTTGACTTATCAGGTCTAAAAGCCAGTTTGTCGACTGACCATAGTTTTGAAAATGTTATTTCAAGCTTCTTTACTATTAAATCGACTTCTAGACACCTCAGTGCTAAAAATGCGGGTATTTCTTAATAAACTAGACTGTTTTTAGTGTTTTAAGGCTGTTTTCAGTGCCTCAAATCGAGATTCAAGACTATCTTTACAAAGTTTTTGACTTATCAGGCCTAAAAGCCAGTTTGTCCACTGACCATAGTTTTGAAAATGTTATTTCAAGCTTCTTTACTATTAAATCGACTTCTAGACACCTCAGTGCTAAAAATTCGGGTATTTCTTAATAAACTAGACTGTTTTTAGTGTTTTAAGGCTGTTTTCAGTGCCTCAAATCGAGTTTCAAGACTATCTTTACAAAGTTTTTGACTTATCAGGCCTAAAAGCCAGTTTGTCCACTGACCATAGTTTTGAAAATGTTATTTCAAGCTTCTTTACTATTAAATCGACTTCTAGACACCTCAGTGCTAAAAATTCGGGTATTTCTTAATAAACTAGACTGTTTTTAGTGTTTTAAGGCTGTTTTCAGTGCCTCAAATCGAGATTCAAGACTATCTTTACAAAGTTTTTGACTTATCAGGCCTAAAAGCCAGTTTGTCCACTGACCATAGTTTTGAAAATGTTATTTCAAGCTTCTTTACTATTAAATCGACTTCTAGACACCTCAGTGCTAAAAATTCGGGTATTTCTTAATAAACTAGACTGTTTTTAGTGTTTTAAGGCTGTTTTCAGTGCCTCAAATCGAGTTTCAAGACTATCTTTACAAAGTTTTTGACTTATCAGGCCTAAAAGTCAGTTTGTCCACTGACCATAGTTTTGAAAATGTTATTTCAAGCTTCTTTACTATTAAATCGACTTCTAGACACCTCAGTGCTAAAAATTCGGGTATTTCTTAATAAACTAGACTGTTTTTAGTGTTTTAAGGCTGTTTTCAGTGCCTCAAATCGAGTTTCAAGACTATCTTTACAAAGTTTTTGACTTATCAGGCTTAAAAGCCAGTTTGTCCACTGACCATAGTTTTGAAAATGTTATTTCAAGCTTCTTTACTATTAAATCGACTTCTAGACACCTCAGTGCTAAAAATTCGGGTATTTCTTAATAAACTAGACTGTTTTTAGTGTTTTAAGGCTGTTTTCAGTGCCTCAAATCGAGTTTCAAGACTATCTTTACAAAGTTTTTGACTTATCAGGCTTAAAAGCCAGTTTGTCCACTGACCATAGTTTTGAAAATGTTATTTCAAGCTTCTTCACTATTAAATTGACTTCTACACTCATAGGTGCAATAAATTGTAGCATCTCTAAGAAATTCAGACTGTTTTTAGTGCTTTTTAAGACTGAAAAATCGAGTTTAAGACTATTTCCAAAAGTCAAGTTTCTTCAGTAATAAAAGTAAAAAATTTTGGTACCAAATACTACAATAATAGTCTTGAGAACTAATTTTTAGAAATAAAATAGTCCGAAAATTTAATTTACTTCAAGACTTGTTGTCCAGTGCAGAAAATTGAGTTGTACACCAATTAAAGTCTTGAAAATATACTTTTGGACCTTTTGGAGTCCTAGTAAAGTCAGTTCTAGCATTAAAAGTCAACTTTTATATTATTTTTAGTAGTAAAAAATGAGTTTCATGCACAATACAATCTTTGTCTTGATTTCCGGACTTTTTTTAGTTCTTGAATGCCAGTTTCAGACACTCAACCAGGATGGCAGTCTGAGAAAGCGAATCATAAGACCATTCCTAGTAGTAAAAAAGTTTTTAGACTATTCAGTACAAATTTGGACTTTCACAAGTCTTGGATGTTCAGTTTTAAACTATAAAACGATTTTTTAAATTGAAATTTGGAGGACTGTATCTCCCTTAGGAAACATTTTTCAGAAAAATGACATAATGCAAGTCAACTTATTTTTTGATTAGCTATCAAATGGTGAATTATTGACTCTTAAAACTGGACCACCCTGTATATATTTTTTTTAAAACTTACCCTCGTCAGTACTCAAAACTTCAGCACTAGCCAGGACGCGATTCTGTAAATCAAAGATTCGCTGACACTCTTCCTTGTAACGTTCTTGGTGTTCGGCGATCGAAAATCGATTTCCTCTAGAAAATTTGTCCATTCCTTCTTCACCTGCTTTGGCTTTTTCGGTAGACAATGTCCGCACCACGTCAATAACCTCCCAACGGGAGAGTTTTTTGATTTCCTCCTCGGGCACGCCGAATTTACGCAGCAACGCTTTAGCGTTGTTTAGGGAGAGTCGTCTTAAATCGGCATCCGTACCTGATCAAACAAGTCGTTATAAATACAGTATCACACACATAATACCGTATTTTCAAAAATATACGTTTTCAGGAATTTTCATCCAATCAAGACAATTTACTACTAATAAAAGTGTTGTTGACATTGATAAAACCCATTGACATAGGGAAATGTAACCACAGTTTCATTGTTACTGACCACCACACCCAAATTGGCTTGGGAACTGCTAAAATAGCTAATTGATCATGTTATACGATTCATGAGTGATCGCTTTAATGGATCTAGAAGCTTTTGACAATTTAGAACAAATCTTGGAAGGTTTACTTGTAGAAGCAATTTTTTAGACCATTTGCACTATTACTTAGAGAGCTCTGGCACATCCAAAATGGTTATAGAGGCATCTGACGATTTAAAACAATTCTAGGCAGGTTTGACACTTATTGGCTTCCGGCATTTGTTAGAAAGTGGTCAGTAGCACTTCTGGCCGATTGAAAATAGTCCTAGAGACCTCTGGCAGTTTAAAAGAACTCTGAGAAGCTTTAAAACACTTGTAGAAGCCGCTGGCACTTTTTACAAGGTTCTCAATAGCATTTAGAGGTCTTTGGCACATTCAAAACGGTCATAGAGGCCTCTGGCACTTTTTACAAGGTTCTCAATAGCATTTAGAAGTTTATCGAACTTTCAAAATGATTCCAGAGGTCTCTGACAATTTAAAACAACTCTGGGAAGGTTTAAAACACTTGTAAAAGTGTCTGGTCTGTTTTCAATAGCATTTAGAGGCCTTTGGCACATTCAAAACGGTCTTAGAGCCCTTTGGCACTTTTTACAAGGTTCTCAATAGCATTTAGAAGTTTATCGAACTTTCAAAATGATTCCAGAGGTCTCTGACAATTTAAAACAACTCTGGGAAGGTTTTAAAACACTTGTAAAAATGTCTGGTCTGTTTTCAATAGCATTTAGAGGCCTTTGGCACATTCAAAACAGTCTTTGAAGCCTCTGGCACTTTTTACAAGGTTCTCAATAACATTTAGAAGTTTATTGAACTTTCAAAATGATTCCAGAGGTCTCTGACAATTTAAAACAACTCTGGGAAGGTTTAAAACACTTGTAAAAGTGTCTGGTCTGTTTTCAATAGCATTTAGAGGCCTTTGGCACATTCAAAACGGTCATAGAGGCCTCTGGCACTTTTTACAAGGTTCTCAATAGCATTTAGAAGTTTATCGAACTTTCAAAATGATTCCAGAGGTCTCTGACAATTTAAAACAACTCTGGGAAGGTTTAAAACACTTGTAAAAGTGTCTGGTCTGTTTTCAATAGCATTTAGAGGCCTTTGGCACATTCAAAACAGTCTTTGAGGCCTCTGGCACTTTTTACAAGGTTCTCAATAGCATTTAGAAGTTTATTGAACTTTCAAAATGATTCCAGAGGTCTCTGACAATTTAAAACAACTCTGGGAAGGTTTAAAACACTTGTAAAAGTGTCTGGTCTGTTTTCAATAGCATTTAGAGGCCTTTGGCACATTCAAAAGGGTCATAGAGGCCTCTGGCACTTTTTACAAGGTTCTCAATAGCATTTAGAAGTTTATTGAACTTTCAAAATGATTCCAGA
Source organism: Ips nitidus (assembly GCA_018691245.2). Classification (NCBI taxonomy): domain Eukaryota; kingdom Metazoa; phylum Arthropoda; class Insecta; order Coleoptera; family Curculionidae; genus Ips; species Ips nitidus. The sequence goes on along the minus strand of CM042800.1, from coordinate 7,290,267 downwards.
GGTCTCTGACAATTTAAAACAACTCTGGGAAGGTTTAAAACACTTGTAAAAGTGTCTGGTCTGTTTTCAATAGCATTTTGAGGTCTTTGGCACATTCAAAACGGTCATAGAGGCCTCTGGCACTTTTTACAAGGTTCTCAATAGCATTTAGAAGTTTATCGAACTTTCAAAATGATTCCAGAGGTCTCTGACAATTTAAAACAACTCTGGGAAGGTTTAAAACACTTGTAAAAGTGTCTGGTCTGTTTTCAATAGCATTTAGAGGTCTTTGGCACATTCAAAACGGTCATAGAGGCCTCTGGCACTTTTTACAAGATTCTCAATAGCATTTAGAAGTTTATCGAACTTTCAAAATGATTCCAGAGGTCTCTGACAATTTAAAACAACTCTGGGAAGGTTTAAAACACTTGTAAAAGTGTCTGGTCTGTTTTCAATAGCATTTAGAGGTCTTTGGCACATTCAAAACGGTCATAGAGGCCTCTGGCTCTTTTTACAAGGTTCTCAATAGCATTTAGAAGTTTATCGAACTTTCAAAATGATTCCAGAGGTCTCTGACAATTTAAAACAACTCTGGGAAGGTTTAAAACACTTGTAAAAGTGTCTGGTCTGTTTTCAATAGCATTTAGAGGTCTTTGGCACATTCAAAACGGTCATAGAGGCCTCTGGCACTTTTTACAAGGTTCTCAATAGCATTTAGAAGTTTATCGAACTTTCAAAATGATTCCAGAGGTCTCTGACAATTTAAAACAACTCTGGAAGGTTTAATACACTTGTAAAAGTGTCTGGTCTGTTTTCAATAGCATTTAGAGGCCTTTGGCACATTCAAAACGGTCATAGAGGCCTCTGGCACTTTTTACAAGGTTCTCAATAGCATTTAGAAGTTTATCGAACTTTCAAAATGATTCCAGAGGTCTCTGACAATTTAAAACAACTCTGGGAAGGTTTAAAACACTTGTAAAAGTGTCTGGTCTGTTTTCAATAGCATTTTGAGGTCTTTGGCACATTCAAAACGGTCATAGAGGCCTCTGGCACTTTTTACAAGGTTCTCAATAGCATTTAGAAGTTTATCGAACTTTCAAAATGATTCCAGAGGTCTCTGACAATTTAAAACAACTCTGGGAAGGTTTAAAACACTTGTAAAAGTGTCTGGTCTGTTTTCAATAGCATTTTGAGGTCTTTGGCACATTCAAAACGGTCATAGAGGCCTCTGGCACTTTTTACAAGGTTCTCAATAGCATTTAGAAGTTTATCGAACTTTCAAAATGATTCCAGAGGTCTCTGACAATTTAAAACAACTCTGGGAAGGTTTAAAACACTTGTAAAAGTGTCTGGTCTGTTTTCAATAGCATTTAGAGGTCTTTGGCACATTCAAAACGGTCATAGAGGCCTCTGGCACTTTTTACAAGATTCTCAATAGCATTTAGAAGTTTATCGAACTTTCAAAATGATTCCAGAGGTCTCTGACAATTTAAAACAACTCTGGGAAGGTTTAAAACACTTGTAAAAGTGTCTGGTCTGTTTTCAATAGCATTTTGAGGTCTTTGGCACATTCAAAACGGTCATAGAGGCCTCTGGCACTTTTTACAAGGTTCTCAATAGCATTTAGAAGTTTATCGAACTTTCAAAATGATTCCAGAGGTCTCTGACAATTTAAAACAACTCTGGGAAGGTTTAAAAACACTTGTAAAAGTGTCTGGTCTGTTTTCAATAGCATTTAGAGGTCTTTGGCACATTCAAAACGGTCATAGAGGCCTCTGGCACTTTTTACAAGATTCTCAATAGCATTTAGAAGTTTATCGAACTTTCAAAATGATTCCAGAGGTCTCTGACAATTTAAAACAACTCTGGGAAGGTTTAAAACACTTGTAAAAATGTCTGGTCTGTTTTCAATAGCATTTAGAGGCCTTTGGCACATTCAAAACAGTCTTTGAAGCCTCTGGCACTTTTTACAAGGTTCTCAATAACATTTAGAAGTTTATTGAACTTTCAAAATGATTCCAGAGGTCTCTGACAATTTAAAACAACTCTGGGAAGGTTTAAAACACTTGTAAAAGTGTCTGGTCTGTTTTCAATAGCATTTAGAGGCCTTTGCACATTCAAAAGGGTCATAGAGGCCTCTGGCACTTTTTACAAGGTTCTCAATAGCATTTAGAAGTTTATCGAACTTTCAAAATGATTCCAGAGGTCTCTGACAATTTAAAACAACTCTGGGAAGGTTTAAAACACTTGTAAAAATGTCTGGTCTGTTCTCAATAGCATTTAGAGGTCTTTGGCACATTCAAAACGGTCATAGAGGCCTCTGGCACTTTTTACAAGGTTCTCAATAGCATTTAGAAGTTTATTGAACTTTCAAAATGATTCCAGAGGTCTCTGACAATTTAAAACAACTCTGGGAAGGTTTAAAACACTTGTAAAAGTGTCTGGTCTGTTTTCAATAGCATTTAGAGGCCTTTGGCACATTCAAAACGGTCATAGAGGCCTCTGGCACTTTTTACAAGGTTCTCAATAGCATTTAGAAGTTTATTGAACTTTCAAAATGATTCCAGAGGTCTCTGACAATTTAAAACAACTCTGGGAAGGTTTAAAACACTTGTAAAAGTGTCTGGTCTGTTTTCAATAGCATTTAGAGGTCTTTGGCACATTCAAAACGGTCATAGAGGCCTCTGGCACTTTTTACAAGGTTCTCAATAGCATTTAGAGGCCTTTGGCACATTCAAAACGGTCATAGAGGCCTCTGGCACTTTTTACAAGGTTCTCAATAGCATTTAGAGGTCTTTGGCACATTCAAAACGGTCATAGAGGCCTCTGGCACTTTTTACAAGGTTCTCAATAGCATTTAGAAGTTTATCGAACTTTCAAAATGATTCCAGAGGTCTCTGACAATTTAAAACAACTCTGGGAAGGTTTAAAACACTTGTAAAAGTGTCTGGTCTGTTTTCAATAGCATTTAGAGGTCTTTGGCACATTCAAAACGGTCATAGAGGCCTCTGGCACTTTTTACAAGGTTCTCAATAGCATTTAGAAGTTTATCGAACTTTCAAAATGATTCCAGAGGTCTCTGACAATTTAAAACAACTCTGGGAAGGTTTAAAACACTTGTAAAAGTGTCTGGTCTGTTTTCAATAGCATTTAGAGGTCTTTGGCACATTCAAAACGGTCATAGAGGCCTCTGGCACTTTTTACAAGGTTCTCAATAGCATTTAGAAGTTTATCGAACTTTCAAAATGATTCCAGAGGTCTCTGACAATTTAAAACAACTCTGGGAAGGTTTAAAACACTTGTAAAAGTGTCTGGTCTGTTTTCAATAGCATTTAGAGGTCTTTGGCACATTCAAAACGGTTTTAGAGGCCTCTGGCACTTTTTACAAGGTTCTCAATAGCATTTAGAAGTTTATCGAACTTTCAAAATGATTCCAGAGGTCTCTGACAATTTAAAACAACTCTGGGAAGGTTTAAAACACTTGTAAAAGTGTCTGGTCTGTTTTCAATAGCATTTTGAGGTCTTTGGCACATTCAAAACGGTCATAGAGGCCTCTGGCACTTTTTACAAGGTTCTCAATAGCATTTAGAAGTTTATTGAACTTTCAAAATGATTCCAGAGGTCTCTGACAATTTAAAACAACTCTGGGAAGGTTTAAAACACTTGTAAAAGTGTCTGGTCTGTTTTCAATAGCATTTTGAGGTCTTTGGCACATTCAAAACGGTCATAGAGGCCTCTGGCACTTTTTACAAGGTTCTCAATAGCATTTAGAAGTTTATCGAACTTTCAAAATGATTCCAGAGGTCTCTGACAATTTAAAACAACTCTGGGAAGGTTTAAAACACTTGTAAAAGTGTCTGGTCTGTTTTCAATAGCATTTAGAGGTCTTTGGCACATTCAAAACGGTCATAGAGGCCTCTGGCACTTTTTACAAGGTTCTCAATAGCATTTAGAAGTTTATTGAACTTTCAAAATGATTCCAGAGGTCTCTGACAATTTAAAACAACTCTGGGAAGGTTTAAAACACTTGTAAAAGTGTCTGGTCTGTTTTCAATAGCATTTAGAGGTCTTTGGCACATTCAAAACGGTCATAGAGGCCTCTGGCACTTTTTACAAGGTTCTCAATAGCATTTAGAAGTTTATCGAACTTTCAAAATGATTCCAGAGGTCTCTGACAATTTAAAACAACTCTGGGAAGGTTTAAAACACTTGTAAAAGTGTCTGGTCTGTTTTCAATAGCATTTAGAGGCCTTTGGCACATTCAAAACGGTCATAGAGGCCTCTGGCACTTTTTACAAGGTTCTCAATAGCATTTAGAAGTTTATCGAACTTTCAAAATGATTCCAGAGGTCTCTGACAATTTAAAACAACTCTGGGAAGGTTTAATACACTTGTAAAAGTGTCTGGTCTGTTTTCAATAGCATTTAGAGGCCTTTGGCACATTCAAAACGGTCATAGAGGCCTCTGGCACTTTTTACAAGGTTCTCAATAGCATTTAGAAGTTTATCGAACTTTCAAAATGATTCCAGAGGTCTCTGACAATTTAAAACAACTCTGGGAAGGTTTAAAACACTTGTAAAAGTGTCTGGTCTGTTTTCAATAGCATTTAGAGGTCTTTGGCACATTCAAAACGGTCATAGAGGCCTCTGGCACTTTTTACAAGGTTCTCAATAGCATTTAGAAGCTTATCGAACTTTCAAAATGATTCCAGAGGTCTCTGACAATTTAAAACAACTCTGGGAAGGTTTAAAACACTTGTAAAAGTGTCTGGTCTGTTTTCAATAGCATTTAGAGGCCTTTGGCACATTCAAAACGGTCATAGAGGCCTCTGGCACTTTTTACAAGGTTCTCAATAGCATTTAGAAGTTTATCGAACTTTCAAAATGATTCCAGAGGTCTCTGACAATTTAAAACAACTCTGGGAAGGTTTAAAACACTTGTAAAAGTGTCTGGTCTGTTTTCAATAGCATTTAGAGGTCTTTGGCACATTCAAAACGGTCATAGAGGCCTCTGGCACTTTTTACAAGGTTCTCAATAGCATTTAGAAGTTTATCGAACATTCAAATGATTCCAGAGGTCTCTGACAATTTAAAACAACTCTGGGAAGGTTTTACACTTGTAAAAGTGTCTGGTCTGTTTTCAATAGCATTTAGAGGCCTTTGGCACATTCAAAACGGTCATAGAGGCCTCTGGCACTTTTTACAAGGTTCTCAATAGCATTTAGAAGTTTATCGAACTTTCAAAATGATTCCAGAGGTCTCTGACAATTTAAAACAACTCTGGGAAGGTTTAAAACACTTGTAAAAGTGTCTGGTCTGTTTTCAATAGCATTTAGAGGTCTTTGGCCCATTCAAAACGGTCTTAGAGGCCTCTGGCACTTTTTACAATGTTCTCAATAGCATTTAGAGGGCTTTGACACATTCAAAACAGTCTTGAGGCCTCTGGCACTTTTTACAATGTTCTCAATAGCATTTAGAGGTCTTTGGCACATTCAAAACGGTCTTAGAGGCCTCTGGCACTTTTTACAAGGTTCTCAATAGCATTTAGAAGTTTATTGAACTTTCAAAATGATTCCAGAGGTCTCTGACAATTTAAAACAACTCTGGGAAGGTTTAAAACACTTGTAAAAGTGTCTGGTCTGTTTTCAATAGCATTTAGAGGCCTTTGGCACATTCAAAACGGTCATAGAGGCCTCTGGCACTTTTTACAAGGTTCTCAATAGCATTTAGAAGTTTATCGAACTTTCAAAATGATTCCAGAGGTCTCTGACAATTTAAAACAACTCTGGGAAGGTTTAAAACACTTGTAAAAGTGTCTGGTCTGTTTTCAATAGCATTTAGAGGTCTTTGGCACATTCAAAACGGTCTTAGAGGCCTCTGGCACTTTTTACAATGTTCTCAATAGCATTTAGAGGTCTTTGGCACATTCAAAACGGTCTTAGAGGCCTCTGGCACTTTTTACAAGGTTCTCAATAGCATTTAGAAGTTTATCGAACTTTCAAAATGATTCCAGAGGCCTCTGACAATTTAAAACAACTCTGGGAAGGGTTGTAGAAGACTCTGGCACTTTTTAAAAGGTTCTCAATAGTATTTAGAGGTCTATGAAAGTTTCAAAATGGTTCTAGAGGCTTCTAGCGATTTAAAACAGTTCTGTGAAGGTTTAAGACACTTGTAGAGGCCTGTGACACTTTTTACAAGGTTCTCAAAAGCATTTAGAGGTCTTTGGCACATTCAAAATGGTTCTAGAGGCTTCTGGAAATTTAAAGCAGTTCTGGGAAAGTCTAAGACAGTTGTAGAGGGTGCTGGCATTTTTAGAAGGTTCTCAATCGCTTTTAGAGATATTTGGCACATTCAAAACCGTTCTAGAGGCCTCTGACAATTTGAAGCAAGTCTGGGAAGGTTTAAGACACCTGTAGAGGCCTCTGGCACTTTTTGGAAGGTTCTCAATAGCATTTAGAGGTCTATGGAGCTTTCAAACTGGTTCTAGAGGCCTCTGACAATTTGAAACAAGTCTGGAAAGGTTTAAAGACACTTGTAGAAGCTTCTGGTACTTTTTAGAAAGCTCTCAATAGCCTAAGAAACTTTAAAATGGCCCTAGAGATGTGTGGTAACTTAAATCAATTCTAGGAACGTTTAAGTTTAAACTCTGCAGAAGCCATAGTATATGACCAACCAATCGAAGTGTATATACCGTTGGAAAGCCCATTTTGCTATTTAGTTTCTCAACACTTTCATCTTTATTTACACCGTTTAAGCTCAGACTTTGCACGTTAAATTTCGAAATGTTTAAAGCATCTGAAACCATTTTTAAATTCAGTTAACATATCAGTGGTTTAGTTATTAAACAAAAACTTACACTAAAACTGCGTTTAGCGTTAATAATATTTTTCCAGTATAACCTTAACAGCATTTTGAGCACAAAACTACTCTATACAGGGTGTCTCTAAAAGGTCCGTACAAAATCCTAAGACATTTCTGACATTAAAATAAGCCGATTTCAAGCAACTTACCTCAGTCCGAAATTGCTCTGTTTTCGAGTTACAAGTTAAAAAATAAAATTCAATTTTTTTAAGTAAAATGTACATTTTGTAACATATTACTTCACCTGAAATTTGTTCAAATTGTCCAAATTCGGGTTTCGCATCTCAAAAAACCTCCGGCTACCAGATTGGAAAGTAATATTTTACAAAATGTACAATAAATTAAAAAAGAAAATAGATTTTTATTTTTTAACTTTATCTCGAAAACGGAGCAATTTCGGACTGAGGTAAGTTGCTTTAAATCCGCTTATTTTGATGTCAGGAATATGTCATAGGATTTTGTACAGACCTTTTACGAAACTGATAAAAACATCAAATTAGTTGAAAAATCCAACTGACAATGTCTGTTGATATAAAACATAAAACACAAATTTGTATTCGATCTTCGTCTAATGAAATGAGATAAAGCACGTGACGCAACAGTCAAAAGTCACTGAACAGAGTATATGTCGAATAAATAACCCTGTACAATATACAGGGTGGTCCAGTTTTAAGTGTCAATAATTCACCATTTGATAGCCAATCAAAAAATAAGTTGACTTGCATTATGTCATTTTTCTGAAAAACGTTTCCTAAGGAAGATACAGTCCTCCAAATTTCAATTTAAAAAATCGTTTTATAGTTTAAAACTGAACATCCAAGACTTGTGAAAGTCCAAATTTGTACTGAATAGTCTAAAAACTTTTTTACTACTAGGAATGGTCTTATGATTCGCTTTTTCAGACTGCCATCCTGGTTGAGTGTATGAAACTGGCATTCAAGAACTAAAAAAAGTCCGGAAATCAAGACAAAGATTGTATTGTGCATGAAACTCATTTTTTACTACTAAAAATAATATAAAAGTTGACTTTTAATGCTAGAACTGACTTTACTAGGACTCCAAAAGGTCCAAAAGTATATTTTCAAGACTTTAATTGGTGTACAACTCAATTTTCTTCAACTTTCAACAAGTCAAGAAGTAAATTAAATTTTCGGACTATTTTATTTCTAAAAATTAGTTCTCAAGACTATTATTGTAGCATTTGGTACCAAAATTTTTTACTTTTATTACTGAAGAAACTTGACTTTTTGAAATAGTCTTAAACTCGATTTTTCAGTCTTAAAAAGCACTAAAAACAGTCTGAATTTCTTAGAGATGCTACAATTTATTGCACCTATGAGTGTAGAAGTCAATTTAATAGTGAAGAAGCTTGAAATAACATTTTCAAGACTATGGTCAGTGGACAAACTGGCTTTTAGGCCTGATAAGTCAAAAACTTTGTAAAGATAGTCTTGAAACTTGATTTGAGGCACTGAAAACAGCCTTAAAACACTAAAAACAGTCTAGTTTATTAAGAAATACCCGAATTTTTAGCACTGAGGTGTCTAGAAGTCGATTTAATAGTAAAGAAGCTTGAAATAACATTTTCAAAACTATGGTCAGTGGACAAACTGACTTTTAGGCCTGATAAGTCAAAAACTTTGTAAAGATAGTCTTGAAACTCGATTTGAGGCACTGAAAACAGCCTTAAAACACTAAAAACAGTCTAGTTTATTAAGAAATACCCGAATTTTTAGCACTGAGGTGTCTAGAAGTCGATTTAATAGTAAAGAAGCTTGAAATAACATTTTCAAAACTATGGTCAATGGACAAACTGGCTTTTAGGCCTGATAAGTCAAAAACTTTGTAAAGATAGTCTTGAATCTCGATTTGAGGCACTGAAAACAGCCTTAAAACACTAAAAACAGTCTAGTTTATTAAGAAATACCCGAATTTTTAGCACTGAGGTGTCTAGAAGTCGATTTAATAGTAAAGAAGCTTGAAATAACATTTTCAAAACTATGGTCAGTGGACAAACTGGCTTTTAGGCCTGATAAGTCAAAAACTTTGTAAAGATAGTCTTGAATCTCGATTTGAGGCACTGAAAACAGCCTTAAAACACTAAAAACAGTCTAGTTTATTAAGAAATACTCGAATTTTTAGCACTGAGGTGTCTAGAAGTCGATTTAATAGTGACAGAAGCTTGAAATAACATTTTAAAACTATGAAGAATGTAAAAATTGGTTTTTTAAGCCTGATAATGTCAAATAACTTTGTAAAGATAGTCTTGAAACTCGATTTGAGGCAAGCTGAAAACAGCCTTGAAGCACTAAAAACAGTCCAGAATTCGAAGAAAATGAAAAGCAAAGTAAAAAGCACGAAAAGTTCGTTTTCAAGACAATTTTCATGAATCTAATGTCAATGTCCTGCATCTAAGACTATTTTCAAGACTAAAATATTGAAATTTGTTTTCAAATTATGAAAACTTACTACAAATGCAAATTTTAAGCTTCTGATGTCACTTTTCATTAGTTCAGTTACATTTTGGGGTTCAAGTCAATTTTTAAGGTTTAAATGTATGAATTTGTAGTAACAAATTCTTGAAAAAGTAGTTTTTATGTCTACAAGTCAATTTTTAGTATTAAAGTCTCTCGATTTGCATGAAAACTGGTTACAAACACAATTTTTAAGCTTCTGAAATGTTTATCTTTTCTAATTCAATTTTCAAAACTAAAGTCTTTCAGTTTGTCTGGAAACTATGAAAATTGGCTACAATAATATTTTTTAAACTTCTTAAGTGAATTTTCCGTTTCCAAGACAATTTTTAAGTTGGGTTGGGTTAGTTTTGGGTCTTTGACCGTAATAACGTGTAATAAAGTGCTTGTTCCAAATTTGATCAATATTTGCTCCAACGGTCTGACAGTTATGACAAAAAACCGATTTTTTAAACAGAAATTTGAAAGATTGTATTTTCCTTTCAGGAAAATGACATAATGAATGTCAACTTACTTTTTAATTGGCTATGGATTGGTGAATTATTGACATTTAAAACTGGACCACCCTGTATACAAAATACAAAAAGTAGTTCAAATGCACCCTCACCTGTAACGGTACGTTTCGGTTGGGACTCTTGCTCCTCCTTGCTCTGAGTGGGTTTGTTCGGTACTCTGACGTAACTGAAACCTTCCCCGCAGCCCGTAGGGTCCGCCGGACCAGTCAATTGAAGCAAACATTTGCCCTTCATCGCTTGAATGTACGCCCTGGTCGTGTTCCACGGCGCCACTTTAACTTCATCGTCCATTTTCAGTTGCATCTCTTCGTCATCGTCCTCGGCCGGGGTCAGAATAAATTTCTCGCCGTAACCGGCATCTTTGAGACGTTGTTCCGCCGCCACCATGCTAAAGTAGCTGCAGCACTGTTCGGGAGAGACCATTGCTCTGATTTCTTCCTCGGTGGGCAGCCGAAATTCCGGCTTGATCACCCACCAATTCGAGTCCATGCCGGTTCGTTTAAAGTCTGCGCATAGTTTTAGACGTTTTCTGATGCTACTCTCCGAGTGCGAGGGAAAGGCGCGCTTAATATCGTCCATTTTAATACGTCTAGGATTGTCGCGGCTTTTCCAAAACAATCGGTAAATGAAGACTTGCAAAAAGTCTCGGACGAAGTTATTGGCTCTTTTGGAGTTAGGGCCGGGTACTTCGTACAAAGGACACTGTTGTCCCGCCACGAAGAGGGCATCCACTTCCCTAATGTAGTATTGCTGTCTAGTCCGTATAACCAAAAAATCTAAAAAAAACAGCAACACTAGCTTTAAGGAAATACAACTAAATAAAGGAATGCACACACTGGCGCGAATAATTCGGTGTAATTAACGGTTGAATGGAAAAGTGGACAAAATCACTTCTTTGTTCTGCATAGCTGAAGTTTAACGCCCTCTAGCGGAAAAACAGTTACAACTATGACATTATGTAGTCATATTTTTGGAAAGCTCACGATCTGGACTACAATTTACATTTAGTGACTTTTTCTTGTAACTATTCAAATAAGGGTGTAATTAAGGGTTGAAGGGAAAGTAGACATAATCACCTTTTTGGTTTGTCTAGCTGAACTTTAACGCCCTCTAGCGGGACAAACAATGACAACTATGACATTATGTAGTCACAGTTTTGGAAATCCCATAATCTAGACCACAATTTACATTCAGTGACTTTTTCTCGTAACTATTCAAATAAGGGTGGAATTAAGGGTTGAAGGGAAAGTAGACAAAATCACTTTTTTGGTTTGTCTAGCTGAACTTTGACGCCCTCTAGCGGACAAACAATGACAACTATGACATTATGTAGTCACAGTTTTGGAAATCCCATAATCTAGACTACAATTTACATTCAGTGACTTTTTCTCGTAACTATTCAAATAAGGGTGGAATTAAGGGTTGAAGGGAAAGTAGACAAAATCACTTTTTTGGTTTGTCTAGCTGAACTTTGACGCCCTCTAGCGGACAAACAACGACAACTATGACATTATGTAGTCACAGTTTTGGAAATCCCATAATCTAGACTACAATTTACATTCAGTGACTTTTTCTCGTAACTATTCAAATAAGGGTGGAATTAAGGGTTGAAGGGAAAGTAGACAAAATCACTTTTTTGGTTTGTCTAGCTGAACTTTGACGCCCTCTAGCGGGACAAACAATGACAACTATGACATTATGTAGTCACAGTTTTGGAAATCCCATAATCTAAACTACAATTTACATTCAGTGACTTTTTCTCGTAACTATTCAAATAAGGGTGTAATTAAGGGTTGAAGGGAAAGTAGACAAAATCACTTTTTGGTTTGTCTAGCTGAACTTTGACGCCCTCTAGCGGGACAAACAATGACAACTATGACATTATGTAGTCACAGTTTTGGAAATCCCATAATCTAGACTACAATTTACATTCAGTGACTTTTTCTCGTAACTATTCAAATAAGGGTGGAATTAAGGGTTGAAGGGAAAGTAGACAAAATCACCTTTTTGGTTTGTCTTGACTTGATTATGTAGTCACAGTTTTGGAAATCCCATAATCTAGACTACAATTTACATTCAGTGACTTTTTCTCGTAACTATTCAAATAAGGGTGGAATTAAGGGTTGAAGGGAAAGTAGACATAATCACCTTTTTGGTTTGTCTAACTGAACTTTGACGCCCTCTAGCTAGACTACAATTTACATTCAGGACAAACAACGACAACTATGACATTATGTAGTCACAGTTTTGGAAATCCCATAATCTAGACTACAATTTACATTCAGTGACTTTTTCTCGTAACTATTCAAATAAGGGTGGAATTAAGGGTTGAAGGGAAAGTAGACATAATCACTTTTTTGGTTTGTCTAGCTGAACTTTGACGCCCTCTAGCGGGACAAACAATGACAACTATGACATTATGTAGTCACAGTTTTGGAAATCCCATAATCTAGACTACAATTTACATTCAGTGACTTTTTCTCGTAACTATTCAAATAAGGGTGGAATTAAGGGTTGAAGGGAAAGTAGACAAAATCACTTTTTTGGTTTGTCTAGCTGAACTTTAACGCTCTCTAGCGGAAAAACAGTTACAACTATGACATTATGTAGTCATATTTTTGGAATCCTCATTAAATTTCCTATCCACTAACCTAAAAAAACACTACCAAATTGAGTACAGTCAGAGAGAAAAACAGTGTCAAAGTTTGAACTAACAGAAACACAGTTTGAAAGGACAGTCAAGGACAAAATCGCCTGTAAAACCCATTTGTGGTGTGAAAATGACAGTTTCAAGCACATTTTTGGAATCCTCATTAAATTTCCTATCCACTAACCTAAAAAAACACTACCAAATTGAGTACAGTCAGAGAGAAAAACAGTGTCAAAGATTGAACTAACAGAAACACAGTTTGAAAGGACAGTCAAGGACAAAATCGCCTGTAAAACCCATTTGTGGTGTGAAAATGACAGTTTTAAGCACATTTTTGGAATCCTCATTAAATTTCCTATCCACTAACCTAAAAAAAACACTACCAAATTGAGTACAGCCAGAGAGAAAAAGTGTCAAAGTTTGAACTAACAGAAACACAGTTTGAAAGGACAGTCAAGGACAAAATCGCCTGTAAAACCCATTTGTGGTGTGAAAATGACAGTTTTAAGCACATTTTTGGAATCCTCATTAAATTTCCTATCCACTAACCTAAAAAAACACTACCAAATTGAGTACAGCCAGAGAGAAAAAGTGTCAAAATTTGAACTGCTAGAAACACAGTTTGAAAGGACAGTCAAGGACAAAATCGCCTGTAAAACCCATTTGTGGTGTGAAAATGACAGTTTTAAGCACATTTTTGGAATCCTCATTAAATTTCCTATCCACTAACCTAAAAAAACACTACCAAATTGAGTACAGTCAGAGAGAAAAACAGTGTCAAAGTTTGAACTAACAGAAACACAGTTTGAAAGGACAGTCAAGGACAAAATCGCCTGTAAAACCCATTTGTGGTGTAAAAATGACAGTTTTAAGCACATTTTTGGAATCCTCATTAAATTTCCTATCCACTAACCTAAAAAAACACTACCAAATTGAGTACAGCCAGAGAGAAAAAGTGTCAAAATTTGAACTGCTAGAAACACAGTTTGAAAGGACAGTCAAGGACAAAATCGCCTGTAAAACCCATTTGTGGTGTGAAAATGACAGTTTTAAGCACATTTTTGGAATCCTCATTAAATTTCCTATCCACTAACCTAAAAAAACACTACCAAATTGAGTACAGCCAGAGAGAAAAAGTGTCAAAATTTGAACTGCTAGAAACACAGTTTGAAAGGACAGTCAAGGACAAAATCGCCTGTAAAACCCATTTGTGGTGTGAAAATTACAGGTTTAGGCACATTTTTGGAATCTTCATTAAATTTCCTATCCAATAGTCTAAAAAAAACACTAAAAAATCGAGTATAGTCAGTTAAAAAAACAGTGTCAAAATTTGAACTGCTAGAAAGACAGTTTGAACCGAGCTTTAAGGCGCTACTGAATTTAAAGTTCCCACATAATTATATTTAATAAAAAATTGTTAGAATGCCTTACTTTTCACCTTCCTCATCTTCTAAAGCAGCCAATAATACTATTGCTTCTTCTTCAGAGCTTGAAGAATCCATCTTTCTATATAACCAATAAAAAAATATGTCTTTCGAAATTTTTGCGCAAGTGTACCCACATATTTTGACTGATGAACTTTTGAACTTTTGAGAGACGAATTTTTCTACCGCCTGTGTCGCGAAATATTCGCTTCGTTATCGCGGCGAATCAATTCGCGTCAATGTGTGCATTTCTTTAAGGAATAAAAAAAAAAACACAAAAAAAAAAACAAAAAAAAACAAAAAAAAAAAACAAAAAAAAAAAACAAAACAAAAACACTCAAACCTGTAGGTGGTAATTGATGGTCGTAAATTGGGGCCCTGTACATGTTATTCTCGATGGCCTGAATGGATTGACCGGGATGAAGAATGCCCAAAAATGGAGAGGTGTGCGCGTACGCCGTTTCACCGTATTTGTACGTGGGAGGGCCGCTATCTTTAGCGGCTTTGCGTTTGTAGTAATTTTTGATTTTCGAGCACATTCCCACTTGGTTCATTAACGGGGGATGTTCCTCGCAAAACTCAACCAGCACCACATCGCCGTCGCGTCCGGTCAAATCTTCCGGTGTTCGCATGAAGAAAACGTCGCCGCCCCCAGAAGCCATACGTTCTTGTTCGCGTTGCTTTGCCTTCTTTTTGATGTGTTTGACCTGAATTTAAAAGCTCACTTCACTGAATATTAAGGCAATTATTGCATGCAATCAAAGCTGAAAGGAGGATTGAAGGAGATTTGACCGGCAACATTAAAACTGCTTGTCACAGTTATATTTACGCGCCACTGGCACTTTCTTAACGGATCTAGAAGCTTTTGACAATTTAAAACAATTCTTGGAAAGTCTAAGACACTTGTAGAAGACTCTGGCAATTTCTAGAACGTTTGCAGTATTATTTAGTGAGCTTCAAAAATTGTTCTGGAGGCATTTGACAATTTAAAATAGTTCTTGGAAGGTTTAAGACACTTATCAAGACCTCTAGCACTTTTTAGAAGGTTCTCAGAAGCTCTCTGGTGGATTCAAAATGCTCCTAGAACCTTTCAGAAAGTTGTCAGTAGCATTTCAATGTCTTGGGCACATTCAGAACGATCCTAGAAGTCTCTGACAATTTAAAAAACATCTGGAAAGGTTTAAGACACTTGGAGAGGCCCCTGACACTTCTCAATAGCATTTAGAGGTCTCTGGCAGATTCACAATGATCCTAGAGGCTTCTGGCAATTTAAGATAGTTCTGGGAAAGTTTAAGGCAGTTCTAGAGGCCTCTGGGACTTTTCAGGAAGTTCTCAGTAGCATTTAAAGGTCTTTGGCAGATTCACAATGATCCTAGAGGCTTCTGGCAATTTAAGATAGTTCTGGGAAAGTTTAAGGCAGTTCTAGAGGCCTCTGGAACTTTCCAGAAAGTTCTAAGTAGCATTTAGAGGTCTCTGGCAGATTCACAATGATCCTAGAGGCTTCTGGCAATTTAAGATAGTTCTGGGAAAGTTTAAGGCAGTTCTAGAGGCCTCTGGAACTTTCCAGAAAGTTCTAAGTAGCATTTAGAGGTCTCTGGCAGATTCACAATGATCCTAGAGGCTTCTGGCAATTTAAGATAGTTCTGGGAAAGTTTAAGGCAGTTCTAGAGGCCTCTGGGACTTTTCAGGAAGTTCTCAGTAGCATTTAAAGGTCTTTGGCAGATTCACAATGATCCTAGAGGCTTCTGGCAATTTAAGATAGTTCTGGGAAAGTTTAAGGCAGTTCTAGAGGCCTCTGGAACTTTCCAGAAAGTTCTAAGTAGCATTTAGAGGTCTCTGGCAGATTCACAATGATCCTAGAGGCTTCTGGCAATTTAAGATAGTTCTGGGAAAGTTTAAGGCAGTTCTAGAGGCCTCTGGAACTTTCCAGAAAGTTCTAAGTAGCATTTAGAGGTCTCTGGCAGATTCACAATGATCCTAGAGGCTTCTGACAATTTAAGATAGTTCTGGGAAAGTTTAAGGCAGTTCTAGAGGCCTCTGGAACTTTCCAGAAAGTTCTAAGTAGCATTTAGAGGTCTCTGGCAGATTCACAATGATCCTAGAGGCTTCTGGCAATTTAAGATAGTTCTGGGAAAGTTTAAGGCAGTTCTAGAGGCCTCTGGAACTTTCCAGAAAGTTCTAAGTAGCATTTAGAGGTCTCTGGCAGATTCACAATGATCCTAGAGGCTTCTGACAATTTAAGATAGTTCTGGGAAAGTTTAAGGCAGTTCTAGAGGCCTCTGGAACTTTCCAGAAAGTTCTAAGTAGCATTTAGAGGTCTCTGGCAGATTCACAATGATCCTAGAGGCTTCTGGCAATTTAAGATAGTTCTGGGAAAGTTTTAAGGCAGTTCTAGAGGCCTCTGGGACTTTTCAGAAGTTCTCAGTAGCATTTAAAGGTCTTTGGCAGATTCACAATGATCCTAGAGGCTTCTGGCAATTTAAGATAGTTCTGGGAAAGTTTAAGGCAGTTCTAGAGGCCTCTGGAACTTTCCAGAAAGTTCTAAGTAGCATTTAGAGGTCTCTGGCAGATTCACAATGATCCTAGAGGCTTCTGACAATTTAAGATAGTTCTGGGAAAGTTTAAGGCAGTTCTAGAGGCCTCTGGAACTTTCCAGAAAGTTCTAAGTAGCATTTAGAGGTCTCTGGCAGATTCACAATGATCCTAGAGGCTTCTGGCAATTTAAGATAGTTCTGGGAAAGTTTAAGGCAGTTCTAGAGGCCTCTGGAACTTTCCAGAAAGTTCTAAGTAGCATTTAGAGGTCTCTGGCAGATTCACAATGATCCTAGAGGCTTCTGGCAATTTAAGATAGTTCTGGGAAAGTTTAAGGCAGTTCTAGAGGGCCTCTGGAACTTTCCAGAAAGTTCTAAGTAGCATTTAGAGGTCTCTGGCAGATTCACAATGATCCTAGAGGCTTCTGGCAATTTAAGATAGTTCTGGGAAAGTTTAAGGCAGTTCTAGAGGCCTCTGGGACTTTCCAGAAAGTTCTAAGTAGCATTTAGAGGTCTCTGGCAGATTCACAATGATCCTAGAGGCTTCTGGCAATTTAAGATAGTTCTGGGAAAGTTTAAGGCAGTTTTAGAGGCCTCTGGGACTTTTCAGGAAGTTCTAAGTAGCATTTAAAGGTCTCTGGCAGATTCACAATGATCCTAGAGGCTTCTGACAATTTAAGATAGTTCTGGGAAAGTTTAAGGCAGTTCTAGAGGGTTCTGGGACTTTCCAGAAAGTTCTAAGTAGCATTTAGATGTCTCTGGTAGATTCACAATGATCCTAGAGGCTTCTGGCAATTTAAGATAGTTCTGGGAAAGTTTAAGGCAGTTCTAGAGGCCTCTGGGACTTTCCAGAAAGTTCTAAGTAGCATTTAGAGGTCTCTGGCAGATTCACAATGATCCTAGAGGCTTCTGGCAATTTAAGATAGTTCTGGGAAAGTTTAAGGCAGTTCTAGAGGCCTCTGGGACTTTTCAAAGAGTTCTCAGTAGCATTTAGAGGTCTCTGGCAGATTCACAATGATCCTAGAGGCTTCTGGCAATTTAAGATAGTTCTGGGAAAGTTTAAGGCAGTTCTAGAGGGCTCTGGGACTTTCCAGAAAGTTCTAAGTAGCATTTAGAGGTCTCTGGCAGATTCACAATGATCCTAGAGGCTTCTGGCAATTTAAGATAGTTCTGGGAAAGTTTAAGGCAGTTCTAGAGGCCTCTGGGACTTTCCAGAAAGTTCTCAGTAGCATTTAGAGGTCTCTGGCAGATTCACAATGATCCTAGAGGCTTCTGGCAATTTAAGATAGTTCTGGGAAAGTTTAAGGCAGTTCTAGAGGGCTCTGGGACTTTCCAGAAAGTTCTAAGTAGCATTTAGAGGTCTCTGGCAGATTCACAATGATCCTAGAGGCTTCTGGCAATTTAAGATAGTTCTGGGAAAGTTTAAGGCAGTTCTAGAGGCCTCTGGAACTTTCCAGAAAGTTCTCAGTAGCATTTAGAGGTCTCTGGCAGATTCCCAACGATCCTAGAGGCTTCTGGCAATTTAAGATAGTTCTGGGAAAGTTTAAGGCAGTTCTAGAGGCCTCTGGGACTTTCCAGAAAGTTCTCAGTAGCATTTAGAGGTCTTTGGCAGACTCAAAATGATCCTAGAGGCTCCTGGCAATTTAAGATAGGTCTGAGAAAGTTTAAAACAGTTCTAGAGGGCTCTGGGACTTTTCAGAAAGTTCTCAGTAGCATTTAGAGGTCTCTGGCAGATTCACAATGATCCTAGAGGCTTCTGGCAATTTAAGATAGTTCTGGGAAAGTTTAAGGCAGTTCTAGAGGGCTCTGGGACTTTCCAGAAAGTTCTAAGTAGCATTTAGAGGTCTCTGGCAGATTCACAATGATCCTAGAGGCTTCTGGCAATTTAAGATAGTTCTGGGAAAGTTTAAGGCAGTTCTAGAGGCCTCTGGAACTTTCCAGAAAGTTCTAAGTAGCATTTAGAGGTCTCTGGCAGATTCACAATGATCCTAGAGACTTCTGGCAATTTAAGATAGTTCTGGGAAAGTTTAAGGCAGTTCTAGAGGCCTCTGGAACTTTCCAGAAAGTTCTAAGTAGCATTTAGAGGTCTCTGGCAGATTCACAATGATCCTAGAGGCTTCAGGCAATTGAAAACAGTTCTGGGAAAGTTTAAGGCAGTTCTAGAGGCCTCTGGGACTTTCCAGAAAGTTCTAAGTAGCATTTAAAGGTCTCTGGCAGATTCACAATGATCCTAGAGGCTTCTGGCAATTTAAGATAGTTCTGGGAAAGTTTAAGGCAGTTCTAGAGGCCTCTGGGACTTTCCCAGAAAGTTCTCAGTAGCATTTAAAGGTCTTTGCAGATTCACAATGATCCTAGAGGCTTCTGGCAATTTAAGATAGTTCTGGGAAAGTTTAAGGCAGTTCTAGAGGGCTCTGGGACTTTTCAGAAAGTTCTAAGTAGCATTTAGAGGTCTCTGGCAGATTCAAAATGATCCTAGAGGCTTCTGGCAATTTAAGATAGTTCTGGGAAAGTTTAAGGCAGTTCTAGAGGCCTCTGGGACTTTTCAGAAAGTTCTAAGTAGCATTTAGAGGTCTCTGGCAGATTCACAATGATCCTAGAGGCTTCTGGCAATTTAAGATAGTTCTGGGAAAGTTTAAGGCAGTTCTAGAGGCTCTGGGACTTTTCAGAAAGTTCTAAGTAGCATTTAGAGGTCTCTGGCAGATTCACAATGATCCTAGAGGCTTCTGGCAATTTAAGATAGTTCTGGGAAAGTTTAAGGCAGTTCTAGAGGGCTCTGGGACTTTTCAGAAAGTTCTAAGTAGCATTTAGAGGTCTCTGGCAGATTCACAATGATCTTAGAGGTTTCTGGCAATTTAAAACAGTTCTGGGAAAGTTTAAGGCAGTTCTAGAGGCCTCTGGGACTTTCCAGAAAGTTCTAAGTAGCATTTAGAGGTCTCTGGCAGATTCACAATGATCCTAGAGGCTTCTGGCAATTTAAGATAGTTCTGGGAAAGTTTAAAACAGTTCTAGAGGGCCCTGGGACTTTATCAGAAAGTTTTCAGTAGCATTTAGAGGTCTTGGGCTCATTCAGAATGATCTTAGAAGTCTATGACAATTGAAAAAAAATCTGGAAAAGTTTTAGACACTTGTAGAGGCCCCTGACACTTCTCAATAGCCTTTAGAGATCCATGAAACTTTCAAAATGGTCCTAGAGGCTTCAGGCAATTGAAAACAGTTCTGGGAAAGTTTAAGGCAGTTCTAGAGGCCTCTGGGACTTTCCAGAAAGTTCTAAGTAGCATTTAGAGGTCTCTGGCAGATTCACAATGATCCTAGAGGCTTCTGACAATTTAAAATAGTTCTGGGAAAGTTTAAGGCAGTTCTAGAGGCCTCTGGGACTTTCCAGAAAGTTCTAAGTAGCATTTAGAGGTCTCTGGCAGATTCACAATGATCCTAGAGGCTTCTGACAATTTAAGATAGTTCTGGGAAAGTTTAAGGCAGTTCTAGAGGCCTCTGGGACTTTCCAGAAAGTTCTAAGTAGCATTTAGAGGTCTCTGGCAGATTCACAATGATCTTAGAGGCTTCTGGCAATTTAAGATAGTTCTGGGAAAGTTTAAAACAGTTTTAGAGGCCTCTGGGACTTTTCAAAGAGTTCTCAGTAGCATTTAGAGGTCTCTGGCAGATTCACAATGATCCTAGAGGCTTCTGGCAATTTAAGATAGTTCTGGGAAAGTTTAAAACAGTTCTAGAGGGCCCTGGGACTTTATCAGAAAATTTTCAGTAGCCTTTAGAGGTCTTGGGCTCATTCAGAATGATCTTAGAAGTCTCTGACAATTGAAAAATCATCCGGAAAAGTTTAAGACACTTGTAGAGGCCCCTGACACTTCTCAATAGCCTTTAGAGATCCATGGAACTTTAAAAATGGTCCTAGAGGCTTCAGGCAATTGAAAACAGTTCTAGGAAAGTTTAAGGCAGTTCTAGAGGGCTCTGGGACTTTCCAGAAAGTTCTAAGTAGCATTTAGAGGTCTCTGGCAGATTCACAATGATCCTAGAGACTTCTGGCAATTTAAGATAGTTCTGGGAAAGTTTAAGGCAGTTTTAGAGGCCTCTGGGACTTTTCAAAGAGTTCTCAGTAGCATTTAGAGGTCTCTGACAGACTCAAAATGATCCTAGAGGCTCCTGGCAATTTAAGATAGGTCTGGGAAAGTTTAAGGCAGTTTTAGAGGCCTCTGGGACTTTTCAAAGAGTTCTCAGTAGCATTTAGAGGTCTCTGGCAGATTCACAATGATCTTAGAGGCTTCTGGCAATTTAAGATAGTTCTGGGAAAGTTTAAGGCAGTTCTAGAGGGCTCTGGGACTTTCCAGAAAGTTCTAAGTAGCATTTAGAGGTCTCTGGCAGATTCACAATGATCCTAGAGGCTTCTGGCAATTTAAGATAGTTCTGGGAAAGTTTAAGGCAGTTCTAGAGGGCTCTGGGACTTTCCAGAAAGTTCTAAGTAGCATTTAGAGGTCTCTGGCAGATTCACAATGATCCTAGAGGCTTCTGGCAATTTAAGATAGTTCTGGGAAAGTTTAAGGCAGTTCTAGAGGCCTCTGGGACTTTTCAAAGAGTTCTCAGTAGCATTTAGAGGTCTCTGGCAGATTCACAATGATCCTAGAGGCTTCTGGCAATTTAAGATAGTTCTGGGAAAGTTTAAGGCAGTTCTAGAGGCCTCTGGAACTTTCCAGAAAGTTCTAAGTAGCATTTAGAGGTCTCTGGCAGATTCAAAATGATCCTAGAGGCTTCTGGCAATTTAAGATAGTTCTGGGAAAGTTTAAGGCAGTTCTAGAGGGCTCTGGGACTTTCCAGAAAGTTCTAAGTAGCATTTAGAGGTCTCTGGCAGATTCACAATGATCCTAGAGGCTTCTGGCAATTTAAGATAGTTCTGGGAAAGTTTAAGGCAGTTTTAGAGGCCTCTGGGACTTTTCAAAGAGTTCTCAGTAGCATTTAGAGGTCTCTGGCAGACTCAAAATGATCCTAGAGGCTTCTGGCAATTTAAGATAGTTCTGGGAAAGTTTAAGGCAGTTCTAGAGGCCTCTGGAACTTTCCAGAAAGTTCTCAGTAGCATTTAGAGGTCTCTGGCAGATTCCCAACGATCCTAGAGGCTTCTGGCAATTTAAGATAGTTCTGGGAAAGTTTGNAATGCGATGTNATNTCGAACCAGGNANTNCAGCCNGGTNNNANNTCNNGTATGGANAGNCTTCGGNCCGGNCTGATNAGNNTNCGNGNGTNCGTGAGCTATAATNTCCGAANGTACNCGTATTTCAAATANGANAAGNTTGTTACNANGNNNTGGNTNCCAGCNGTTNANGCNAGGATTACGTCNNTNCTGACNGGTTTCTTATTNNANCTAANGGGACCNAGCGTAGGNGAAGCATCTNNCGTTAGATNTCGCCCGANGCACNGTCNATTGTGGNANGTNCAGGNNGAANNNCGTGACTNGAAGCNCTAANCGNGGTTNGCNNAANNTNANNGCNCGNCNTGCTNGTNNAANAAACNAAGGCCNGTTAGAGTTANNGGCNNGTGNTCCNNACGCTCTTCCGTCAGNTCGAACNNNAANTTCTCGCTAGNCCNCGGTTAAACCANCAGCANGACATNGCTTCTTTCNNCTNGNNNCTCTAAAGACAGAGTTCATNGTNACCTACTTGGAGTGAGAAAGTGACTGTTTTAAGTACATTTTTGGAATTCTCATTAAATTTCCTATCCAATAACCTGAAAAAACGTTAAAAAATTTGGTACAGTCAGCGAAAAAAGGAATGTCAAAGTTTGAACTGCCAGAAACACAGTTTGAAAGGACAGTCAGGGACAAAATCGCCTATAAAACCTACTTGGAGTGAGAAAGTGACTGTTTTAAGTACATTTTTGGAATTCTCATTAAATTTCCTATCCAATAACCTGAAAAAACGTTAAAAAATTTGGTACAGTCAGCGAAAAAAGGAATGTCAAAGTTTGAACTGCCAGAAACACAGTTTGAAAGGACAGTCAGGGACAAAATCGCCTATAAAACCTACTTGGAGTGAGAAAGTGACTGTTTTAAGTACATTTTTGGAATTCTCATTAAATTTCCTATCCAATAACGTAAAAAAACGTTAAAAAATTTGGTACAGTCAGCGAGAAGTGTCAAAGTTTGAACTGACAGAAACACAGTTTGAAAGGGCAGTCAGGGACAAAATCGACTGTAAAACCCACTTGGAGTGAGAAAATGACTGTTTTAAGAACATTTTTGGAATCCTTATTAATTTTCCTATCCAATAACCTGAAAAAACGTAAAAAATTTGGTACAGTCAGCGAGAAAAGGAGTGTCAAAGTTTGAACTGCCAGAAACACAGTTTGAAAGTCAGGGACAAAATCGCCTGTAAAACCTACTTGGAGTGAGAAAGTGACTATTTTAAGCACATTTTTGGAATCCTCATTAAATTTCCTATTCAATAACCTGAAAAAACGTTAAAAAGTTTGGTACAGTCAGCGAGAAAAGGAGTGTCAAAGTTTGAACTGCCAGAAACACAGTTTGAAAGGGTAGCCAGGGACCAAATCGCCTATAAAACCTACTTGGAGTGAGAAAGTAACTGTTTTAGGCACATTTTTGGAATCCTCATTCAATTTCCTATCCAATAACCTGAAAAAACGTTAAAAAATTTGGTACAGTCAGCGAAAAAAGGAATGTCAAAGTTTGAACTGCCAGAAACACAGTTTGAAAGGACAGTCAGGGACAAAATCGCCTGTAAAACCCACTTGGAGTGAGAAAGTGACTGTTTTAAGAACATTTTTGGAATCCTCATTAAATTTCCTATCCAATAACCTGAAAAAACCTAAAAAAATTTGGTACAGTCAGCGAAAAAAGGAATGTCAAAGTTTGAACTGCCAGAAACACAGTTTGAAAGGACAGTAAGGGACAAAATCGCCTATAAAACCTACTTGGAGTGAGAAAGTAACTGTTTTAGGCACATTTTTGGAATCCTCATTCAATTTCCTATCCAATAACCTGAAAAAACGTTAAAAAATTTGGTACAGTCAGCGAAAAAAGGAATGTCAAAGTTTGAACTGCCAGAAACACAGTTTGAAAGGACAGTAAGGGACAAAATCGTCTACAAAACCTACTTGCAGTGAGAAAATGACTGTTTTAAGCACATTTTTGGAATTCTCATTAAATTTCCTATCTAATAACCTGAAAAAACGTTAAAAAATTTGGTACAGTCAGCGAAAAAAGGAATGTCAAAGTTTGAACTGCCAGAAACACAGTTTCAAAGGACAATCAGGGACAAAATCGCCTGTAAAACCTACTTGGAGTGAGAAAGTGACTGTTTTAAGTACATTTTTGGAATCCTCATTCAATTTCCTATTCAATAACGTGAAAAAACGTTACAAAATTTTGGTACAGTCAGCGAGAAGTGTCAAAGTTTGAACTGACAGAAACACAGTTTGAAAGGACAGTCAGGGACCAAATCGCCTACAAAACCTACTTGGAGTGAGAAAATGACTGTTTTAAGTACATTTTTGGAATCCTCATTAAATTTCCTATCCAATAACCTGAAAAAACGTTAAAAAATTTGGTACAGTCAGCGAAAAAAGGAATGTCAAAGTTTGAACTGCCAGAAACAGTTTGAAAGGACAGTCAGGGACAAAATCGCCTGTAAAACCTACTTGGAGTGAGAAAGTGACTGTTTTAAGTACATTTTTGGAATTCTCATTAAATTTCCTATCTAATAACCTGAGAAAAATTTGGTACAGTCAGCGAGAAAAGGAGAGTCAAAGTTTGAACTGCCAGAAACAGTTTGAAAGGACAGTCAGGGACAAAATCGCCTGTAAAACCTACTTGGAGTGAGAAAGTAACTGTTTTAGGCACATTTTTGGAATCCTCATTCAATTTCCTATCTAATAACCTGAAAAAACGTTAAAAAAATTGGTACAGTCAGTGAGAAAAGGAGTGTCAAAGTTTGAACTGCCAGAAACACTGTTTGAAAGGACAGTAAGGGACAAAATCGCCTGTAAAACCTACTTGGAGTGAGAAAGTGACTGTTTTAAGTACATTTTTGGAATTCTCATTAAATTTCCTATCTAATAACCTGAGAAAAATTTGGTACAGTCAGCGAGAAAAGGAGTGTCAAAGTTTGAACTGCCAGAAACACAGTTTGAAAGGACAGTCAGGGACAAAATCGCCTGTAAAACCTACTTGGAGTGAGAAAGTGACTGTTTTAAGTACATTTTTGGAATCCTCATTCAATTTCCTATCCAATAACGTGAAAAAACGTTAAAAAATTTGGTACAGTCAGCGAGAAGTGTCAAAGTTTGAACTGACAGAAACACAGTTTGAAAGGACAGTCAGGGACCAAATCGCCTGTAAAACCTACTTGGAGTGAGAAAGTGACTGTTTTAAGTACATTTTTGGAATCCTCATTAAATTTCCTATCCAATAACCTGAAAAAACGTTAAAAAATTTGGTACAGTCAGCGAAAAAACATAGTTTGAAAGGACAATCAGGGACAAATTCGCTTTTTTTTAACAAAAATTTGCGGGACTGTATCTTTCTTAGGAAGCATTTTTTACAAAAATGACATAATGCATGGTGAATTATTGACATTTAAAACTGGACCACCATGTATATCCTCCTGGGGAATTCGCGGATCTCACAAACTACGACTTTCTAGATAACTAAAAGTCCATTTCGTAACAATATATTATTTTTCTTGTTTTTGTATGTACTGATGACTGCATAATTTGGAAATAAAGGTATTAGTTGGTTGTTTGTCTGAATTTACAGGCGGTACAGGAACTGCAATGAACGTAGCTTTGACTGAGGAACAAGAAGAAGAAATCGAAAAACAGCTAAACACAGACGACGAGGATTTAGTTAATGTGGACGGGACTAAAGTCAAGCTGTCCAGCAAGTTGATTAAGCACGCGGAAGAGATGAAACGGCGCAGTTTATTGCTGAAAGTGCCTCGTGATGCTCTGGGGAAAAAACGGAAACGAGGTTCATTCATTCATACCAAAAAATTAACACAATCTAGTTCAAGTTAAACAGCTCTTTCAGACGTACATTGTGACTACTTGAAAAGACCTAGCAAATCGGCTAATCGACGTCGTACAGATCCGGTGGTTGTGCTGTCCAGCATTTTAGAAGCGATTTTAAATGAAATGCGGGACATGCCGGACGTGCAACCGTTTATTTTTCCGGTCAGCCAAAAACAGGTTACCGACTACTACAACATTGTCACGCGACCAATGGATTTGCAGACAATCAGAGAGAATTTACGGTACTAATTTGATTAATTTTAGTTTTTATTGTGGTTACAGTGGAATTTTACTACTACAGGCAAAAGAAGTATCAAAGCAGGGAAGAATTCCTGGCCGACGTGAATCAAATAGTGGAAAACTCCAACATATACAACGGCTCTAAAAGTAGTTTTTCGATTGCAGCCACTAGAATGTTAAACAAGTGCGTGGATAGGTTGAGGGAGAAGGAAGATAGATTGATGCGTCTGGAAAAGGCTATTAATCCATTGCTGGATAACGATCAAGTGGCGTTCACTTATTTGCTGGAGAACATCATGAACACCAAACTGAAGGCTTTGTCAGAGTCCTGGCCTTTCCACAAGCCGGTCAATAAGAAAAACGTGAAGGACTATTACACGATCGTGAAACGGCCCATGGATTTGGATACGATCACCAAAAGGATTTTAAGTAAGTTCAACTGTCGAAAGTGAGTGGAAATTATTGGGTGGGTTACAGCACATCGCTACCACAACCGGCACGATTTTATGGTCGATGTGGAGCAAATACTGGAAAATTGCATTCTGTACAACGGGAAAGACTCGCCATTTACCGAAAAGGCTGAATTACTGGTCAGGACCTGCAAAGCTGCTTGTGATGAGGTAACTAAAGTCCCCCTAAACTTTTCCCGTTCCAACTTAAATTTATCGATTAGGATATTATTTTGCGTCAGTTGTATTTGTTTTTTTCATATTTTGGTAGTTTCGGTAATCGAAAATGTCCTAAACAATACAGTGAGAGCGAACAGGTTTTACTTTGCAGGTTTACCATCCAGACCATAACACACACAGTCCACAATCGACGAAAATAATAACGACACTGATTAAATTTTTCCGCGGTGTCTATACAGGGTGTCCCTGAAACTACCACAAATTCTCGAGCCGTCAATATGACGATATAACTCAACTTACCTCAGTCCAAAAGTGGATGATTTCGGTGATACAGGGTGTCAAAAGATCAATTATTTATTAGTTTTTCCAGATTTTTAATGATTGGTGTATTGTCACACAATTCGGCTAAGAGGGGTTTGGTGGGGTGAAAAATTCAAGTGTGCTCTCATTTCCCTTGTAAAATGTAGAGGGCGCCACCTACGACACCTTGTACACATTTAAAACTAGTGATGGGTAAATTAGCGGTAAAGTAAATATTTTGCTTTACCAGGAAGATTTGACCGGTAAATTGCAAATACTACGTGTCTGGCAGTTCAAACTTTGACACTCCTTTTCTCGCTGACTGTACCAAATTTTTTAACGTTTTTTCAGGTTATTGGATAGGAAATTGAATGAGGATTCCAAAAATGTACTTAAAACAGTCACTTTCTCACTCCAAGTGGGTTTTACAGGCGATTTCGTTCCTAACTGTCCTTTCAAACTGTGTTTCTGGCAGTTCAAACTTTGACACTCCTTTTCTCGCTGACTGTACCAAATTTTTTACGTTTTTTCAGGTTATTGGATAGGAAATTTAATGAGGATTCCAAAAATGTACTTAAAACAGTCACTTTCTCACTCCAAGTGGGTTTTACAGGCGATTTCGTTCCTAACTGTCCTTTCAAACTGTGTTTTTGGCAGTTCAAACTTTGACACTCCTTTTCTCGCTGACTGTACCAAATTTTTTTACGTTTTTTCAGGTTATTGGATAGGAAATTTAATGAGGATTCCAAAAATGTGCTTAAAATAGTCACTTTCTCACTCCAAGTAGATTTTACAGGCGATTTTGTCCCTGACTGTCCTTTCAAACTGTGTTTCTGGCAGTTCAAACTTTGACATTCCTTTTTTCGCTGACTGTACCAAATTTTTTTACGTTTTTTCAGGTTATTGGATAGGAAATTGAATGAGGATTCCAAAAATGTACTTAAAACAGTCACTTTCTCACTCCAAGTGGGTTTTACAGGCGATTTCGTTCCTAACTGTCCTTTCAAACTGTGTTTTTGGCAGTTCAAACTTTGACACTCCTTTTCTCGCTGACTGTACCAAATTTTTGTAACGTTTTTTCAGGTTATTGGATAGGAAATTTAATGAGGATTCCAAAAATGTGCTTAAAATAGTCACTTTCCCACTCCAAGTAGATTTTACAGGCGATTTTGTCCCTGACTGTCCTTTCAAACTGTGTTTCTGGCAGTTCAAACTTTAACACTCCTTTTCTCGCTGACTGTACCAAATTTTTTAACGTTTTTTCAGGTTATTGAATAGGAAATTTAAAGAAAATTCCAAAAATGTACTTAAAACAGTCACTTTCTCACTCCAAGTGGGTTTTACAGGCGATTTCGTTCCTAACTGTCCTTTCAAACTGTGTTTTTGGCAGTTCAAACTTTGACACTCCTTTTCTCGCTGACTGTACCAAATTTTGTAACGTTTTTTCAGGTTGTTGGATAGGAAATTTAATCAGGATTCCAAAAATGTGCTTAAAATAGTCACTTTCCCACTCCAAGTAGATTTTACAGGCGATTTTGTCCCTGACTGTCCTTTCAAACTGTGTTTCTGGCAGTTCAAACTTTGACACTCCTTTTCTCGCTGACTGTACCAAATTTTTTAACGTTTTTTCACGTTATTGGATAGGAAATTTAATGAGGATTCCAAAAATGTGCTGAAAACAGTCACTTTCTCACTCCAAGTAGGTTTTACAGGCGATTTTGTCCCTGACTGTCCTTTCAAACTGTGTTTCTGGCAGTTCAAACTTTGACTCTCCTTTTCTCGCTGACTGTACCAAATTTTTTTACGTTTTTTCAGGTTATTGGATAGGAAATTTAATGAGGATTCCAAAAATGTGCTTAAAACAGTAATTTTCTTACTCCAAGTGGGTTTTACAAGCGATTTTGTCCCTGACTGTCCTTTCAAACTGTGTTTCTGGCAGTTCAAACTTTGACACTCCTTTTCTCGCTGACTGTACCAAATTTTTTTCGTTTTTTCAGGTTATTTCTTAATTTTGACGCTATTTTGACAGTTGGAGATATAAACTTTTTACGGATGTCAAAAGACAATTCAAAATTCTATAATTTGGTGAAAACTAGAGTGACGTAACTGTCAAAATGACTGAATTACGAGCTGTCAAAATGAACCAAGTCGAGTGACACCAATAAGTGCAATGTTGTCTTTATTGTTAAATTTTGACGTTATTTTGACAGTTGACTATATGAACTTTTTACGGCTGTCAAAGAACAATTTAAAATCCTACAATTTGGTGAAAACTAGAGTGAGGTAACTGTCAAAATGACTGAATTACGAGCTGTCAAAATGAACCAAGTCGAGTGACACCAATAAGTGCAATGTTGTCTTTATTGTTAAATTTTGACGTTATTTTGACAGTTGACTATATGAACTTTGTACGGCTGTCAAAGAACAATTTAAAATCCTTCAATTTGGTGAAAACTAGAGTGACGTAACTGTCAAAATGACTGATTTACGAGCTATCAAATTGAATCAAGTCGAGTGACACCAATAAGTGCAATATTGACTTTATTGTTAAATTTTGACGTTATTTTGACAGTTGACTATATGAACTTTTTTACGGCTGTCAAAAGACAATTTAAAACTTTACAAATGGTGAAAACTAGAGTGACGTAACTGTCAAAATGACTGAATTACGAGCTGTCAAAATGAACCAAGTCGAGTGACACCAATAAGTGCAATGTTGTCTTTTATTGTTAAATTTTGACGTTATTTTGACAGTTGACTATATGAACTTTGTACGGCTGTCAAAGAACAATTTAAAATCCTTCAATTGGTGAAAACTAGAGTGACGTAACTGTCAAAATGACTGAATTACGAGCTATCAAATTGAATCAAGTCGAGTGACACCAATAAGTGCAATATTGTCTTTATTGTTAAATTTTGACGTTATTTTGACAGTTGACTATATGAACTTTTTACGGCTGTCAAAAGACAATTTAAAACTTTACAAATTGGTGAAAACTAGAGTGACGTAACTGTCAAAATGACTGAATTACGAGCTGTCAAAATGAACCAAGTCGAGTGACACCAATAAGTGCAATATTGTCTTTATTGTTAAATTTTGACGTTATTTTGACAGTTGACTATATGAACTTTTTACGGCTGTCAAAAGACGATTCAAAACTCTATAATTTAGTGAAAACTAGAGTGACGCAACTGTCAAAATGACTGAATTACGAGCTGTCAAAATGAACCAAGTCGAGTGACACCAATAAGTGCAATGTCGTCTTATTGTTAAATTTTGACAGTTGACTATAGGAATTTTTTACGGCTGTCAAAAGACAATTTAAAACTTTACAAATTGGTGAAAACTAGAGTGACGTAACTGTCAAAATGACTGAATTACGAGCTGTCAAAATGAACCAAGTCGAGTGACACCAATAAGTGCAATGTTGTCTTTATTGTTAAATTTTGACGTTATTTTGACAGTTGACTATATAAACTTTTTACGGCTGTCAAAAGACAGTTTAAAACTTTACAAATTGGTGAAAACTAGAGTGACGTAACTGTCAAAATGACTGAATAACGAGCTGTCAAAATAAACCAAGTCGAGTGACACCAATAAGTGCAATGTTGTCTTTATTCTTAAATTTTGACGTTATTTTGACAGTTGACTATATGAACTTTTTACGGCTGTCAAAGAACAATTTAAAATCCTACAATTTGGTGAAAACTAGAGTGAGGTAACTGTCAAAATGACTGAATTACGAGCTGTCAAAATGAACCAAGTCGAGTGACACCAATAAGTGCAATGTTGTCTTTATTGTTAAATTTTGACGTTATTTTGACAGTTGACTATATAAACTTTTTACGGCTGTCAAAGAACAATTTAAAATCCTACAATTTGGTGAAAACTAGAGTGAGGTAACTGTCAAAATGACTGAATTACGAGCTGTCAAAATGAACCAAGTCGAGTGACACCAATAAGTGCAATGTTGTCTTTATTGTTAAATTTTGACGTTATTTTGACAGTTGACTATATGAACTTTTTACGGGTGTCAAAAGACAATTCAAAATTCTATAATTTAGTGAAAACTAGAGTGACGTAACTGTCAAAATGACTGAATTACGAGCTGTCAAAATGAACCAAGTCGAGTGACACCAATAAGTGCAATGTCGTCTTATTGTTAAATTTTGACAGTTGACTATAGGAATTTTTTACGGCTGTCAAAAGACAATTTAAAACTTTACAAATTGGTGAAAACTAGAGTGACGTAACTGTCAAAATGACTGAATTACGAGCTGTCAAAATGAACCAAGTCGAGTGACACCAATAAGTGCAATGTTGTCTTTATTGTTAAATTTTGACGTTATTTTGACAGTTGACTATATGAACTTTGTACGGCTGTCAAAGAACAATTTAAAATCCTTCAATTTGGTGAAAACTAGAGTGACGTAACTGTCAAAATGACTGAATTACGAGCTATCAAATTGAATCAAGTCGAGTGACACCAATAAGTGCAATATTGACTTTATTGTTAAATTTTGACGTTATTTTGACAGTTGACTATATGAACTTTTTACGGCTGTCAAAAGACAATTTAAAACTTTACAAATTGGTGAAAACTAGAGTGACGTAACTGTCAAAATGACTGAATTACGAGCTGTCAAAATGAACCAAGTCGAGTGACACCAATAAGTGCAATATTGTCTTTATTGTTAAATTTTGACGTTATTTTGACAGTTGACTATATGAACTTTTTACGGCTGTCAAAAGACGATTCAAAACTCTATAATTTAGTGAAAACTAGAGTGACGCAACTGTCAAAATGACTGAATTACGAGCTGTCAAAATGAACCAAGTCGAGTGACACCAATAAGTGCAATGTCGTCTTATTGTTAAATTTTGACAGTTGACTATAGGAATTTTTTACGGCTGTCAAAAGACAATTTAAAACTTTACAAATTGGTGAAAACTAGAGTGACGTAACTGTCAAAATGACTGAATTACGAGCTGTCAAAATGAACCAAGTCGAGTGACACCAATAAGTGCAATGTTGTCTTTATTGTTAAATTTTGACGTTATTTTGACAGTTGACTATATAAACTTTTTACGGCTGTCAAAAGACAGTTTAAAACTTTACAAATTGGTGAAAACTAGAGTGACGTAACTGTCAAAATGACTGAATAACGAGCTGTCAAAATAAACCAAGTCGAGTGACACCAATAAGTGCAATGTTGTCTTTATTCTTAAATTTTGACGTTATTTTCACAGTTGACTATATGAACTTTTTATGGATGTCAAAGAACAATTTAAAATCCTTCAATTTGGTGAAAACTAGAGTGACGTAACTGTCAAAATGACTGAATTACGAGCTGTCAAAATGAACCAAGTCGAGTGATACCAATGTGCAATGTTGTCTATATTGTTAAATTTTGACGTTATTTTGACAGTTGACTATATGAACTTTTTACGGCTGTCAAAAGACGATTCAAAACTCTATAATTTAGTGAAAACTAGAGTGACGCAACTGTCAAAATGACTGAATTACGAGCTGTCAAAATGAACCAAGTCGAGTGACACCCATAAGTGCAATGTCGTCTTATTGTTAAATTTTGACAGTTGACTATAGGAATTTTTTACGGCTGTCAAAAGACAATTTAAAACTTTACAAATTGGTGAAAACTAGAGTGACGTAACTGTCAAAATGACTGAATTACGAGCTATCAAATTGAACCAAGTCGAGTGACACCAATAAGTGCAATATTGTCTTTATTGTTAAATTTTGACGTTATTTTGACAGTTGACTATATGAACTTTTTACGGATGTCAAAGAACAATTTAAAATCCTACAATTTGGCGAAAACTAGAGTGACGTAACTGTCAAAATGACTGAATTACGAGCTATCAAATTGAACCAAGTCGAGTGACACCAATAAGTGCAATATTGTCTTTATTGTTAAATTTTGACGTTATTTTGACAGTTGACTATATGAATTTTTTACGGATGTCAAAAGACAATTCAAAATTCTACAATTTGGTGAAAACTAGAGTGACGTAACTGTCAAAATGACTGAATTACGAGCTGTCAAAATGAACCAAGTCGAGTGACACCAATAAGTGCAATATTGTCTTTATTGTTAAATTTTGACGTTATTTTGACAGTTGACTGTATGAACTTTTTACGGCTGTCAAAAGACAATTTGAAACTTTACAAATTGGTGAAAACTAGAGTGACGTAACTGTCAAAATGACTGAATTACGAGCTGTCAAAATGAACCAAGTCGAGTGACACCAATAAGTGCAATGTCGTCTTATTGTTAAATTTTGACAGTTGACTATAGGAATTTTTTACGGCTGTCAAAAGACAATTTAAAACTTTACAAATTGGTGAAAACTAGAGTGACGTAACTGTCAAAATGACTGAATTACGAGCTGTCAAAATGAACCAAGTCGAGTGACACCAATAAGTGCAATGTTGTCTTTATTGTTAAATTTTGACGTTATTTTGACAGTTGACTATATGAACTTTGTACGGCTGTCAAAGAACAATTTAAAATCCTTCAATTTGGTGAAAACTAGAGTGACGTAACTGTCAAAATGAGTGAATTACGAGCTGTCAAAATGAACCAAGTCGAGTGACACCAATAAGTGCAATGTTGTCTTTATTGTTAAATTTTGACGTTATTTTGACAGTTGACTATATGAATTTTTTACGGATGTCAAAAGACAATTCAAAATTCTATAATTTAGTGAAAACTAGAGTGACGTAACTGTCAAAATGACTGAATTACGAGCTGTCAAAATGAACCAAGTCGAGTGACACCAATAAGTGCAATGTTGTCTTTATTGTTAAATTTTGACGTTATTTTGACAGTTGACTATATGAACTTTTTACGGCTGTCAAAAGACAATTTAAAACTTTACAAATTGGTGAAAACTAGAGTGACGTAACTGTCAAAATGACTGAATTACGAGCTGTCAAAATGAACCAAGTCGAGTGACACCAATAAGTGCAATATTGTCTTTATTGTTAAATTTTGACGTTATTTTGACAGTTGACTATATGAATTTTTTACGGATGTCAAAAGACAATTCAAAATTCTATAATTTAGTGAAAACTAGAGTGACGTAACTGTCAAAATGACTGAATTACGAGCTGTCAAAATAAACCAAGTCGAGTGACACCAATAAGTGCAATGTTGTCTTTATTGTTAAATTTTGACGTTATTTTGACAGTTGACTATATGAACTTTTTACGGATGTCAAAGAACAATTTAAAATCCTACAATTTAGTGAAAACTAGAGTGACGTAACTGTCAAAATGACTGAATTACGAGCTGTCAAAATAAACCAAGTCGAGTGACACCCATAAGTGCAATGTTGTCTTTATTGTTAAATTTTGACGTTATTTTGACAGTTGACTATATGAACTTTTTACGGATGTCAAAAGACAATTCAAAATTCTATAATTTAGTGAAAACTAGAGTGACGTAACTGTCAAAATGACTGAATTACGAGCTGTCAAAATGAACCAAGTCGAGTGACACCCATAAGTGCAATGTTGTCTTTATTGTTAAATTTTGACGTTATTTTGACAGTTGACTATATGAACTTTTTACGGATGTCAAAGAACAATTTAAAATCCTACAATTTGGCGAAAACTAGAGTGACGTAACTGTCAAAATGAATGAATTACGAGCTGTCAAAATAAACCAAGTCGAGTGACACCAATAAGTGCAATGTTGTCTTTATTGTTAAATTATGACGTTATTTTGACAGTTGACTATATGAACTTTTTACGGCTGTCAAAAGACAATTCAAAATTCTATAATTTAGTGAAAACTAGAGTGAGGTAACTGTCAAAATGACTGAATTACGAGCTGTCAAAATGAACCAAGTCGAGTGATACCAATGTGCAATGTTGTCTATATTGTTAAATTTTGACGTTATTTTGACAGTTGACTATATGAATTTTTTACGGATGTCAAAAGACAATTCAAAATTCTATAATTTAGTGAAAACTAGAGTGACGTAACTGTCAAAATGACTGAATTACGAGCTGTCAAAATGAACCAAGTCGAGTGACACCAATAAGTGCAATGTTCTCTTTATTGTTAAATTTTGACGTTATTTTGACAGTTGACTATATGAACTTTTTACGGCTGTCAAAGAACAATTTAAATTCCTACACTTTAGTGAAAACTAGAGTGACGTAACTGTCAAAATGACTGAATTACGAGCTGTCAAAATGAACCAAGTCGAGTGACACCAATAAGTGCAATGTTGTCTTTATTCTTAAATTTTGACGTTATTTTCACAGTTGACTATATGAAATTTTTACGGCTGTCAAAAGACAATTTAAAACTTTACAAATTGGTGAAAACTAGAGTGACGTAACTGTCAAAATGACTGAATTACGAGCTGTCAAAATGAACCAAGTCGAGTGACACCAATAAGTGCAATGTTGTCTTTATTGTTAAATTTTGACGTTATTTTGACAGTTGACTATATGAATTTTTTACGGATGTCAAAAGACAATTCAAAATTCTATAATTTAGTGAAAACTAGAGTGACGTAACTGTCAAAATGACTGAATTACGAGCTGTCAAAATGAACCAAGTCGAGTGACACCAATAAGAACAAAACTTAACAAATCACCGGGAATCTGGAACGCTCAAGCTGGCAACCGCGAAACGTTCAGAACTAATCTAGGACATGAGTGAATTTCAATCTGACGTCACCATTTATTGCGTCAGTGCCACTTTGGCTGGGACGGAGAGTAGTTTAGTTAAATAATTTTGTAAATAATAGGTCTGTTTGCAGAGGCAATTTCACACTGGTTTCCAACTAAAAATCGAAAAATGTTGGTTATTATTGGTTGATTGCTCACGTGACATTGACATTTTCTGGACATATTTCTCTGATTATTTGTTGGAGATTATTTCTGCGAACAGACTTAATAAGTAGCATTGTTTTGACAGTTTGACGAGCATCTCACTGTTTTGGAGAACAAGTTGGCGTCGGAACAAGAGAAGGCGGCTCAGGACGACGAATCTTGGATCGGAGGCGAGGAGGACGGTTATCCGATCAGTGAGCATGACAGAGGCGTAAGTAAAACTATTTTCAAAAATTTACTATAAAAAAAGTCCACTTTTCCGCGCCTACGAGGTCAAAATGTGTTTAAATGCATGTTTTATGTTCAAATCCACTCTTAAATGATACTGGTAAATGTTTACACATTATAGCCCAAAGTGTCATTTTGAAATTATTGAGCTGGCTAAATGTCTAAGATTTTCAAAAGAAGAGCAGAAGAATGTCTTGAAATGTGTTCGTGCTAGCTAATTGTCTGAAATTTTCAAGAGAAGAGTAGAAGAATGTGTTGGCTAATTGCTTAAGATTTTCAAAAGAAAAGCACAAGAATGTATTCAAATAACTGATCTGGCTAAGTGTCAAAAATTCCCAAAAGAAGAGAGGAAGAATGTGTCGAAATGGTTGAGTTTCCTAATTATCCAAAATTTTCAAGAGAAGAGTAAAAGAATGTGTTGAAATGATTGAGCTGGCTAATTTTCCAAAAGTTTTAAGAGAAGCGTAGAATAATGTGTTCAATGAGCTGGCGAAGTACCTAAAATAATTTTTAAAAGAAGAGCGGAAGAATGTGTTGATATGATTGTGCTGGTTAGTTATCAAACATTTTTTATGAGAAGAGTAGAAAAGTGTGTTGCAATGAATGTGCTGGCGAAATGCCCAAAACTTTCAAGAGCAGAGAAGAAGAATGTGTTGGCTAATTGTTTAAGATTTTCAAAAGAAAATCGGAAGAATGTATTCAAATAACTGATCTGGCTAAGTGTCAAAAATTCCCAAAAGAAGAGTGGAAGAATGTGTCGAAATGGTTGAGTTGTCTAATTATCCAAAATTTTCAAGAGAAGAGTAAAAGAATGTGTTGAAATGATTGAGCTGGCTAATTTTCCAAAAGTCTTAAGAGAAGTGTAGAATAATGTGTTCAATGAGCTGGCGAAGTACCTAAAATAATTTTTAAAAGAAGAGCGGAAGAATGTGTTGATATGATTGTGCTGGTTAGTTATCAAACATTTTTTATGAGAAGAGTAGAAAAGTGTGTTGCAATGAATGTGCTGGCGAAATGCCCAAAACTTTCAAGAGAAGCGAAGAAGAATCTGTTGAATGAGCTGGCAAAGTGCCTACAATTTTCACGAAAAGCGTAGAAGAGTGTGTTGATATGATTGAGCTGGCTAATTATTTAAAATGTTCAAGATAAAAGCAATAGATTGTAGTTTCATCGTAAATTCGTTCTTATTGACATGATTTAAAACTTAAATGTCAATTTTGAGATACAGAAACCTGTTTTAGGTAACCACAAGTTAACCTTTTTCTACTCTTAAGGAGGAGCTAAAAGGCTTTAAAACAAAGTTTACAGTTTGAACTGAAACTTTGAAAATTCTCCACAAACAGT
The DNA here is from genome assembly GCA_018691245.2 of Ips nitidus. NCBI lineage: Eukaryota > Metazoa > Arthropoda > Insecta > Coleoptera > Curculionidae > Ips > Ips nitidus. The sequence goes on along the minus strand of CM042800.1, from coordinate 7,253,190 downwards.
GTTGCCAAACGTATTATCTTTTTCGGGGTAGATGTGTTGTCAAAAATACATATTTTTAATTTTTTTTATAATAATAATCGTTAGGTCACGTGGTTTAAAGGATAATTTAGCTAAACAGTCACGTGACCATTGTCAAAATCATAAATCTCAAACACACTCTTTATATCGAATACTGCAAGAAAAAAGTTTCGAAACCCTGATTTTTGCAATTTTTGAACACAGTTTGACAGTTTTGACGCTAGTGGCAGTTGTCACGTGATTTTAGAGCACTATTTAGCTAGACGCCCACGTGACAATTGTCAAAATAACTGTCATAAATCTTAGAAACACGTTTTATACCAAATACTGCAACAAAACTTTCCTAAACCCTGATTTTTGCAACTTTTGACAGTTTTGACGTTAGTGACAGTTGTCACGTGATCGTAGAACACTATTTAGCTAGACGGTCACGTGACTATTGTCAAAATAACTGACATAATTCTCAGAAACACGTTTTATATCAAATACTACAAGAAAACGTTTCTAAACCCTGATTTTTGCAACTTTTGAGCATGGTTTGACAGTTTTGACGTTAGTGACAGTTGTCACGTGATCGTAGAATACTATTTAGCTAGACGGCCACGTGACTATTGTCAAAATAACTGACATAAATCTTAGAAACACGTTTTATACCAAATACTGCAACAAAACTTTCCTAAACCCTGATTTTTGCAACTTTTGAGCATGTTTTGACAGTTTTGACGTTAGTGACAGTTGTCACGTGATCGTAGAATACTATTTAGCTAGACGGCCACGTGACTATTGTCAAAATAACTGACATAATTCTCAGAAACACGTTTTATACCAAATACTGCAACAAAACTTTCCTAAACCCTGATTTTTGCAACTTTTGAGCATGTTTTGACAGTTTTGACGTTAGTGACAGTTGTCACGTGATCGTAGAATACTATTTAGCTAGACAGCCACGTGACTATTGTCAAAATAACTGACATAAATCTTAGAAACACGTTTTATACCAAATACTGCAACAAAACTTTCCTAAACCCTGATTTTTGCAACTTTTGAGCATGTTTTGACAGTTTTGACGTTAGTGACAGTTGTCACGTGATCGTAGAACACTATTTAGCTAGACGGTCACGTGACAATTGTCAAAATAACGGTCATCAATCTCAGAAACACGTTTTATATCAAATTCTACAAGAAAACGTTTCTAAACCCTGATTTTTGCAACTTTAGAGCATAGTTTGACAGTTTTGGCGTTAGTGACAGTTGTCACGTTATCGTAGAACACTATTTAGCTAGACGGTCACGTGACAATTGTCAAAATAACTGTCATAAATCTCAGAAACACGTTTTATATCAAATACTGCAAGAAAACGTTTCTAAACCCTGTTTTTTGCAACTTTAGAGCATAGTTTGTCAGTTTTGATGTTAATGACAGTTGTCACGTGATTGTAGAACACTATTTAGCCAGACGGCCACGTGACAATTGTCAAAATAACGGTCATCAATCTCAAAAACACGTTTTATATCAAATTCTACAAAAAAACGTTTCTAAACACTGATTTTTGCAACTTTAGAGCATGGTTTGACAGTTTTGACGTTAGTGACAGTTGTCACGTAATTGTAGAACACTATTTAGCCAGACGGCCACGTGACAATTGTCAAAATAACGGTCATCAATCTCAAAAACACGTTTTATACCAAATGCTGCTAGAAAACGTTTTTAAATCCTGATTTTTGCAACTTTAAAGCATAGTTTGACAGTTTTGACGTTAGTGACAGTTGTCACGTGATTGTAAAACACTATTTAGCTAGACGGTGACGTGAGAACTGTCAAAATAACGGTCATAAATCTCAGAAACACGTTTTATATCAAATTCTACAAGAAAACGTTTCTAAACCCTGATTTTTGCAACTTTAGAGCATAGTTTGACAGTTTTGACGTTAGTGACAGTTGTCACGTGATCGTAGAACACTATTTAGCTAGACGGTCACGTGACAATTGTCAAAATAACTGTCATAAATCTCAGAAACACGTTTTATATCAAATTCTACAAGAAAACGTTTCTAAACCCTGATTTTTGCAACTTTAGAGCATGGTTTGACAGTTTTGACATTAGTGACAGTTGTCACGTGATCGTAGAACACTATTTAGCTAGACGGTCACGTGACAATTGTCAATGTAACTGTCATAAATCTCAAAAATACGTTTTATATCAAATACTGCAAGAAAAAGTTTCTAAACCCTGATTTTTGCAACTTTAGAGCATGGTTTCACAGTTTTGATGTTAATGACAGTTGTCACGTGGTTGTAGAACACTATTTAGCTAGACGGTCACGTGACAATTGTCGAAATAACTGTCATAAATCTCAGAAACACGTTTTATATCAAATTCTACAAGAAAACGTTTCTAAACCCTGATTTTTGCAACTTTAGAGCATAGTTTGACAGTTTTGACGTTAGTGACAGTTGTCACGTGATCGTAGAACACTATTTAGCTAGACGGTCACGTGACAATTGTCAATGTAACTGTCATAAATCTCAAAAATACGTTTTATTATCAAATACTGCAAGAAAAAGTTTCTAAACCCTGATTTTTGCAACTTTAGAGCATGGTTTCACAGTTTTGATGTTAATGACAGTTGTCACGTGATTGTAGAACACTATTTAGCTAGACGGCCACGTGACAATTGTCAAATTAACTGTCATAAACCTCAAAAACATGTTTTATATCAAATACTGCAAGAAAACGTTTCTAAACCCTGATTTTTGCAACTTTAGAGCATAGTTTGACAGTTTTGACGTTAGTGACAGTTGTCACGTGATCGTAGAACACTATTTAGCTGGTCGGCCACGTGACAATTGTCAATATAACTGTCATAAATCTCAGAAACACGTTTTATATCAAATACTGCAAGAAAAAAGTTTTGAAACCCAGATTTTTGCAACTTTTGAACACACTTTGACAGTTTTGACATTAGTGGCAGTTGTCACGTGATTTTAGAACACTATTTAGCTAGACGCCCACGTGACAATTGTCAAAATAACGGTCATAAATCTCAGAAACACGTTTTATATCAAATACTGCAAGAAAACGATTCTAAACCATGATTTTTGCAACTTTAGAGCATGGTTTGACAGTTTTGACGTTAGTAACAGTTATCACGTGATCGTAGAACACTATTTAGTTAGACGGTCACGTGACAATTGTCAATGTAACTGTCATAAATCTCAAAAATACGTTTTATTATCAAATACTGCAAGAAAAAGTTTCTAAACCCTGATTTTTGCAACTTTAGAGCATGGTTTGACAGTTTTGACGTTAGTGACAGTTGTCACGTAATTTCAGAAGACTATTTAGCTGGACTAGGAAGTGACACTTGTCAAAATAACTGTTAAATCTCAGAAAATCGTCTTGTTTCGAAAACTGTGTTAAAATGTAATTCTTGCAAATTCTAGTAAAGTTTTGACAATTCTAACAATAGTGACAGACATCACGTGGTTTTAGAGAATAATTTGGAGTAAGAAAATGACGGTTTTAAGCGCATTTTTAGAATCCTTATTAAAGTTCCTATTCAATAAATTGAAAAAGTATATGAAAAGTTTCACAACCAACTTAATGGCAATAACGTAATTAAAAACGGTAGATTATATACAAAAAAACAGGAGAATGGTAGAAAAACTACAAAAACGGTAGATATACCGTCTTGACGGTAGACCTGGCAACATTAGTTATAAGTCGGAGTGTGGTTCATCATACTACTCGTATATTTTTAAAAAATGCGAAAAGGCAATATTATTTGTTTTTTTTTTTGTTTCTTGTTTGTTCCATATAATAACGGGGTAGATTTTCATGGGAGGAGCGAGCGGGTTGAAGTTATTGGAAATGAGATAGATCTACCCCGATTTGGCTTTGGCAACGCTGTCCACAAATTGAGACAAAAAAACATTAAAGGACAAAAAAAATCAGTTAACTTTGCAATAAATCGTGATTGTAGAAGCAAAATTCCGAAATTGATGTGCCATTTATTAAGACTTCTCTAACGGCCGTATTCACCATTACCCGGCTTAACAGACTGTTAGCTAACAATGGTATAGCAAATAACCCCTTGTTAAGAAATGTACTTATTCACCAAGCTATTGGCTGGTCCGTATAGTAAACAAACTGATAAGTAAAAAGTTATTCTTGGCAACATGGCTGTAATGACGATCTAACTTCAATTTATTCCTTATTCAAACTTCAAACTTTCAAATTCAAATTAAAACTTGTATTTGGTCAATCCTCATTCCCTGAGATAAACAAGGAAATCTACGTTTCCATACACCAAATAACCTTTCAACAGGATTTCTAGTTTTAATTTGGCTTGAATTGTATCTTTCCTCTGGTAGAGTATGAGGTTGTATGAGTGGTGTCAACAAATATGTTCTGCAAGGATACCCTCCATCACCAACTAAAGTACATGGGGAAAATTCATTGTTTTCAAATCTTGCTCTAATGTTGGAATCATTAAAAATAGTGGTGTCATGAACTGACCCAGGCCAACGAGAAACAATATCCATTATTTTCAACTTTGCATCTCCAATCACCTGAGTATTTATACTGAAATATCCCTTTCGATTTCGATAAACCTCACTATTGTCTCCTCCAGGTGACTGAATTTTTATGTGGTGCTCCTTAAAAAATATTGTAGATTAAATTCTCTTTACAAACTTTTTTCAAAAACACACTTACCTATAACTCTTGGTAATCCAGCGAGTTCAAAAAAGGGTAATGCCACTTGTTGCTTTTCAATATCAGTTTGTGGCATGTTAATAAATATAGGTCTGAGTGATGCAATATGCTTAGTAACATTACTCACAATACGGGATACACTTGGTTGAGAAACATTAAAATGATCACCTATGTTTATCTGGAAGGATCCAGTTGCATAGAACCTGAGAGCAGTTAACACTTGATTGTCTTTTGATATCGGATTATTTAGTTTGGTTCTGGGATCCTCAATGCCTTCTAATAAATTTACAAGGTGTCTGAAGGAGTGCTTATTCATTCTAAATCTATTCTTAAATTCTTTATCATTTAATTCGGATAATAAGTTATTTCTTGGTCTTATAATTGGTCTCACTACTCTCACCATCATTTCATCTTCACTTTCTGATGAATCTAACAGATGAAAGTCTACTCTATCCATTCTGTCCATAATGACTTTAATAATCAGCAAACCGCTCTAAAAAGGCGACAAAAATTCACCCTACTTTCTTCCCTTCTTGTTTAACCTTCTGTTACGGATTTAACAAGCCGATTTTATATAGTTAGATTTAACTAAATGTTAGACGTCAATTCACAATGGTGAATACCAAGTTTATGTTTAACACACTGTTAAATGGTTTAACAGTCTGATAGTGGAATGGTGAATACGGCCGTAAGCCAGTTTCATTGCTAGTCTAACATTCTGTCTTTAATACTCAGAGTCAGCTAAGTTCTCCGGAACACGGAATGTCGCCGGGCAAAAGCCAAGAAGACGACTACGATTTTGTGGACGTGGAAGGTGACGTGCAATTCGACGACATGCTGGTGCCGAAAACGACGAAAAAACGCATGAAATCCGAACGGGCCGCCACGCTCGAACTGGACCTGCAATTTTCGAGCGAAGACGAACTGGACGAGGTGCCACTGACCGAATTCGAGTCCGACCAACCGGACCAAAAGGGCATTCTGATTTCCGCCGAAATGCCGGTAGAGGGCGCGGACGATGACAGTCAACAAGCGGCCGAAGCGATGGTGCAATTGGGTTCGATGAGTTTCTATCAACCGGGCGATCTGGCTGTCCCCGATAATTTAGTTTTTAAAGGTAAGTCTTCAAATTTCGATACAAATATTACGAAATCCACTTAATATAGCTCGTTTGTCCCTTTTTTCCTCATGAAATATTTTTCCGTCTCTTTTTATTAAGAAATCATTGAGGTTCTACGAAATCATTTCGAACACCAATTTTATGTCTAAAGGTAAGGTACGGACAGACATGCTCTTTACTAGCACGAAAGCATGCCATTATTGAGCAGTTGCTATGGTCCATTTATTTTCCCGTGCCGGTTACGTCATCATTTGCCTTTCTTGTCTATTACATGCGTTCCGAGCGCGATAGAATTTTGAATTTTTTTTTTAGTTATTTGACATTTTTCGGAAATTTCCTATAGAAAGTGATCGAAAGAAGATTAAAAGAGCTTTAAATTGCTATTTTGAACCACCCTATAGGTGCTAGAATAACGGAGTTACAAGCTATCAAAGTGACAAGAGTCAATTTTGTCAAATCACCATTTCACTGTCAATAACTCGGTTAGTTGACGTTTTTCGGACAAACTTGTCATCTGACAGTTTGTAGAAGACACTCTGGGCTACAATTTGGTAAAAAAAATCAATTCGCTAACCGTCAAAATAACCGCGTAATAAGCTGTCAAAGTGGCAACTATCATATTTAAACTAATCAGTTTTCAACTGTCAAAAACTGGGTTATTTGACATTTTTCGGAAATTTCCTATAGAAAGTGATCGAAAGAAGATTAAAAGAGCTTTAAATTGCTATTTTGAACCACCCTATAGGTGCTAGAATAACGGAGTTACAAGCTATCAAAGTGACAAGAGTCAATTATGTCAAATCACCATTTCACTGTCAATAACTCGGTTAGTTGACGTTTTTCGGACAAACTTGTCATCTGACAGTTTGTAGAAGACACTCTGGGCTACAATTTGGTAAAAAAATCAATTCGCTAACTGCCAAAATAACCGAGTTGCATGCTGTCAAAGTGATAGCTGTCATATTAAGACAAATTAGTTTTCAACTGTCAAAAACTCAGTTATTTGACATTTTTCGGAAATTTCCTAGAGGATGTGATCGAAAGAAGATTAAAAGAGCTTTAAATTGCTATTTTGAACCACCCTGTAGGTGCTAGAATAACGGAGTTACAAGCTATCAAAGTGACAAGTGTCAATTTTGTCAAATCACCATTTCACTGTCAATAACTCGGTTAGTTGACATTTTTTTTTTTTTTTTGATGTAAATTTTACAATATTTTAAGGAGTATTTTGATTTAACTTGTTTTTAACTGCGATACTACGTGTGAGACTAGATAATGTGTGTGTGTTTCGGTGGTCAGTTTTGAAAATGCCACTTTACGACTATCAAGGGGCCCAGTGAAACATTCTGAAGGAACTAGAGTTTGTGGAACAGAAAAGGATGCTTTTTCTAATAGAAAACACTGTCACAATGAAACAGCCCATATACAGGGTGGTCCAGTTTTAAATGTCAATAATTCACCAATCCATAGCCAATTAAAAAATAAGTTGACATTCATTATGTCATTTTCCTGAAAAGTACAGTCCTTCAAATTTCTGTTTAAAAAATTGTTTTTTTTTTGTCATAACTGTCAGACCGTTGGAGCAAATTGATCAAATTTGGAACAAGCACTTTATTACACGTTATTACGGTCAAAGAACCAAAACTAACCCAACCCAACTTAAAAATTGTCTTGGAAACGGAAAATTCACTTAGGAAGTTTAAAAAATATTATTGTAGCCAGTTTTCATAGTTTCCAGACAAACTAAAAGACTTTAGTTTTGAAAATTGAATTAGAAAAGATAAAAATTTCAGAAGCTTAAAAATTGTGTTTGTAACCAGTTTTCATGCAAATCGAGAGACTTTAATACTGAAAATTGACTTGTAGACATAAAAACTACTTTTTCAAGAATTTGTTACAACAAATTCATACATTTAAACCTTAAAAATTGACTTGAACCTCAAAATGTGACTGAACTAATGAAAAGTGACATCAGAAGCTTAAAATTTGCATTTGGAGTAAGTTTTCATAATTTGAAGACAAATTTCAATATTTTAGTCTTGAAAATAGTCTTAGATGCAGGACATTAACATTAGATTCATGAAAATTGCCTTGAAAACGAACTTTTCGTGCTTTTTACTTTGCTTTTCATTTTCTTCGAATTCTGGACTATTTTTAGTGCTTCAAAACTGCTTTCAGCTTGGAAAATCGAGTTTCAAGACTATCTTCACCAAGTTATTGACATAGCAAACTTAAAAAACAATTTTTACATTCTTCATAGACTTAAAATAGCATTCCAAGTTTTGTCACTATTAAATCGACTTCTAGACACCTCAGTGCTATAAATTCGTGTATTTCTTAATAAACTAGACTGTTTTTAGTGTTTTAAGGCTGTTTTCAGTGCCTCAAATCGAGTTTCAAGACTATCTTTACAAAGTTTTTGACTTATCAGGCTTAAAAGTCAGTTTGTCCACTGACCATAGTTTTGAAAATGTTATTTCAAGCTTCTTCACTGTTAAATCGACTTCTAGACACCTCAGTGCTATAAATTCGTGTATTTCTTAATAAACTAGACTGTTTTTAGTGTTTTAAGGCTGTTTTCAGTGCCTCAAATCGAGTTTCAAGACTATTTTTACAGTTTTTGACTTATCAGGCCTAAAAGTCAGTTTGTCCACTGACCATAGTTTTGAAAATGTTATTTCAAGCTTCTTTACTATTAAATCGACTTCTAGACACCTCAGTGCTAAAAATTCGTGTATTTCTTAATAAACTAGACTGTTTTTAGTGTTTTAAGGCTGTTTTCAGTGCCTCAAATCGAGTTTCAAGACTATCTTTACAAAGTTTTTGACTTATCAGGCCTAAAAGTCAGTTTGTCCACTGACCATAGTTTTGAAAATGTTATTTCAAGCTTCTTTACTATTAAATCGACTTCTAGACACCTCAGTGCTAAAAATTCGGGTATTTCTTAATAAACTAGACTGTTTTTAGTGTTTTAAGGCTGTTTTCAGTGCCTCAAATCGAGTTTCAAGACTATCTTCACCAAGTTATTGACATAGCAAACTTAAAAAACAATTTTTACATTCTTCATAGACTTAAAATGGCATTCCAAGCTTTGTCACTATTAAATCGACTTCTAGACACCTCAGTGCTAAAAAATCGGGTATTTCTTAATAAACTAGACTGTTTTTAGTGTTTTAAGGCTGTTTTCAGTGCCTCAAATCGAGTTTCAAGACTATCTTTACAAAGTTTTTGACTTATCAGGCCTAAAAGCCAGTTTGTCCATTGACCATAGTTTTGAAAATGTTATTTCAAGCTTCTTTACTATTAAATCGACTTCTAGACACCTCAGTGCTAAAAATTCGGGTATTTCTTAATAAACTAGACTGTTTTTAGTGTTTTAAGGCTGTTTTCAGTGCCTCAAATCGAGATTCAAGACTATCTTTACAAAGTTTTTGACTTATCAGGCCTAAAAGCCAGTTTGTCCACTGACCATAGTTTTGAAAATGTTATTTCAAGCTTCTTCACTATTAAATTGACTTCTACACTCATAGGTGCAATAAATTGTAGCATCTCTAAGAAATTCAGACTGTTTTTAGTGCTTTTTAAGACTGAAAAATCGAGTTTAAGACTATTTCCAAAAGTCAAGTTTCTTCAGTAATAAAAGTAAACAATTTTGGTACCAAATGCTACAATAATAGTCTTGAGAACTAATTTTTAGAAATAAAATAGTCCGAAAATTTAATTTACTTCTTGACTTGTTGAAAGTTGAAGAAAATTGAGTTGTACACCAATTAAAGTCTTGAAAATATACTTTTGGACCTTTTGGAGTCCTAGTAAAGTCAGTTCTAGCATTAAAAGTCAACTTTTATATTATTTTTAGTAGTAAAAAATGAGTTTCATGCACAATACAATCTTTGTCTTGATTTCCGGACTTTTTTTAGTTCTTGAATGCCGGTTTCAGACACATTTTTGCAAATATCTCACAAACTGTTCAAGTAAAAGATGTGAAAATATTACCGTTTGTCCTAGAAAATTCAAAAACTAAAATTTTGACTTTTTTTGAACGTTGGGTACCACGAATTTTCGGGCAAAATTTTGAAAATTTTCTTTGACTGTGCAAATACGTTTATGTGAATGGTAGAAATATAACGTAAGGTGCAAAAGGGCCATTCCGGCCCTTATAAAAGAACCACGCCCTGAAAACTGTCAAATTATGCCAAAAACTGTAAATTTTCAAGGTTACTTACAAAACGGTGGTACCTAGAACGATTTGGACACCGGATTCGAGTTTCTGAGGTCCAAATTGCTATAAAACGACACATTTTCCGGGTAGTACCAATATGGTGGTACTTTATGGAAAATTCCCTGGAAAAACTGTCATTTGGACAAAATTTCGGTGCACTTTTCCATTTCATCGTGAATAACTCGGTTATTTGAAACTTTCCGCAAAAAGATATAAGAACATCGTAGATAGGCAATGAATGGGGCTAACACGTGACGTTGACTGGAGGTAGCTAAGTCTCACCGTTTAGCCGCTAGAGGGCGTCAAAGTTTATTAATTTTTTTAGTACATTTTAGCAAATATCTCACAAACTATTCAAGTGAGAGATGTAACATTTTTACAGTTTATGTAGCTCGGTGAGATGCAACTTTCACTTTCTATACACTTTTTTCGTACGACGCATCGTTTGTCCTACAAAATTCAAAAACTAAAATTTTGACTTTTTTTAAGGTTGGGTACCATGAATTTTAGGGCAAAATTTCGAAAATTTTAAATTTACTTTGACTGTGCAAATACGTTTGTGGTAATGATAAAAATGTAACGTAAGGTGCAAAAGGGCCATTCCGGCCCTTATAAAAGAACCACGCCCTGAAAACTGTCAAATTATGCGAAAAACTGTACATTTTCAAGGTTACTTCCAAAACGGTGGTACCTAGAACGATTTGGACACCGGATTCGAGTTTCTGAGGTCCAAATTGCTATAAAAACTAATAAGTTTCAGGTAATATTAGAAAGATACAAGTTACTTAATACATAAATTTGATCATATTGTTCTTCACAAACAATCATAAAATTAGATAATTTCATTAACTGACTTACCTACCTGCTCTTACAATAAATTGAACTGAAATTGAAAAAACATGTTAAATAAATCACACAACAAAACCAAATTGATATGTATTTATTGCTGGGTAAATTTACAAAAGGAAATAAATAAGCAATCTGTATCACAAAACCAAGAAGCAAGTTTTTAAAACACCAACAATTCTGTTATAAGTTAAAACACCTGCTTTAGGATTTAATAGTCCCCAGGATACACACATTCTTGCAAATTCTATGGAATAATTCTTGAAACGTTGGTATTGGGCTGTTAATGACTCGTTTGAATGCACCTATCTGTGATGTTCTTTCCAGATAATTTAAATTGACTGTTGTTGTTGTTCTCAAGCCAAAGTTTGATTGGAACTTTCCGTCTTTGTTTACCACCAAAAGTTTTCCAGTTTGGTGAAGAAAAATCTTAAATTCTACGAAGGTCTCGCAATAACAACGCTAATTGTTTTTTTTTTTTCAAAACTATATAGTTTTCTCATTTTCATTTATAATTACTTAATGAAAGTTACATATTGTGAGGTTTAAAGGAGGAATTTGTCAATACGGCAACGTCCAAATAGTCAACATTAAAACTCTGCTTTGCTTTTAATACATTTAATAAACATTAAAGGAAAAAATGGAAACTTAACAAAGTACTAAAAATATGGAGACGTTATTATATTCTTACAGTCATTCAATTATTTCTAACCTCACTCTTCTTTTTTACATTAGTTAAGGAGTTAACCAAATAGGTATATGAAAAATATTTCAACGCAGCATTTGAACGCAGTGAGAATCGGACAAAAAAAAATCTAACTAAACAAACTTAAGACACAAATTTAGCTCTAAGATATTCGAATGTAGTTTTACACAAAGGCTTAGTCAAAATATCTGCTAAATTTTCTTCAGTTGGTACATAATCCACAGAGATAATTTTTGATATTACCAAATCCTTGATAAAATGATTTCTAATATCAATATGTTTTACACGCTTGGAATTTTCATTTGTTTTAATTATAGAAACAGCACTTCTGTTATCGCAATATAGAACAGAGTTGGTGTTAAGTTCAAATTCCTCCAACATGCCTCTCAAGTTCACTAAGATAGTGCCACACATCCTTGTTTCTTCGAAAACCAAACAACAGGATTTTTACCACGTAAAATTATTGAACCACTAACACTTTTTCTGTGTAAACGATCAGAAGCCCAATCAGAATCAGAGAATGCTTTCAAAGATATGTCTAAAGACTTATCACATCTAAAAGTGATTCCCTTGTTTTTACTTCCCTGTAAATAACGTAAAATACGCTTGGCTCCAATCCAAACTTGTGTAGTAGGCTTGTTCAAAAATCTACTCAAATATGTAATATCTGGCTTTGTACATTTGCTTAAATATCCTCCGATAAGTTGTCTAAGTGGAACATCAATTATTACACTTTAGTTTTCCTCAAGTTGAAATCCTTTATCCATTGGTGTAGACTTGGGTTTGCAGTTTTCCATACTGAAATTTACTAACAGTTTCTGAATATACAGGGTGGTCCAGTTTTAAGTGTCAATAATTCACCATTTGATAGCCAATCAAAAAATAAGTTGACTTGCATTATGTCATTTTTCTGAAAAAGATTTCCTAAGGAAGATACAGTCCTCCAAATTTCCATTTAAAAAATCGTTTTGTAGTTTAAAACTGAACATTCAAGACTTGTGAAAGTCCAAATTTGTACTGAATAGTCTAAAAACTTGCTTTTTACTACTAGGAATGGTCTTATGATTCGCTTTCTCAGACTGCCATCCTGGTTGAGTGTCTGAAACTGGCATTCAAGAACTAAAAAAGTCCGGAAATCAAGACAAAGATTGTATTGTGCATGAAACTCATTTTTTACTACTAAAAATAATATAAAAGTTGACTTTTAATGCTAGAACTGACTTTACTAGGACTAAAGAGAGTCCAAAAGTATATTTTCAAGACTTTAATTGGTGTACAACTCAATTTTCTGGACTGGATAACAAGTCTAGAAGTAAATTAAATTTTCGGACTATTTTATTTATAAAAATTAGTTCTCAAGACGTATTATTGTAGCATTTGATACCAACATTTTTTACTTTTATTACTGAAGAAACTTGACTTTTGGAAATAGTCTTAAATTCGATTTTTCAGTCTTAAAAAGCACTAAAAACAGTCTGAATTTCTTAGAGATGCTATAATTTATTGCACCTATGAGTGTAGAAGTCAATTTAATAGTGAAGAAGCTTGAAATAACATTTTCAATTTCTGATAAGTCAAAAGCTTTGTAAAGATAGTCTTGAAACTCGATTTGAGGCACTGAAAACAGCCTTAAAACACTAAAAACAGTCTAGTTTATTAAGAAATACCCGAATTTTTAGCACTGAGGTGTCTAGAAGTCGATTTAATAGTAAAGAAGCTTGAAATAACATTTTCAAAACTATGGTCAATGGACAAACTGGCTTTTAGGCCTGATAAGTCAAAAACTTTGTAAAGATAGTCTTGAATCTCGATTTGAGGCACTGAAAACAGCCTTAAAACACTAAAAACAGTCTAGTTTATTAAGAAATACCCGAATTTTTAGCACTGAGGTGTCTAGAAGTCGATTTAATAGTGAAGAAGCTTGAAATAACATTTTCAAAACTATGGTCAGTGGACAAACTGGCTTTTAGGCCTGATAAGTCAAAAACTTTGTAAAGATAGTCTTGAATCTCGATTTGAGGCACTGAAAACAGCCTTAAAACACTAAAAACAGTCTAGTTTATTAAGAAATACCCGAATTTTTAGCACTGAGGTGTCTAGAAGTCGATTTAATAGTGAAGAAGCTTGAAATAACATTTTCAAAACTATGGTCAATGGACAAACTGACTTTTAGGCCTGATAAGTCAAAAACTTTGTAAAGATAGTCTTGAAACTCGATTTGAGGCACTGAAAACAGCCTTAAAACACTAAAAACAGTCTAGTTTATTAAGAAATACCCGAATTTTTAGCACTGAGGTGTCTAGAAGTCGATTTAATAGTGACAAAGCTTGGAATGCCATTTTAAGTCTATGAAGAATGTAAAAATTGTTTTTTAAGTTTGCTATGTCAATAACTTGGTGAAGATAGTCTTGAAACTCGATTTTCCAAGCTGAAAGCAGTTTTGAAGCACTAAAAATAGTCCAGAATTCGAAGAAAATGAAAAGCAAAGTAAAAAGCACGAAAAGTTCGTTTTCAAGACAATTTTCATGAATCTAATGTTAATTTCCTGCATCTAAGACTATCTTCAAGACTAAAATATTGAAATTTGTCTTCAAATTACGAAAACTTACTTCAAACGCAAATTTTAAGCTTCTGATGTCACTTTTCATTAGTTCAGTCACATTTTGGGGTTCAAGTCAATTTTTAAGGTTTAAATGTATGAATTTGTAGTAACAAGTTCTTGAAAAAGTAGTTTTTATGTCTACAAGTCAATTTTCAGTATTAAAGTCTCTCAATTTGCATGAAAACTGGTTACAAACACAATTTTTAAGCTTCTGAAATTTTTATCTTTTCTAAGTCAATTTTCAAAACTAAAGTCTTTCAGTTTGTCTGGAAACTATGAAAACTGGCTACAATAATATTTTTTAAGCGAATTTTCCGTTTCCAAGAAAATTTTTTAATTGGCTATGGATTGGTGAATTATTGACATTTAAAACTGGACCATCCTGTATTTACTCTGAGTAATTTTTAATTCCCCATTTGATTTAAAGATTTGCATGCCTAAGAAAGAACTTGGTGTTCCTAGTTCTTTTGCATTGAAAGAATTTTTAAGATTGTCAATCAAAATATCAATTTTTCTTATATCGGCTGTTATTAAAATGTCATCAACATAAAGTAAAAGATAAACTTTCTCTCCCACATATAAGCATGAATCGTACTTAGACCTTTTTAAATTATTTGCCTCAGAAAAGCAATGAAATGTGTCATTCCATACTTTGGGCGACTCTTTCAAACCATATAGAGCTCTGTTTAGTTTTAACGCAAGTGATTTTGTTTGTAAACCATCAGGTGGATAAATATATACTGCTCTGTACTTAATTTGCCGTTTAAAAAGGCAGTTGGGATATCTAGTTGCTTTACAGTCCAATTTTCTTGAAAGGCAATGGACAATAGAAGCCTTACAGGAGATAACCTGGCTACAGGAGCATACATTGGCTCTGTGTAGCTCTCCTCCTGAATTTGAAATCCTTTGGCGACAAGTCTAGCCTTTTTAGTTCCATTTTCTTTTATTCTGAATACCCATTTTGTTTCTATTGGAGTTATCTCTTCCGGTAGCTCTGTCTCTGTCCAAGTTTCTAACTCTTGATGTGATTTTAACATTTTAATTTTTACATTAGTTAAGGAGTTAACCAAATAGGTATATGTAAAATATTTCTAACAAAAATGGATAGCCTAGCTTGTAATAAACGACGTGCGTAAATCAGGTAGCAACTGCTTAATAATTGCATGCTTTCGTGCTAGTAAAAAGTCTGTCCGTACTTATACAGTCATAATATTGATGTTTTGACTGTCTAAAGTACTGTAAAATATACCTAATCTCGATTATTCTTTCGGGAGTCCCACTACTGGTCAGTTTGTACAATTTAAATTTGTTTTGAACAGAAGAAAGTATGGACGTGGATCCCAATTACGACCCGTCCGATTTTCTCATGTCCGGTCTGGCTTCGGTGCGTAAAGTGAACGATCCCATTCAAGGGCAGGACATTAAAATTCACGACGATTTGGCTGTCAGCGAAAGTGACGACGATAACGACCGACCGCAGGAAATGCAAAAGGATTACGAGAATATGCCGGAAGACGAGGATGGGGTCTGGTTTTAGTTAGTTCCCAGTTTCAGTAAATATAACCTTACTTACTAATTTTTTTCAACAATAATTGCGTACATGTTTACTTGGTTATTGAATTTTCTCTTAAGGAATAACTTAACAGAATATTGATGACTAGAGTCCGGACATTTTGCTTTTTGTGTAAATAAAAAAAGCAACCCATTTTTTGGCATCGAATGTGAACGATTTATGCAAAAACACTGTCATTTGACAGATTTTTATTTTTTTTTGCTTTTTTTTGTGCTTATTTGCCGCTATTTTTTGTTTAATTTAAAGTTGCAATAGCTCTATAATTTACTGGGTAATTCAAATTGGACCCCTCACCATCGGGATCTCGGGGAAAGTATAAGAGATACGAGAAAGTTTAATTTGGCACAGAGTTGCTCAATTTAAAGTTAAACCAAATACCGTGTTAAAAATTTCGATTTTTCGAGTACTTCCGAAGATATCCGAAAAAAACTGAAATTTTGATTTTTTTGTTTTTATTTATTTCTAACCTTATTTTCAGAGATATTCCAAAACCAGAAAAACATTTTTATCGCCACTTTTTCCCAGCTATACGATCAGAGATGTAAAAGCGGTAATTTTCGAGTCGGAAAATTTTAATTTTTGGAAATTTACCGGAAAATTACTTTATGCGAAAATTTTCCTTGCTAGGGAAAATCACTGTCAAACTTGTCGTGCATTCTAATGTTTTTGTTGTTTTCGCTCTAACAGCCTTACTTTGACCACACTCCTCGAAAGCAGAAATTCTCAATTTGAGCGAAATTTTGGTGCACTTTTCCAGAAAATCGTCCATAACTCGCTTATTTGAAACACCTTGTATACAACCACCGTATAAGAAAAGAAAGCTAATAAACGGGGTTATCGCGTGACGTTGAGCGGGCACGGCTAAGTTGTCCCGTTTAGCCGCTAGAGGGCGTCAAAGTTGACTCACGTTTTTTGCTCAATATCTCAGGAACGTTTCAGGTTAGAGGTCTGAAATTTTTACCACAAAATGCACCTCGATGGGATGCAACTTTTACCTTCTATACACTTTTTTGGTACCACGCACCGTTTTACCTTGAAAAATAAAAAACTAGAATTGTCAAGAATTTTCAAGGTTATATTTTTCAGAAAATTTTTTATTTTCAAAATTAACCTCAACTGCTTAAATACCTTCAGGTTAATAATACAAAAATGACGTAAAGTGTCATTTGTCAAAATTTCATTTAGTCAGGGTGCCACGCCCTAAAGTGTCAAAATTGAAATTATTTCAAGGTCATCTCCGAAACGGTGCCAGTTAGAGCAAAATGGACGTCAGATTTGTGTTCCTCAGGTTCAAATTAGATAAAAAAATCACTTTGATTAAGGAAAATCCAAAATAGTCGCCATTAGGCTAGTAGGTCCAAAAACTCCCTAATTTAGATTAAGTTTTTATGCACTTTTCCAGAAAATCGTTCATAACTCGCTTATTTGAAACATCCTGTATAAAATCACCGTATAACAAAAGAAAGCTAATGAACGGGGCTATCACGTGACGTAGAGCAGGCACGGCTAAGTTGTCCCGTTTAGTCGCTAGAGGGCGTCAAAGTTGACTCTCGTTTTTTGCAGTTTTTGCTCAATATCTCAGGAACGTTTCAGGGTAGAGGTCTGAAATTTTTACCACAAAATGCACATCGATGGGATACAACTTTTACCTTCTATACACTTTTTCGGTACCATGCACCGTTTGACTTTGAAAAATTAAAAACTATAATTGTCAAGAATTTCTAAGGGTGATACGTTCTGATTTGTTTCAGAAAATTTTTTATTTTCAAAATTAACTTCAACTACTTAAATACCTTCAGGTTAATAGTCCAAAAATGACGTAAAGTGTCATTTGTCAAAATGTCATTTTGCAAGGGTGCCACACCCTAAAGTGTCAAAATTGACATAATTTCAAGGTCATCTCCGAAACGGTGCCAGTTAGAGCAAAATGGACGTCAGATTTGTGTTCCCCAGGTTCAAGTTAGTTAAAAAAATCACTTTGATTGAAGAAAATTCAAAATGGTTGCCGTTACTATAGTAGGCCCAAAAAATCCTTAATTTAGATTAAATTTCCGTGCACTTTTCCGGAAAATCGTCCATAACTCGCTTATTTTAAACACCCTGTATAAAATACCGTATAACAAAAGAAAGCTAATAAACGGGGTTATCACGTGACGTTGAGCGGGCATGGCTAAGTTGTCCCGTTTAGCCGCTAGAGGGCGTCAAAGTTGACTCTCGTTTTTTGCAGTTTTTGCTTAATATCTCAGGAACGTTTCAGGTTAGAGGTCTGAAGCTTTTACCACAAATGCACATCGATGGGATACAACTTTTACCTTCTATACACTTTTTTGGTACCACGCACCGTTTGACTTTGAAAAATTAAAAACTAGAATTGTCAAGAATTTTCAAGGGTGATACCTTCTGACTTTTTTCAGAAAATTTTTTATTTTCAAAATTAACTTCAACTACTTAAATACCTTCAGGTTAATAGTCCAAAAATGACGTAAAGTGTCATTTGTCAAAATGTCATTTTGCAAGGGTGCCACACCCTAAACTGTCAAAATTGACATAATTTCAAGGTCATCTCCGAAACGGTGCCAGTTAGAGCAAAATGGACGTCAGATTTGTGTTCCCCAGGTTCAAATTAGATAAAAAAATCACTTTGATTAAGGAAAATCCAAAATGGTCGCCGTTAGTATAGTAGGGCCAAAAAATTCCTAATTTAGATTAAATTTTTGTGCACTTTTCCAGAAAATCGTTCATAACTCGCTTATTTGAAACATCCTGTATAAAATCACCGTATAACAAAAGAAAGCTAATGAACGGGGCTATCACGTGACGTAGAGCAGGCACGGCTAAGTTGTCCCATTTAGTCGCTAGAGGGCGTCAAAGTTGACTCTCGTTTTTTGCAGTTTTGTTTTTGTTTTTTTGCTAGATCGCTTTATTTTGACCCCTCAACTAACTGCGGCAGAGCGTTGAAAAGACCTTTCAGGGACACCCAGTATAATTAAATTCAATTTAATTTAAAGTTTAAAAAAATTTGTGTTTTTTTTTTACAAATTTTTATGCTTTTTTGGTGAAAATTATTTTGCTTTTTAATCGCTTTTTTTTCACGATTTTAGTAGTTTTTTAATCTGGACTCTATTCATGGCAACTACAGTAAAACACAATCTAAAATTCTCTATAATTATGTAATTTTCACATTACATAACCTGCTATATTCTGATTTAATTTAAAAAAAAAACAAGTTGTCATGAAAATTTGTACTTAAAAACTACAATTTAATGGGCGCGCATCCTTTGCAACTCATGCTGCTTCCTTTCAATCATATACTTTTGATAGTTGTAATCCTCTCCGTCTGTATTCCACGCCAAATACATGTAAGTGGTCAAAATGGAGGCAAGCAACAGTCTGTCCAACCTACAACTTGTAAATTAGCCCCTGCTTTTGGGTAAAAACCAGGGTTGGGCTGATTTTTTTAAGTAAAAATCATGATTTAAATCAAAAATAATATTTTTAAAAATGTGCAGCAAAAAAATCAAAATTTCTTGATTTTACGCAATAAACAACCGATTTTTATACAAAATTTTTTTATTTTTACCGATTTGGCCCCAGACGTTCGGCAATCCTAGTATTTTTTAATCACTTAAAATAATTTGAGTGTTTTAAATGAAAAGCGAATACGTGTTTGTTTTTATTTAGTGTGATATTTAAATTTGTAACTACATGTAAAAAAATTTTTTTTTAGAATACTATGATTGTCAGATAATTTGCAATGTTAGAAACAAAAGTTATGTAAGGGTTATTCACATTATTCCACACAGAAGATTGTGGCCAAAATATGAGACTTTTACTTTTTTTGCTGAATGGGAAAATATTTTTGCCACTTTTAAAATAATTTTTATTTTATACAGAGAGTCTTAAAATCTCTGAAAGTATAAAAGTTATGATTTTTAAATTAAACACCTTGTATATTAGTGCATTTTTAGATTTTCCTTTTGATTATAAAAAAGTATGGTTAAATGCATAGCGTAAATGACAACCATACACCATAAAAATTAATTTGAAACGCTAAAATTTGACTGGAAAATCACTTTTCAAGTAATTCAGACACTTGTGGACTTGAAAATTGACTTGAAACTACAAAAGTTTATTGCAAAGTCAATTTAGACATTTCAAATACTTTTTGGCTTGAAAGTTGGCTTAAAACTTCAAAATTCGATTGAAAATTCAATTTTCAAGTAATTCAGACATATTTAGTTTTCAAGTGATTCATACACTTTTGGGCTTTAAAATTGGCTCCAAAATTTAACTGGAATGTCGATTTTCAAGTAATTCAGACACTTTTGCGTCCGAAAATTGATTTTAGGCTCCAAAATTTGACAGGGAAGTCAATTTTTAAGTAATTCAGATACTATTGAACTTGAAAATTGAATTGAAACTTTAAAATTTGATTGGAAAGTCAATTTTCCAGTAATCAGATACTTTTGGACCTAAAAATTTCCTTGAAACTCTAAAATTTTACTGGTAAGTCAATTTTCAAGTAATTTAAACACTTTTGCGTTTAAAAATTAATTTGAAACGCTAAAATTTGACTGACAAACCAATTTTTAAGTAATTCAGACACTTTTAGACTTGAAAATTGACTTGAAACTACAAAAGTTTATTGCAGAGTCAATTTAAACATTTCAAATACTTTTTGGCTTGAAAGTTGGCTTAAAACTTCAAAATTCGATTGAAAATTCAATATTCAAGTAATTCAGACGTATTTAGTTTTCCAGTGATTCATACACTTTTGGGCTTTAAAATTGGCTGCAAAATTTAACTGGAATGTCGATTTTCAAGTAATTCAGACACTTTTGCGTCCGAAAATTGATTTTAGGCTCCAAAATTTGACAGGGAAGTCAATTTTTAAGTAATTCAGATACTATTGGACTTGAAAATTGAATTGAAACTTTAAAATTTGATTGGAAAGTCAATTTTCCAGTAATCAGATACTTTTGGACCTAAAAATTTCCTTGAAACTCTAAAATTTTACTGGTAAGTCAATTTTCAAGTAATTTAAACACTTTTGCGTTTAAAAATTAATTTGAAACGCTAAAATTTGACTGACAAACCAATTTTTAAGTAATTCAGACACTTTTAGACTTGAAAATTGACTTGAAACTACAAAAGTTTATTGCAGAGTCAATTTAAACATTTCAAATACTTTTTGGCTTGAAAGTTGGCTTAAAACTTCAAAATTCGATTGACAATTCAATTTTCAAGTATTTCAGACATATTTAGTTTTCCAGTGATTCATACACTTTTGGGCTTTAAAATTGGCTGCAAAATTTAACTGGAATGTCGATTTTCAAGTAATTCAGACACTTTTGCGTCCGAAAATTGATTTTCGGCTCCAAAATTTGACGGGGAAGTCAATTTTTAAGTAATTCAGATACTATTGGACTTGAAAATTGAATTGAAACTTTAAAATTTGATTGGAAAGTCAATTTTCCAGTAATCAGATACTTTTGGACCTAAAAATTTCCTTGAAACTCTAAAATTTTACTGGTAAGTCAATTTTCAAGTAATTTAGACACTTTTGCGTTTAAAAATTAATTTGAAACGCTAAAATTTGACTGACAAACCAATTTTCAAGTAATTCAGACACTTTTAGACATGAAAATTGAACTTGAAACTACAAAAGTTTATTGCAGAGTCAATTTAAACATTTCAAATACTTTTTCACTTGAAAGTTGGCTTAAAACTTCAAAATTCGATTGACAATTCAATTTTCAAAGTATTTCAGACGTATTTAGTTTTCCAGTGATTCATACACTTTTGGGCTTTAAAATTGGCTGCAAAATTTAACTGGAATGTCGATTTTCAAGTAATTCAGACACTTTTGCGTCCGAAAATTGATTTTAGGCTCCAAAATTTGACAGGGAAGTCAATTTTTAAGTAATTCAGATACTATTGGACTTGAAAATTGAATTGAAACTTTCAAATTTGATTGGAAAGTCAATTTTCCAGTAATCAGATACTTTTGGACCTAAAAATTTCCTTGAAACTCTAAAATTTTACTGGTAAGTCAATTTTCAAGTAATTTAGACACTTTTGCGTTTAAAAATTAATTTGAAACGCTAAAATTTGACTGACAAACCAATTTTTAAGTAATTCAGACTTGAAACTACAAAAGTTTATTGCAGAGTCAATTTAAACATTTCAAATACTTTTTGGCTTGAAAGTTGGCTTAAAACTTCAAAATTCGATTGAAAATTCAATATTCAAGTAATTCAGACATATTTAGTTTTCCAGTGATTCATACACTTTTGGGCTTTAAAATTGGCTGCAAAATTTAACTGGAATGTCGATTTTTCAAGTAATTCAGACACTTTTGCGTCCGAAAATTGATTTTTAGTCTCCAAAATTTGACAGGGAAGTCAATTTTTAAGTAATTCAGATACTATTGGACTTTGAAAATTGAATTGAAACTTTAAAATTTTGATTGGAAAGTCAATTTTCCAGTAATCAGATACTTTTGGACCCAAAAATTTCCTTGAAACTCTAAAATTTTACTGGTAAGTCAATTTTCAAGTAATTTAGACACTTTTGCGTTTAAAAAATTAATTTGAAACGCTAAAATTTTGACTGACAAAACCAATTTTTAAGTAATTCAGACTTGAAAATTGACTTGAAACTACAAAAGTTTATTGCAGAGTCAATTTAAACATTTCAAATACTTTTTGAGACTTGAAAGTTGGCTTAAAACTTCAAAATTCGATTGACAATTCAATTTTCAAGTATTTCAGACGTATTTAGTTTTCCAGTGATTCATACACTTTTGGGCTTTAAAATTGGCTGCAAAATTTAACTGGAATGTCGATTTTCAAGTAATTCAGACACTTTTGCGTCCGAAAATTGATTTTAGTCTCCAAAAGTTGACAGGGAAGTCAATTTTTAAGTAATTCAGTTACTATTGGACTTGAAAATTGAATTGAAACTTTCAAATTTGATTGGAAAGTCAATTTTCCAGTAATCAGATACTTTTGGACCTAAAAATTTCCTTGAAACTCTAAAATTTTACTGGTAAGTCAATTTTCAAGTAATTTAAACACTTTTGCGTTTAAAAATTAATTTGAAACGCTAAAATTTGACTGACAAACCAATTTTTAAGTAATTCAGACTTGAAAATTGACTTGAAACTACAAAAGTTTATTGCAAAGTCAATTTAAACATTTCAAATACTTTTTGGCTTGAAAGTTGGCTTAAAACTTCAAAATTCGATTGACAATTCAATTTTCAAGTATTTCAGACGTATTTAGTTTTCCAGTGATTCATACACTTTTGGGCTTTAAAATTGGCTGCAAAATTTAACTGGAATGTCGATTTTCAAGTAATTCAGACACTTTTGCGTCCGAAAATTGATTTTAGTCTCCAAAAGTTGACAGGAAAGTCAATTTTTAAGTAATTCAGATACTATTGGACTTGAAAATTGAATTGAAACTTTCAAATTTGATTGGAAAGTCAATTTTCCAGTAATCAGATACTTTTGGACCTAAAAATTTCCTTGAAACTCTAAAATTTTACTGGTAAGTCAATTTTCAAGTAATTTAGACACTTTTGCGTTTAAAAATTAATTTGAAACGCTAAAATTTGACTGACAAACCAATTTTTAAGTAATTCAGACACTTTTGGACTTGAAAATTGACTTGAAACTACAAAAGTTTATTGCAGAGTCAATTTAAACATTTCAAATACTTTTTGGCTTGAAAGTTGGCTTAAAACTTCAAAATTCGATTGACAATTCAATTTTCAAGTATTTCAGACATATTTAGTTTTCCAGTGATTCATACACTTTTGGGCTTTAAAATTGGCTGCAAAATTTAACTGGAATGTCGATTTTCAAGTAATTCAGACACTTTTGCGTCCGAAAATTGATTTTAGGCTATGATTTTTAAATTAAACACCTTGTATATTATTGCATTTTTAGATTTTCCTTTTGATTATAAAAAAGTGTGGTTAAATGCATAGCACATCTATCGTACATTGTTTTCGCGTAAATGACAAACATACCTCAAAAAATTTTCACTTAAAATTCCGTATAAAGTATTAAACTTATAAAACAAGGAAAACGACTTACACATTCCTATTTTAGTTTTTTCAGTAAGCTATTTGGCAATGTCATTCTTTGGTTTGAATTAGATAATTTTTTGTTATTTCATTCAGTTTTAAATGTTATCTCTAAATAAAAAAAACTTAAAAAAATATGTTGCAGCAACAAAACCATGTTCACAGTGATTTTAATTCTTCAGAAATTCGGTAAATATACGTGAAAGTAGATTTTAGAAAGTAGAAAATGAAGAATTAAAAAAATATCAAAAAAATCAGTGATTTTTGAAGGAAAATACAGTCCTTCAAATTTCTGTTTAAAAAATTGTTTTTTTTGTCATAACTGTCAGACCGTTGGAGCAATATTGATCAAATTTGGAACAAGCACTTTATTACACGTTATTACGGTCAAAGAACCAAAACTAACCTAACCCAACTTAAAAATGGTCTTGGAAAACGGAAAATTCACTTAGGAAGTTTAAAAAATATTATTGTAGCCAGTTTTCATAGTTTCCAGACAAACTAAAAGACTTTAGTTTTGAAAATTGAATTAGAAAAGATAAAAATTTCAGAAGCTTAAAAATTGTGTTTGTAACCAGTTTTCATGCAAATCGAGAGACTTTAATACTGAAAATTGACTTGTAGACATAAAAACTACTTTTTCAAGAATTTGTTACAACAAATTCATACATTTAAACCTTAAAAATTGACTTGAACCCCAAAATGTGACTGAACTAATGAAAAGTGACATCAGAAGCTTAAAATTTGCATTTGGAGTAAGTTTTCATAATTTTAAGACAAATTTCAATATTTTAGTCTTGAAAATAGTCTTAGATGCAGGACATTAACAATAGATTCATGAAAATTGCCTTGAAAACGAACTTTTCGTGCTTTTTACTTTGCTTTTCATTTTCTTCGAATTCTGGACTATTTTTAGTGCTTCAAAACTGCTTTCAGCTTGGAAAATCGAGTTTCAAGACTATCTTCACCAAGTTATTGACATAGCAAACTTAAAAAACAATTTTTACATTCTTCATAGACTTAAAATAGCATTCCAAGCTTTGTCACTATTAAATCGACTTCTAGACACCTCAGTGCTAAAAATTCGGGTATTTCTTAATAAACTAGACTGTTTTTAGTGTTTTAAGGCTGTTTTCAGTGCCTCAAATCGAGTTTCAAGACTATCTTTACAAAGTTTTTGACTTATCAGGCCTAAAAGCCAGTATGTCCACTGACCATAGTTTTGAAAATGTCATTTCAAGCTTCTTCACTATTAAATTGACTTCTACACTCATAGGTGCAATAAATTGTAGCATCTCTAAGAAATTCAGACTGTTTAAGACTGAAAAATCGAGTTTAAGACTATTTCCAAAAGTCAAGTTTCTTCGGTAATAAAAGTAAAAAATTTTGGTACCAAATGCTATAATAATAGTCTTGAGAACTAATTTTTAGAAATAAAATAGTCCAAAATTTTTTTTTTAAATTTTTTAAATCATGATTTTTGATTTTTTTAATAAAAATCAAAATTTGCCCAACCCTGGTAAAAACACTATGTATTACGTCATTAAGGGGTAGAACCAGAAAACCAATAAAAACCCTAAAAAACTTGGGTGTCTCATGTGGGAATTAAGTTTTTGTAGCTGGTAGGACTTTCGGCTATTTGGACTCGGCAGGTTCATTACACTGTAATAAACCTGTGAAACCTCCATTTAATAACACTCTAGCTGGGTGTTTATTAGAAAAACCTACTTGTTTTAACCCCCAATAACTCTGTAACATCAGTGCAAATATTAGCCACATAAATTTATAGTCCAGGCGGTCACATGAATCCCTATATATAAGTAAAACAGAGGCTTGTAACTGAAATTTAAATCCCAGAGTACAAATTGGGTTGCAGTTTGCCAATATGTAATCAAGATTCTGTAACAAACTAGATTTACACTGGATTACCATTGGTCTTAAAAGACTCACCCAAAGTACTGAGGCAGTTCCAGTTACATAAATACTGCGTCNNTCACTCAGNNGTCTTNTCGGNACACANTTTTCNCNACTGAATAGNTGATCANTCTANTTAANNTAAGGTAGCNTTGTCATCNCNTNNGGCTGGACATGACCAGGGNAGTNNGAAAACTTACGNCTNTNTNTNTNGGNANATCCAAANGCTCCNNTACGTTATTGANTAANGTGCGACCGNTNCNNCNATANGATAACTTAGNGTAGAGCGGNTGCGGGGGTGTTGGACTCNAATANGNNAGNCANCNTNCGAANTNNTC